>OZ057398.1:65876969-66196969 GCA_964056695.1 Melieria picta
TGAAGCCTCTGTGACCTGGACAGGTGGAGCCTGTCATACAGATAACGTGGAGTTTTCCATAAGATTAATTTGTATAGAAATATACAGTTTCTCGCAGCCAGGTAGTTCATAATGCTACATCCAAGAACTTTGTTTCTCCACAGCGAGATATGATCAAACTTTTGGATCCCATAAACGTACCGCGTTACATTATTAAAAACTACGTTAATCTTGTGTGCCGATCTTGAGTCAAGTTTACTATACACTAACTCAAAGTAAGTTATATGGGGCAGAACAAGCTGCATAGCTAACATACGCCTGGTTTCCAAAGGCGTGAACGCAGCAGAAGTTCTTAACTTACGCAATACAGCATATACGTTACTCACAACTTTGTTAACATGGTCAGCACAGGTTAATGTTGAATTTACAATAAATCCTAAATTTTTTATTTTGTCAGTGAGCTTTAAAGCAGTTGAACCAAGCCACAGCTTTTCGATATTATCGGTATGGATCACTTTGTTACAAATAGGCATTACATATGACTTAGTGGCATTCAGTGATAACCCATTATTCTTCGCCCAATTCACAATAGCAGACAAATCACAATTAACTTTATAGCACAAATCTTCAACTAGACCAACACGACTTGACAAATATAATTGGATGTCATCAGCATAGGCATGAACGTGAACATAATTACAAACAGAAAAAACATCATTTACAAAAAGACTAAACAGAAGAGGACCAAGGACAGACCCCTGGGGAACGCCGGCCGAAATGGATTTAAACTGCGACGAGGAATTCAATCCTTTGACTTGCTGAACTCGGCCGTTAAGATAGCTAGCCATGAGCTTTATAGCGCTGTCAGAAAATCCAAAATTGTGTTTAAGTTTCTTGCACAATAGAGCATGATTAACTAAGTCAAAAGCCTTAAGCCATTGCAAAAAGAAAATAGAAATTAATTTAATTAACTTCATGTGTCATGCAAAAAATACATAAAACCAGGGTGTGTGTGTCGTTTGCAATTTTACAACTTCAGCTTCGGTTGCAGCGCTCGCTCTAACTCACCAACTCACTTGTCAGCATATGCATGAACAGACAAACACACGCACTCTCATACAGTTACATGGGTACGAGTATATGTTGTGAGCACATGTGTCCACACACGTGCATGTGTATGCCTATGCATGTTTGTAGATATGCGAAATTGTATGTTGTGTGGTAAATTTTCATTTCAACAGCAAAACACACACACTAGCACGCTTAGGCACAGTTATAGCTACACGCTCGAATTGCAGACGAGCTTACTACATGCAACAGCGTTCAGGCGTTGCATGTGCAAAGGACACTTGCATGAAGGGGAACAGTTGGTGGACTTTAAAGTGAGGTAAACGCTTGAAGCGCACACATTGCAGCTTTGGGCTGGTTACTTTGTATCCATACATTTTTCGCAATAAATTTAATGGTGTAAAAAATAAATTAAAAAAAACTGGAAAATGAACGAGGCAAACATTTTAGAAAGAGAGAGAAGTAGAGAATTCCAAGAGTTGTGTTCTGTTCTATGAATAAAATGTGCATTTTTTCAGCTCCATTTGCGAGCACTCAATAATGTTCGTCTGCTTTTTATATGTTGTACGTATACGACAAAGAAGATGCACTCATAATCAAAGGCAATTAAAACGTAGTGCCCTATTTGCATATAAGAATTAGACGGACGAGCACGACAACCACGCTCAGTATTTACTTATTTTGAGTGTGTATGTTGGTGACTACACTTGGGAAAAATTCTGTTGAGAACTGGGCTAAGCTATTTAATATACTCGTAATGTGGTACTGAAGTAAGAATGGATGCTTGGATGTTGAATGTTTTCAAAGGGAACCCATTAAGCTAACAGCTCAGAGAACATATCGATTGAGTTCGAATTTGAATTCATGGGTCTGTGAATATTACTTTATGCCGCTGACTATTGTTTAGAGTGTATACCCCAACAATCGAGACAAGCCACTACGATTCGCTCATAGACGCGTGTTCATATATACATACATTTCTATGCACACTCGCATGTGTTGTAAAAATGTCATTAAAGTCACACTTGCGTGGCGCAGTTAAATCCGCTGCTGGCAACTGGCAACTGGCGAATGGCGTTGGCCGTATAAAGCATAAAACACGATAACGGTTTGACGTTTACCAAATGGCAGCAGTTAAAGTTGTCATTGTGCAGCACAACCTTATACCTACGCTTTTCCCCGCTCACTTGTCGCCGCCCGCGATCCATTTGCGACGACAAAAAGCACAACACGCAACAGACACGGCAACAGCAGAAGCAGCAGCAGCGACAGCAAAGAGCAGCAGCAACTGCAGTGCCAGCAATTATTGTCGCTGGGGAATTAAACTTATGAAAGTGACAATTGTCAATGTTGTGCATTAAATGTAAAAACCGACTGCGCTGTGTGCTAAGCATTGAGAAGCGGCTACGGTGGGCTGGAGTTTGCGTAAAGTGCGCACTTGACAAATGAGTAGACGCGGCGGTTGGCCGCGTGGGGTTTTGCAGCGATGACAGTAGCACTCGAACTATGTATTTATGTGTTGTTTGTGTGCGGGTGGTTGGGGTTAGAATTGCACTTGGACAGTGCAGTGGAATCCGCTTGAACATTTGCTTGAAATGAATTTTAAAATTCATTGGTTTTGTGTGTGTGTTTGTTTGTATGAAAAGTTACTTGTGATACATGCGATCTAATCTATTTAATTAGCGTCTATAACAAAAATAGCAACGAGTTTGCACGCTTTTTGAACCTAAACCAGCATTTAGTGCAACGTAATTGGGGGCGTATGAGTAATATTAATTAAAAATTACATTGAAAACAACTGAGAAACTTTAAGAGCAAACATATTAATAAAGATTTGGTGGTAAATGAGGGCGTATGGGTACCAAAAATTCGAAAAAATGTGAATATATATTCGATGGTGCCGGAGGGCGTATGAGTGACATTAACCCTTTCGACCTTGAATTTTACCCTGTGCCTCGATATTACTTTTTGGTATTTAAATCATGAAACACTTTGCCTAAGAAGTGTGCACACGACATTTGAAGTCGCCACGCCTCTTTGTTAGAGTTCTATCAAAGTTTACTTTTAAACAATGTTAGCTTAAACCGGGTTAAATAAATTTTGTATCAATATTTCTTAGTTACAGAAAAATTATTTAATATTTATGGAAAAAGACAAAATTATCACTTTTTGATTTTATTTAACCATTATTCAAGAAACAGGGTTTTGATCAAACGCGCTTGATTCGTAGACTTCAATTAGAACACAAACTTTCCCTGATATCGCTGCAAATTATTGCAAATTATTTTGAGGATAACAGTAAAATTTTTGTAGTTTGCTTTGAATTCACTAATAAAAATATTAATTTGTTGGTGCCTACTTAAATTTAACCTATAAATCAATCGTAGCTTTTGCTATAAGATGACAAATAGGCGAAGTTGCTCTCAGGCAGCTTTGGGGTCAAAAGGGTTAATGAAAAGCAAACAGAAAATAACTTCAAGTGATAGAAGGTATGCTGTGGGTCTCATGTGTACGTTGCTGAAAAAATATTAGGAACAAAACTAAAAGTACGCATTTAAAATCGAATTGGAAAAAATTGACAACGTTTTTGATTGCAATTAATTAGAGACCGATCAAATCAAAGACTTAAGCTTCAAGTAACCAAACACATGTATTATTGTTTGTTATCTTGCTTCATGGTTTTCATGCATTTGTTTGTATTTCGAAATCTTTCAAATGGCCAAAGGAAAAAGCGTTTTCATAGAAAGCGAATCAAATTTGCTGCTATGACTTAAATGATCCTTTTGAGATGTTCTCTATACTAGCACCTACACGTACTTCTTTATATGAGAGTGGAGAATAAGCAGAGCTTTGGTGTCAAAAGTATTGAACACACAAAAAGCAACAAACATGTGTGAATGACAAAGGCAAGAAATTGCACGAACAAAAAAGGCAGTTTAAAAAAACCAAACAACAAACCTTCACACAAGTGTTGCAAAAACGTTAAAAGAAGACAGTGAGTCTGAGTAAAAAAGAGCAACAAGGAAGCCAGAAAAACGTCCTAATGAAATAAGTGAAATCCAACGACAAGCAGAAAGCGGTATGAAAAGCGAAATGTGAAAATTTTGCTGTTGAAACTCATTTGCGACTTGACAAGCTTGCCACAATGTTGCACACATGTGTGCTGCGGTGGCACATTTACATTTCGAAAATAGAACCCATAGAGAACGATGGCGGCATTGTCGCCGCTGTCGTTGTTTTGCCACATGTCTTGCCACACACACACACACATACACACATATGCTTTGCTTTGCAACCTACACCACCTACACAAATATTTGCGCGTGAGAGTGGGTGTGACGCACGTGAGTGCGGCAGCTCATAACGCCACTGGCTTCAAGTTCAATATAAGCAGTCGTCGAAAAAAGGCAGCTAACGAAGGTATTACACATCGTTTTCCTCTGTGGTTCCACTCGATTTTTTTACTTGAGCATGTGCTACGCTTGGTTGTTGTTGTCTTAAATGCGAGTGGCAAAGAGTTTCTGCGGTTTGCATTGTTGAATTTATCATTAAAACGATACCAACGGCGACACGCGAGCATTAGGCAGCAGCGACAGCTGTTACAGACAGCTAGAATTTCTGTTCTTGTCACTGTCGTTGCTTACGCCGCTGTTCTTATATGCGTGTGTCGCGAGCAACAAAGAAAAATTGCAGAAATTGAAGCAAGCGCGATTTTTAGAGAATGCATTTGTGCCCAAGTGGAGCAAAAACAATGGAAAATAACAATCAAACTATCGGCACTTGTATGAAATTTTGAGAAATTTTGCTGTTGCCTGGAATCAGGTAGCAACAACTTCATCCTACTTTATGGTGCGCACAAATTCTACGTACGAAATGAATGCAGTACCTGAGCAATTACCACACTTTATGTTTTCAAATGTCGCATTTTAATTTTCCTTTATGCCATTTAACTTGCCCCTCCCTCTAAAAATTCTCATCCCTCTTATTCACTTAATTTCGTTTTTGTTTGTTTAGTAGTTTGCTCATATAAGTCATGCTCCTTTTTTTCATTTATCTCCTTTCATTTATCACATTATCACTTTTCTCATGGTGCTTGCTGTGACCCCTTAAAGTATGCTTTAAACTGCACAAACACACAACTCTTCAGACATCAAACAGCCACAACAGCCAACAAAGTTTATTTTCTCTATTTTCCAGCTCTCTCTGTCCAACTTGCTTGCAGCTGCTTGTGAGGTGCGAAGCTGCTTTTTTTCGTTGTGAACGCACGCGTACGTATGTGTTTCGCAACACTTTTACCTTTTAACTCGACGGACAGTTGTTACAGCTGGTTGTCATGTCGCGTGTTGGGGTGTGAACAATTTTACGAAGCGTAAAATTCCCGACAGAAATTCTGAAGATGCGCATTTACTTTTGTTTTGCCGATTTTGCAGCGTGATGAATACGACGCACAGTGTTGCGAGTAGTGACAAAAATGCCAAAATGCAATTGTATAAGCGCAAAAATCTGAGTATGAGGTTTTGTTGGAAATACTTCAATTAAGAGAATTTCGAAGTTTTATGATTATGATGAAAATATTAGATAACATAGAAGTTATGAGCTCTTAAAGTACGCTCTTCCAGCGTTGAAAAAAAATTGTGTACCATACAAACAGAAAATTTTTGCTTTGATTTGAGGTTGAATATTTCAAAATAAATTATGAGCAGGTCCGTAAAAGTTACTATTATCGTAAGTTTTATATAATTGGTCTTGCCAGGCCAAAATTTTGCTGATTACTCTCACCTCTGAGCAGAACCGTTATGATGAAGTAAAGAAAACGAGTGAATAAAAAGTTAGTTCAAACTTTAAAAGTGATTTTAAAAAAACGCTAAATATCACTTTTGAAATTTTTTGATATTTTGCTTATGCAAGTATGTACATTACAATTGTTAGCTGCGCATATTTGCGTGAATGCAAGCTATTGGCATTTTTCGGTGAAGACTTGAGTGCAAATTCGCGATATTTTCACCGTTTGGGTGAATGCCAATGCAATCTGTCAAATAATGCTCTGCTGCTGATGGAAAAATTTGTTGAAGATAGCTTCGGAAAATCAATTACGATTACTGTTATTTTCGAAATAGAGGGGTTAATGAAGTTTCGATAGTACACTTTGATTTTTTTTCGTACAGAACCAAAAGTTGACCACCTCTGGGAGGCGCCCTCTGGTGGTGAATTTTTGAAATTGAATTAATTTTGTATTTTTGGCATTCAGGAATGTTGACGATTGTTGAATAAATCATTCATATCGGTTCAGTACTTTCCCAGATACGATGTTTCTTCGTATACTTTACTACATTTACAAGTGTGGAGCCAGTTCCATTGAAAATTACTAGTTTTGTATGGCAGCCACCTTAAGAGTTGGATGTAGCGGTTAGGTGTGTATAGAAAAAATATTCGGAAGGGAAAATAAATGGGGGTCAGTCTTACATATGGTAGGTCTGGGACCAACCTGAAAGCAGCGGGAGCCCACTTTTTAAAAACGATGATTTTGTATGGGAGCCTCATTAAAGGTTGGAGATAGGGGGTAGGTATGTTTGAAAGAAATATTCAAGAGGAAAAATTAGTGGGGGTCAGTTTAAGATTTTAACCCTCTAAGAGCAACTTCTGAGCAGCTGTGGAGCAAATTATCGAGATTTTATTTTCAATGACTTTTGAAAAAAGCGCATTTTATCTATATACACATTTATAAATAAATTTATATTAAAATAAAAATATTTTGAATGTAGCTTTTATGAACTAAGATAATTTTCATTGTTAATATGAAGTTTTTTCAAATCCATTTGTATGGGAGGTGGTCGAAGTTTTGGTTCGACTTCACTGAAATTTTGCACAGTAAGTTCTTTACTCATACAATAACTGTATACAAAATTTCATT
This sequence comes from Melieria picta, assembly GCA_964056695.1. Lineage (NCBI taxonomy): Eukaryota > Metazoa > Arthropoda > Insecta > Diptera > Ulidiidae > Melieria > Melieria picta. The sequence goes on from OZ057398.1 coordinate 65,883,928, forward strand.
TCCGCTATATGAACTCGCAACACTGTGCGACGTGCTGCAGCGTACCGGCGACGACCCAGCGCGTCAAACGGTGGCGCACAGTGACAGAAGTGGCGATTAGTTGCGAGGCTGAATGCTTTTTGGACAATCAGTGATCACAAAATTGAAATATTCTTGTCTAATTAATGTAAAGAAATAACAAATAAACAATTTTTATATAACAAATTTATGTGCCAGCCTTTTTGGTAATTTTGTTTTTGTCGGAAAAATTTTGCGCAGCGGTGGAAACTATCCATTATACTTTTACTGCGATTCAGTTTGTCCAAGTTTGCCTTCAATATTTTAAAACACACACGCAAAAGTTACAGTTTTATCAAATTTCATTTAATCCAAAAAATGTATACTAAAAAATTAATAAGAAATCAGTTGTTAGTCTTCATTCTGCACCACTGTCAGTTGCGCATATTTCTTTTCCATTTTTATTATTATTATTTTTATTCGTCAGCGCCGTGCGCTGGTTGTTGTTGTGGATGCAACCACATTTACAATCGAATGTATGTTGTTGCATGCGCGCACAACCTGCACTTTTCACTTTGCGTATCAACAGCATTTTTTCAGCACATGTTCGCTCCCCAGTCGTTTGCCTCGCCTCGCCACACCGCACCTTGGCACGCCGCGTCTCACAAACTTTGCTGTGGCAATTCTTCACCAGTTGCTGTTTGCAATTATTCTAGCGTAAATTTCATACTTTAGTGATATTTTATTTTTCCAAATCATACGTGTACGTGCCACAAACGCTCGGCGCTGCTGTAGCTTCTTCAATACTCGGCACATGCTACGACGCGAGCGGGTAGCTTACAAATGTGGCAAGTAGAAACAGCAACTCGTATTGTTGCAGTCTGGGGAGTGGAAGTTTTCGTATATGTTGCACGTACATGTATGTATGCATGTATGCGTGTATGAGTGTATGATATGTTGGTGTGTTTGTTGGACGAATATGGCTGGATGCACATGAAAAGTGAATTAGTAAAAAAAAAACAAAAATTAATAAATACGTGCCAGTGAGAGAAATGTGAATAAAAAGAAAGCAAATGCAAACAATTTTCTTCACATGCCGCAAATATTTGCAATGAAACCCTAAATGAGTGAAGTAGTAAATATTGCTCGCCCTTCCGATCGCTGCGAGCAGCTTAACGCAGGCGGAATGAGATGAAAATGCAATAAAAAGAAAGAACTGCAATTAACATGTGAAATAAAGAATGGTTGAGAATTAAAAGAAATAAAAATAAAAGGAATACAAAATAAAATGAAAATTAATAAAATAACGAAAACATATACATTGATGCATGATTTGTAAAAAGTGTACTATAATCTGTAAAAAATTTCTTATAATAATCTCATTTATCGGCTTGAAAGTATAAAAATTGAGATTTGTATGTAAGTTTCGTCAGCGATTATTTTTTTTTAATTTTCAATATGACATTTTCAAACACTCGAAACAAATGCACAACAAGTTTCCGATTCCATTTTTGTATTTCCTAGACTCGCTGCACATTAGCTGAAGCTAGTTTTTGCCTTCACGTTTATTCAAATTAAATTCTCACTGCCTCTGGACCCTTTCACTGTGCCAAATTAGTGCGCACATTTGATAAATATGCAATTTTTATTGCTGTCGCTTTAATGAATTCGTACTCGTTAGCGGACCGCACAAATAACCACAGCAACAGCAAATGTGAGAGCAATAACAACAAGTACCAAGGGTTCATTGATATCTTTCGCCCGAAAATTCAGTGCAAATCAGCCTCACCTCACTGGCAAACCTCACACAAATTAAACCCTATAAATATGCAACGAAAAGTTGCGTTTTTGGTGCACACTTTTTATGCGCCATTGAGCGGCGAGGTGGAAAAGTTGCTTTTGCCCTGCGCACATTTTGCATATGACGCTTCGCAAGGAGCAATCAAAACAAAATAAAATAAAAAAACGAAACGAAAAAATTGCGCAAAGTTCACAAAAGCGTAAACACTGCGCCTGGAGTTGACTCGAGTTTAGTTGTTGCTCTTGTTGTATCCTTCGAGCAGCAACATTTTGTTTTGCTGCGGCCAAGTTTGCCAGCAATGGCTGCTATTTTATTTAACGCTAACGCTGCCTGATAAATTAATGAATTGAATACTTAATTATGGGCGACGAAGCAGCGGGGAGCGGCGGTTACACTGGCTTCCACTACTTTCATACTTGCCGCACAACATTGCCCATGCTCAACAAAAAAAGTATACTGGCCTTAATTATTGTGGCAACAAAGTTTTTGATTGCCGTTTTTTGCTACATGAAAAAAAATACATGTAGAGCGCAAACAATTTGAGCGGAAAATTGCTAACCAAATTTTTCACTGATGTGAGCGTCGCTTAGCCATTGGCCATTAAATTAAATTAATAAAACCTGCAGTTTTCATTCAATATTCAAAGTAATAGTTTTTGATTTCAGTTACGACAATTTGCTGCTTAAAAATTTTAATTACTTGGAGTTGTAGATATTCAATAAAAATATTTGTTCACTGTTCTCACTTGTTAAGATTTTTCACATAAATCACTGAGTACAGTCATTGTCTTGTTATGGAAATTGTTGCTAAATTTTATTGTTGATTGTTGTAGCACATACAATAACAAGAAAACAAAGAGCAATACTGAAACAGCAACAAAACCAATCGAATAGTAATACAAAACGAAATAATACAAAGTCAGCAGTATTGGTTTCCTTCAACACACACACACACATATACACAATGACTCTTATAATATATTGTTGTTGCTTTTTCTATTATTGCTGTTTTCGTCGTTAAAGAGGTCGACGGCAGATTACAGAAGCGATTTGTGCGGCTGCAGTGAAAAATTAAGGTTTAAGTTGTGCAATTGACATCGTATTGACTTATGGGCGGCATTGGGTGGCGGGTATAGGTAATGAAAAACGCATGCGGTCACGGCACACACCCAAACATATGCGGCGAAAGTTGAGCAAAACTCTCAAATAAAGATCAATGACGCACTTTGTACGGGGGGTTAAGTATACGCCATGTTGGGCTGGGCTCGGATAGGCATTGCTGGTCAGGCACTGAGGCGTTCAACACCTTGATGGCTTGATGGGTACAATGTTTCGCAATTTGTAACTTAGACGTGACCATTTTTTTTGGCAACAACAACTACTGCATGTGTTGCAATAACCAGCAAAAGATTTGTTAACTGACCATAGAAAAAACTGTGAGAATTTATAACAGCGGCAGCGTAGACAGCAGCAAACAAAGTGTAAATATGTTGAATGCCAACTGGTACATGACACTTTGACTGCAACGCACCGGTGAGTCAGACAATGGAACAACAATGGGAAAATGCGGGGCGTAGCTGCAACGAAACGGAGACAACTAAAGTGCGGCAAATCGGAAAATCCGCAAATCGTTGGCATTGATGGGCTTTCGTGTTGTTATTGTACAGACTACAGAGTCTTTGTTGTGCTGTTGCTGATCATTGTTAATTTTCTTGTTGTTGTTGAATTGACTTGTGAAACTCGAAACTGCAAAGAATGCCTGCAATTTTGCCATTTTGAAAGCGGACCTCACAGTGCACGTACAAGTTGTGTGGCCGAATGCTGGCTGGACTCTGACTTCCGACTGGCTGCTGAACGTGTTTACACTTGTTGGGTGTCATGTGTCGCACGTTAAACGTGCACATAACTTATGCTAAGCAACAATGGGCGATTTCGTCGAGTTCGGCATGCAAGTGGCTTCGAAGACAGCGGCGGCAAGCAGCAACCAGTGTCGGAATTTTCATGTTGTGTCAATTGTTGTGTTTGTTGTTGTTGTTGTTTAGGCATATGAAGGAAATTTTCCAATTGCTGCTGGAAGCTGCAGACACTACGTTTCATTATTGGGCATTTGCGGTATGCCGCACTTGCAGCCCGCTGTTTGACTTAGACAGCCGGCGGTTACTGAGGTAATGAAATGATTTGCGTACTTTGCAATGTTTTAGGTCAACAATATTGTTGGTAATGTTGTTGAGGTGGTCTTTATTGCTGCTGTAGTTTGTGGTTTTCGACGGTAGCTATGACACACAGACATTTAGACGCTCCTGCGTGACTGTCTTCTCTCTCTCTTCCTGTTGGGCAGATTTTGTATTGTGGCTTTTGTATGTAACTATTAATAGTTGAAATGCTAATTACGCTCAAATGCTTATAGAGATGAGTCCAAAAATAAATGATGCGCTGTCATACGCTTTGATATGAAAGCAAACGAGCTTCTCTCTAGATTAAGCAAAAAATAAAAAAAACGTAGGCAAAAGGTTAACGTTGCGCGGCAAGGTGCTGGTGCAGAATGGCAGGCATCAAGTATAGGATTTCAATTATGTTGATTTGAAATTAAAGATTTAAGGGTAGGGAAATGCCAACTGACAACGCAAACAGCCAAAACGAATGCTTACATTTATAAATAACAGCCGGCAACAACTTCGACTGACGATTTGTGGTGGCTGGCATTGGGGGGTTAGGGGCTATGCAGCAGCGCAGGAATGCAATCTCTCTAATATCAATGACAAAGTGTTTCGCAGCTGCAGATTAAACGAAGCATGCCACATACAATATTCAAATAGCGCAAACGGCGGCAGACAGGTCGGGAGAAGGAATGCGTGCGAGCAGTCAAAAGGCAAAAGGGGCCGTCAGTCAGCAACGCTGCTATTTGACATGTTTGCCTTATAATGCCAACATTAATGCATTAAAAGCATTTACGTGCCCCATGAAAGTTGTAACGAAATTTTCTGATGATACATAAACAAGCAAATATCACACTGCCGGCACCCGCACGGCTGCGCGCCGCTTCAAAACAAAGGCGAGACAAAATTCAAAATATTTCCTATACATATTTACGCACGCACATAGAGCGCTAAGCGAATATCATGTGTCAGTCTAACAACATAGCTCGAACCATGTAAGCTGGCGAGCGTGTCGTGAAAGGGCAAATTTTTGCAGCCTTTGCGGTTGAGCTGGGTTAAGGCGTCCCGGGGTTGGGTTTGAGGTTAGGTTGGTCGGTTCGGTTGGGCTTGAGGGTTGAGTGCGACTGGCACTCGCCGAATTTACATGCATTGTTCGATGTGCTGTTTAGAAATACTAGTTGCGTTTGCTGTGGTTGTTGTTCCTTTTTTGTGGGAACGTGGGGCAAAAACGGCGTAAAAGCACATAATGCAATGCTATCCTAAAGATAAATAGCATTGCGAGTAGCAAGAACACACACACACACATATATATAGCAGACAGCCAGCCAGTCAGCGAGCAATAGCAACAAAAGCAGCAGCAATGAAGCAACATGCGGCACGCACGTACACATTGATACTTTGTACATATATGAAATATATAAAAAGTGAAATATCTACGCTACATACGAGACGATATCATTGCCAGCGCACATGCACAACGACACCAGCAGCCACAGTGGCCAAAGTAACAGCAGCAAAAATGAAGGCAAACAGACGTGACGTGGTGTCAAAATTGATTTAACTCATGTGACCAAAACGAAAAACAAACCAACAAAAATGAAAACAACATATTAAAATAAAAGAGTAAGTGGCGGGGAGGGCATTGGCAAAGCGAACAACATGGCAGACGGCATGCGACAGCGAGCACGTGCGACGGCCTAAAGCGCTAAAGCAACAATTTTGCGGTTTTTATTTTCCGCTTTACGTGCGTACTTATGTGTGTTTGTATGTGTATTAATACAACAACAGCCAATCGCATAATGACATAAAGCATTTTTAACGATTATTTGCATTCGGCTGCAGACTCGCTGTCACATCGATTCGCTTTATGCATTGTTTTACTTTTTCGCCTGTCACTTGAGTTTTTGTTTCATTGCACAGTGATTCGTTTCATAGACAATATTCGAAAAAATTTATAGTTTCAGAATTGAACGATTTTGATGTCATTTGAAAGATAAAACTCCAACTAAGAGAACTCCAAAAAATCGGTGTAAAAAATTCATTAGTTCATTAATTCATTAGTGTGTGTGCAAAAGGTGCCCAAAGTCGAAACTTTTTTCACAAAAAAATTTAAACACATGTTTTCATCTGTTTTTTAGTCTATTGAGTAAAAAAAAAATCGTAAAAATATATGGTTAACAAAAACTTGCCAAAAGTTTAAGATTAATTATTAATTAATTAACTTTAAGATAAATTTAGATTCAGAACTGGTGTGGGCATTTTTGCTTTTAACTTTTTCAAAAAATTTGCAAAGCGGAGGCTTCTACTTCACTTTTTATTTAAATTTTTTTCAAAATTAAAAACCTGAAAATTGCCAAAACTTAGAGGAAAATATCGAAAAAGTATGTGAAAGTATGTTCCTGGATTTTTTGTATTTTAAGAAACATTCTTTCTTTGTGGGATAATGTAATTACATCCTCCGATATCTTCCGATCTCAAAAAATAATTCAATTTGAAAAGTTGTATATTTATTCATCCTATAATTCATTACTTAAAAGGCGGAAACTGCAATTCTAAAGAAGTACATAAATTCTAATTGATTTGAGTATCAGTATTTTAAATAATAAAAAGATACAAAATCAATGAAGCGAGAATAATGAAATTTTGACACGTAATCAAGCAGATTTTGGGTTTCGACATACTTACTTTTTAAGAAAATTCTGTATAAATTTTCAAGGATATAAAGGATTAATATTTTCAAAACACCTTTTTCATATCCTTTTTTTAGAAATAGATAAAAAATAAATTTTATTTAAATTCTTGAGCCTTTCCTCTTTCATTTGATATATATATCGCCATATTCTAACGAGGTTAATTATTTTTTATATTTTTTTCATTTTGTATCCCCTTCAAAATTTTGAAGTCCTTTTTAAAGGGCAAAGGATGTAGAAATGAAAAACTGAGTACGCAGTATTACTATGTTTGGTCTCTAGTTTCACGCCCATATGAATTTTTTCCGGTGTGAAAAATTTTTTAATTTTTTGTCGCACGGTGTTATCAATGTTGACGTAGGTGATTAAATGTAAAATCTGAAAAATCTAGCCAACACACTTGTTGCTACAGCTTTCCAAAAATAACGAAAATTGCAAATTTAAGCCTCAGCATAAAATTTTTTTAAGAACAGACCACTCCTAATTTTGTGCCTTGGTTGTATGGAGTCGAATCACTGTGCATTGCAGCGTCAACTGAGAGTTGCTTGATTTCGTGCCTTTTCACGCTGTCGCCATGTTTTTATACACATTTTTATTATTAATGTGGCTGTGCGTTATTCTGGCATAGTTTGTCGCCTTCGTTTCATTCAAAAAGCGTTGAGACCAAACAAATAAGTTGAGAGTTGCACGCTTTTAGGCGCTTTTCAACATGCCACCACTATCGAATGTTGAGGCGTGTTGAAGCGAAAAGTAGCAATATCTAATTTTGCTGACCTACACATAAAAATCTTCCATAAATTGTTACAAAAAAAGCAATTTTGTGCACTTGAAATATTATGTAAATAAATGTAAATAAATCAGTACAACTGAAAATGCCTTAATAATTTCCTCAATTTTGCTGGCATGTTAATTTGCTGTATTTTCAAACCTTCATTTGGGCCTTTAGTAGTTTCTCTAATGTCTCGACTTAGCAAATTGTTTAATTGCATTGTTCCACCTGTGCACGTTATTGTTGTAACAATTGATCAATTAAAAACGGCTATTTCAATATTGGCAGCAATAATAATTCAACTAGTATTACACAATCAATGGAGAGAAACAACAATGATTGAAAGCCATGGATGAGATTTGCTGCAGAAGTGTGCAAAATTACCTATTGCATAGTTTTGGGCGTGCATGCTGATTTGTTAATAGCTGATTGTATCAGTGTGAGTGGCAATGGACGAAACAGTAATCAATATTGAACTCAAAAACATATTTTGATGCTTGTCATGACAGACCAAACCTTAAGTCGATGGCGCTTAAACTTTGGTAGGTGTTGGTTTTGGATGAGAGCCTTCAAGGAGATCTTCTACACACACAGGCATTTAAGCCTTAAGGCTCATTGTGTTATCAGTTTCCAAGTGTTCTATATTTGTTACATATTTTTTGATACATATGGCAGTGAAGTACGTAAAGTTGAGCATTGATTCTCTGTCCCACTCAACCAAAACCAAATAAGAATAATATTTTCTTTGGTGGCTATTTTCTCAGAGACCTGTAGGAACTTTGAACAACCTTTGAAAAATCCCCAAACTTTGTTCTGTTTGAAATTAGCTGGAAATCCCCTAACTTCCCCGCCAGCGCGGCATCAAAAGAAGGCAACGTTCTAGCTGATTCCCACAATTCCATATAAACTTCACATTTTCACGTTTTAAGCGGCGACGCGGTACAACAGTTGTTCATAACGCAATAATAAAAACAGCAGCAACGACAATCACCAACAAGAACAACAACGATACTGACAATGTATGTAATATGTAATAACGCCAGTAAAGGAGTAATTTATCATATGAAAATCGGCATTTTCGATTGGAAAAATTGCAAAGCCAATAAAATGCGCTGCATGCTGCGTGTTGACTGCAAAAGTGATGCCAACAGCAGCTTCGTTGTATGCGGGCGGCATTAAAAATTAAAATCGATAATACGAGTAAGCGACAGTTTTGTGTGCTTTAAATGGAATTCTTATTGTTGCTATTATTAATAAAATAATGTTTGTAATCATGTAGGCGCTGCAGCAGCACTGCACAACAACAAGCACTGTCACTGGTAATCGCGCTGCGACATCTTTTCATGAATTAATAAAAAATTAATACAACTGTGCGAGGTGGGAGAAGTGCGGGTGAACCGCTAAAGTGTCAGCTGCTGTGGGCTGGGTCAATGGGCGCCGAAGTGCCCAAGGACGATGCGCAGCGGCGTAATTGCGTCAATGATAATTCGCGCACAACAATGTTGTCGCGCGCTGGCAACACTCAACGCTTATTGCGTTTAATAAGCCTTCGAGCACTGATACACGTCCGCACGCAGAGAGTATTGTGGCCGGAACGCAACAACCAATCGAGCAATATGCCATAGCGAAAACGCACTGTTCGTGACTGCATTAGTACTCACACACACACTCACAGACAAGTGCACAAAAGCAACGTTAAGCGGCAACATTGCCGCATTTTCGCTTGGCGTTCGCCGACGTGGCAGAATCGCCAAACGCATCTATGGCGGCTGTCCGCATGTGTTCACTGCTCGGCGTTATCGGTGCGCTGGCAGCGGTGTCCAACACGCATAGGCGATGACAGTTGGTGGGCGCAGCAACTTGTCAAACGCGGCGGTGATTTTGTGTATTTTTTTGTTGCTTCGCATCGCGTCAAATTGCATATTTCAATTTTTCATGCTGGCCAACAACAAATGGCCATGTGTGGTGAAGGTAGCCGCTTCGTGGGATGCGGTGCGCTGTGGCCGTTATTGTTGCCTAAAGGCACATTGTTGTTTCTTTATTAACAAATGTTTCCTCAACTAAATTCCTGCTCCCGCGGACCCCCAATTTGCGGTTGATGTAGTGCTCGATGCGGAGAGATGACGCTGCGTGCTAAGCTTTTAAGGGAGGTGGGTGAACTCTATGACATTTAACGAATCATAAGCTGTTCAGTAAATCAGAAACAAGAACTGATCCAAATTTATCAAAATAAACATTTTACTTAACACAAATCCACTGCAGGGTTTTCGCTTTTTATCCATAGATTTACGGATTAGAATCTTATCCTAATCCAATCCTAATCCTATCCTAATCCTATCCTAATCCTATCCTAGTCCTATCCTAATCCTATCCTAATCCTATCCTAATCCTATCCTAATCCTATCCTAATCCTGTCCTAATCCTATCCTAATCCTATCCTAATCCTATCCTAATCCTATCCTAATCCTATCCTAATCCTATCCTAATCCTATCCTAATCCTATCCTAATCCTATCCTAATCCTATCCTAATCCTATCCTAATCCTATCCTAATCCTATCCTAATCCTATCCTAATCCTATCCTAATCCTATCCTAATCCTATCCTAATCCTATCCTAATCCTATCCTAATCCTATCCTAATCCTATCCTAATCCTATCCTAATCCTATCCTAATCCTATCCTAATCCTATCCTAATCCTATCCTAATCCTATCCTAATCCTATCCTAATCCTATCCTAATCCTATCCTAATCCTTTCCTAATCCTATCCTAATCCTATCCTAATCCTATCCTAATCCTATCCTAATCCTATCCTAATCCTGTCCTAATCCTATCCTAATCCTATCCTAATCCTATCCTAATCCTATCCTAATCCTATCCTAATCCTATCCTAATCCTATCCTAATCCTATCCTAATCCTATCCTAATCCTATCCTAATCCTATCCTAATCCTATCCTAATCCTATCCTAATCCTATCCTAATCCTATCCTAATCCTATCCTAATCCTATCCTAATCCTATCCTAATCCTATCCTAATCCTATCCTAATCCTATCCTAATCCTATCCTAATCCTATCCTAATCCTATCCTAATCCTATCCTAATCCTATCCTAATCCTATCCTAATCCTATCCTAATCCTATCCTAATCCTATCCTAATCCTATCCTAATCCTATCCTAATCCTATCCTAATCCTATCCTAATCCTATCCTAATCCTATCCTAATCCTATCCTAATCCTATCCTAATCCTATCCTAATCCTATCCTAATCCTATCCTAATCCTTTCCTAATCCTATCCTAATCCTATCCTAATCCTATCCTAATCCTATCCTAATCCTATCCTAATCCTATCCTAATCCTATCCTAATCCTGTCCTAATCCTATCCTAATCCTATCCTAATCCTATCCTAATCCTATCCTAATCCTATCCTAATCCTATCCTAATCCTATCCTAATCCTATCCTAATCCTATCCTAATCCTATCCTAATCCTATCCTAATCCTATCCTAATCCTATCCTAATCCTATCCTAATCCTATCCTAATCCTATCCTAATCCTATCCTAATCCTATCCTAATCCTATCCTAATCCTATCCTAATCCTATCCTAATCCTATCCTAATCCTATCCTAATCCTATCCTAATCCTATCCTAATCCTATCCTAATCCTATCCTAATCCTATCCTAATCCTATCCTAATCCTATCCTAATCCTATCCTAATCCTATCCTAATCCTATCCTAATCCTATCCTAATCCTATCCTAATCCTATCCTAATCCTATCCTAATCCTATCCTAATCCTATCCTAATCCTATCCTAATCCTATCCTAATCCTATCCTAATCCTATCCTAATCCTATCCTAATCCTATCCTAATCCTATCCTAATCCTATCCTAATCCTATCCTAATCCTATCCTAATCCTATCCTAATCCTATCCTAATCCTATCCTAATCCTATCCTAATCCTATCCTAATCCTATCCTAATCCTATCCTAATCCTATCCTAATCCTATCCTAATCCTATCCTAATCCTATCCTAATCCTATCCGAATCTTAATCCTATCCTAATCTTATCCTAATCCTAATCCTATCCTAATCCTATCCCAATTCTATCCTTATCACATCTTTATTGCACTCCGCTACTTGTAATTCTTTCGTGTTCAACACGAGTTTTATTCTCTTGTCACTTTTAATCTCTCTCCTATTCCATATTTAATCTCCGTCTATCTTCAGTACGTTTTTGTAGTTGCCACTCGTTTGCAATATTATCAACAAACACTAAATGATCCGAACCCCACAAGCACCGAGCGCAAAGCAGCAAACATTACCAAAAAAACAGCATTGAAAACAATAGTCACCAGAATCAGCTGCAAAACAACAACAACAACAATAACGTCGACTAAAAGCGCAACCACAATAAACTACAAACACTCATGCGTTCATGTCGGCGAGGGCACTTTGAGTTGGCGAAAATCGTTAATTTAACCAAACAATAACAGTGAGCGAGCGAAATAAATGATTTCACCATAGCACCGCACCAACAACCACGCCACACGCCACACCATTACCAGCAGTGCCAGTGGCACCACTTGACAAACCAAAAATGAACACAAATTGTACGCATGGACGGCCAAACGAGTGCACAGACGGACGGACGGAAGGCGGTCGCAGAGACGGGAACAGACTGAAACAGGCAGCGGAATAAGCAAACAGCGGGACAGAGGCATAACAGACAACACTGCAGCAAGTGGCATGCAGTTTGTAACCTTGCAACAACAACAACAACAACAACAACAACAACAACAACGAGCAGCTAAGCCAGCAGTTGGTGCACTCGCGGTAGTTGCATCACATTGGACCGCACCGTGCGCACTTTGTGCGCTTGCACCACTTGCAGTGACAACAAAAAACAACCACAACAACTGCAACAGCAACAACGGCAATGACAAAAATGAGCACATATTTGCAACAACTGGCACATTCGGTGCGCTGCACGTTGTGCGCCGTCTCATTAAACGGATGCAAATTTTTCGCTGCCACTGTGCCGCATTTATGCTTCCGCTAGCGAGGTCCGCTGCTCGCACTCCGCCGTGCCTGCTGCATTAACAATATTTAAAACAAAAACATAGACGCTGTTGCAGTTGCAGCGGGCGTAATGAGTGCTGCGGCAACGAAATAAAAAAATGGCGAAATGGGAAAATGACAAAAGCCAAAATTGACAAAACTTCCCGCTGCTCGCTGCTTTTGTTTCAATTCGCCTGCTCTTCGTTTGCACGCAAACTGGTGCAATGAAATTTTACTCTTTATTGCCCGTTTGTGTTGTTGTTGTTAACGATTTCCTATTTAAAAATATGGCAACCGGGTTAAAACGCCTGTCAGAGTTGATATTTGCCACTTTTTGCGCTGTTCGCATTCAATATTCATTTTATTTAATTTGCCTTTTAGTTTGTCATTTATTTTTATTTGTTTTGTTTGCCCTCGTTTCGATTTTCATTTGCACAGTTAAACATTTACGCTAATAAAGCAATTTTTAAAAGTGAGTCGCACTGCACAGAACTGCGTCGATTGTGGTGAAGTTTTTTGTTGGCACTGTGGCCGTTATGTTGCTGCAACTTGTTCGTGTGTGTTGCTTTGGGGCCATGTTGCCTGCCGGATGTTGCGGTTTTCGCATTGGATGTTGCGGAAAGTTATTTGTTTTACTGGTTGTTTCCTTTTGATGTTGCTGAGAGCCGAGATCTTGGGTTTCAAATTTTATGAAATGCGAAGGGAGTGAGAGTTGAATGGGAGGAGAGAAGCATATATAGAACTAGAAAGAGCGCCGTAGAGGTAGAGGTGGGGCAGAGAGAGAGAAGCATATATAGAACTAAAAAGAGCGCCGTAGAGGTAGAGGTGGGGCAGAGATATAGGAAGTGGTGGCCCGTAGAGGTAGATCACTAGACAAGGGGAAAGCTAGAGTTTGAAGTAGATAGAGAGTTCGAATTAGGAGGTAGAGTTATTCATAGAAGTAAAGCTAGAAGAATTGGAAGATGTAGATGTAACTGTAGAGGCATAGATATGGTGGTAGATTGGAGTGGGAGGTAATAGAAGAGGTAGAGCTAGAGAGAGTAATGATAGATCTGGAGGATCTAGCTGTACTAGAGGAAGTGTCAGAGTTATAGTAAGAAAATGAAATGGAAATGGCGGTAGGGTTAGTGGTTGGTGGTAAAGGACAGGTCGAGCTATACTATAGGTGACGCAGAGTTGGAGGAAAAGGGTAGCTAAGGAAACGGAGAGCCACCCTGCCCTCGAAAAGTAAAGCATTATAGTAAATGCGATTTCGAAAATGACAAACGTATCACGTCTCTACAGAGATTGAATAGAAATTAAACATGGGTTAAACAAGATTACACTTTGTTGTTATTTTTGGGTTAAATATACGTACCATTCATACATAAAACTTGCTCGTTTACTCCACATCCAGATCAACTTTATCTCCAAATATCACTAAGAAATGTTCACATAGTTTTATCTACCAACTTTTTTGATAGATGTCACTTTAAATGTATCATCCGCACGACAGCTAAAACAACAAAGTTAACAACTAAAAGTCTAAAGTTTATTTTTTAGTGACACTTTCATTGTCGGCTACTTGCTGATGAGGGTATTTGTGAATACCGGCGCTGCGGTGTTAATATCAAAAATTTGCCTCTGTCTACCTATGAATAAATTTGTGCACGTGTGCGTTTGTGTTTGTGTGGTGTCTACGTTAAATATGTCAACCACATCATAATGTGGCAGCTTATTTGTACACAAGACACGTGCACACACACACACACACAGCCACACTGACATGCAGCTCCACTGAAAAGTGGGTCTTACCTCAAAATGTGCCAACGACAAAAATTTTCGAAAATTGTCAAGAAATAAATAAAGTGCAAAACCGCACAAGTAGCAGGCGCCAGCAACAACAAGAACAAAACGCAGACAAAACGCAGCAACAACATTCGATTAAGCGGCGGTGAGGTGTGAATAAGAAGCATTTTTTGTTTGACAGCTAAGAGTAATAAGCGCCGCGTATGAAAGCGAGCGAGCACGGCGCTCGTAAAGATTTATAAGCAGCTGCAGTGGCAGAGCTGCATTTCAACACATTTTAATAAAATTTAAAAGTGTTGTCGGCATGAATGGCAAATGATGTATGGCGCTGTCAGCGCGCTTACGGGGGAGGGGCGGCATTAATTTCACGAAAATTTTCATTCTTTCTGAGGCAACAATTTTGTCCATTTTGTTTGGGGCACGGCGTGTGCGTATTATGCGGGTTTTGTCAACTGTCAACAGCGTAGCGGCTGCGGCAGCATTTCTTATGTCTGCATATCCTTATAAGCTGCCGCTGGCTTTAAAGCGTACCGCACACATACATATGTGCGGCGTATGTGTGCGTCCTTAACGCAGCAACATGACAGCAATAATCCCGACTGGTCAATGTGGCAAGTCCAGTGAAAGGCAGTAAAGTCCGTGCAGCAGCAGCAGCAGCAACGTGTGAGTTTTGTGAATGTGAATGTGAGAGCGCGTACAGCAGCAAAGCAGAAAATCAAGTGAAATACGAAGAGGGAAAAGTAGAACATTATTTTCTTGAGTTATTTATGGCTTTTATGCGTTTACTGCGGCAGTCAGCACCGCCTTAACTCGAGCACTTATAAGCAACTTTAATGGAGTTTATATTCTTTTAATATGATTAAAGTAGAATTTTATGTTTTGCGAATTACTTTTGCAGAACTTGCTGCGCATACGAAGACGTCTTATATGTACATGTGCGTGTTACGCATATACATTAGTATATAAATGTGTTTTTTTTCTGTCGATGGAGGAAAATCTTCGGAAGTTGCGGAGTTCCAGCCCAGCATGGCGGATTTTTACAGGCTTCTTACCCCCACGGGACCGTCTTTCGGTATTATATCGTAGGGTGGATTTTGATCTCATCTAGACCTAGAAGCATATATGTATGTCTATGTGTGTGGTAAATTAAATTTTATTTTATTTTATTTTATTTTATTTTATTTTATTTTATTTTATTTTATTTTATTTTATTTTATTTTATTTTATTTTATTTTATTTTAAGGTTGAGGTTGCTGAGGTTGCTGCCTTCGACTCGCGGTCCAACGCACTTTAATAATATATTATATATATAATATAATATAATATATTATTATATTATTTTAGTTTATTTTATATTATTTTATTTTATTTTATTTTATTATGTGTCAAACAGTTCGCTTTGAGAAAGTGCCAGACAGCACAAGTGACGTACAGGATTTGTTGCGGACAATATGTAAAAAATTGTTTTTAATGGATTAATAACTTCGATGTGAAACAAAAAGTTTATATTTTGTCAAAGAAAGACACTGTTTAGCCATTAAAAAATACATTACACAGTGACATGTTGCAGTTAGTAAACAATTTTGTGAACAGTTCTCTTACTGCTGAAGCTTCGATATGAACTTTCTTAGTGGCATTTTTATTTGTTATATAAATTTTGAATGCTGCATCGATAGTGGATTAACCATTCCCTGTAGAGAGAGTAGAAATGTTCTCCACTCGTTGCAAAAATCACACTCGCCGTCTTAGTTTGTAATGTACCTCTGTCTTATGGGTCTTCCAGCAGTGTGTTTTCAACAATTCAAAGAATCTGCAAACTAACAGCACTTTAACCTCACTTGAGCCCGCTCGTCCTGCACGCACGTGCGCCATTTGCATTTTCGCCACAGTGAATTCAATTAATTTTGCTTGCACTTTGCTTGCGCCAACCTTTAAGCGCTCTCACCCATTATGCAGCGCACATTGTGCCAGCAGTGCTGCAGATAAATCGGGTTGGTAGTTCATTAGTAAATTAATGGAACGAACCATTATGGCGTCGTGCTGGTCTTTGAAAATCCAGCTCTCAACGGAAATCTCTGGGTGCTACATTGGTATAGAGCACTTTGTTGTTATTATTGTTGAATATTTTTCAGCTCAATCTCAATATTGGTGAACGCTGATGGCATTTAAGGCGAAAAATCAGCGTATTTTGCAAAATAAAAAATCACAAAAAATTGTCGGAAAAATTGATGGAAATATGTTGAAGAAATGGAAGAGGGGGAACAAAAAAAAAAATAATACGTAGCTGAAAAAATAGCAAAACCGAAGTAAAAGAAGAAAATTAAGTAGAGGAGAGAATGTTGAAAAAATCGTACAAAGCGAAATGCGAAATAAACAACAGCGATAGTAGCAACAAAAAACGCAGCAGCGCAGCTAACAACGAGCTAATGCAAGAAGATGCAAGAATAACGAAGTAACGAAGGCAGGAAAAAAGCAGCAGCACAGCACAAAAAAGGGATACGAGCTGAGCACAAAAGTGCCAAGTAGAGCTGAGATGACTGTGGCTGTGTTGGTGTTGGCGCTGAGGCAAGGCCGGCGAATCGACAGCAGGACCCCGATGAGGTAAACAATATTTTGCAGTTCATTGAACGGAATAAGCGCGTTTTGATAAGGCAAAATACCCTGCGCACGGCTTCTGCGGCGGCTGCGAAATAGCACAGACACACACCCGACCTATGCGCTCGCACATGTTCCGGGCTACTCGTGTGCATGACGCGTATAACTCACAGGCTAATATGTGTGTGTGTGTGTGTGTAATCTGCGCACATATCGACACACACTCGGCGACTGACCCGTCTGCATGCGAGCGTGAATGCAGATTCAAGATAAAAGAAAAACATTACTTGGAACAATTTTACATGGTCGGAAATTTACGAGAAGTTCATCGAAACAATGGGGGGAATTTCTTACGCCAGTCGCTGCCGACGTTTGTGCAGCGCTTCGGTTGTAATGGTTGCCAGCGCGTTCCGGTTGAGACAGGTTTCATGTTTTACGCTTGGTTAACACTCTCACGTGAGTGTGTGTGTGTGTGTGTGTATGAGGCAAGTGTTTGCATTAGTCTATTTGTCTTGACTTGGTCGGCGTGTGAATGTGGAAACACGCTCACAAGAAGCGCTTTGTGCGTGTGTGTGTGTGTGTGTTTTGGCATATTTACGCTGCCAAAAGTTTATTATTTTTCATTCGTTTTTTGAACTAACTCGCCGTGCTTGCGTTTCCTTTTTGCCGGTTAGATTCGTTGCGCTCGCTAGATTTCTGTCTATTTCTATGTGTGTGTGTTTGGCATTTTTTGCTGTTTGCTTGGCGCTTACATTTTTGGCGTCGTCGCTGTTTGACGCTTATCCCTTGCTTTTAATATTTTCGCAGAGCAAATTTTTGCTCTTTCGTATGCGTAGCTGCAAGTAAATTATGCTTCAGAAATGTTTTGCCAGATTGATAAATGCGTTTTTTTTTGTTGGTCTTGCTTTCGGTTAGGGCGTTGTGGCGCCCTTCGGTTGTTGGCATAATGGTGAAAAAATGATGGCATTAAAGCTCGAACAAGCATTGTGTTGCTTGCGGCTTTAAGCTGTTTGGCGCAAAGTGAAGTTGTTGTTGTTTGCGTAAGAAATGTGCACTAATTGGCTGACATTAGACTCAACAAAGGGTATTAGCGTGAATTGTAGGCGAAATTTGCGGCATTAACGGTAGCTGTATCTGCTGCAAATTACACAAAGCCAACTTGAATGGGATAAGCAAAAATTACACAGCAAAAAGCAATTTGTAAAAGCGAGAATTTTTAAAGCAAGAGAAGCGCAAAACTTAAACGACGGGAAGGGAAATGCAAGTGAGTGCTTCATGTGCTGAAATGTTTTGAAAAGCTGATTGCTTGAGGTTTTTATGACTTGGATTGTTCTATATATTTGCCAAGGAGGCGATTCGTTTTTAACTCTCAAGGCACCACTTCTCCAGTAAAACATACTAAGTGAGGAATAGGCTACCTCCACTTGGTCTCTCCACAGGGACTATTCATGTTTTATGCGAGTTTTTAGTTACAGAAGAATCACTGATACTACTTGGCAATTTTAATTTTTCGTTGTTTTTTTCGTTTCAATCCTTAACCCTTTTGACTCCGAGTTTTACGCTGTGTCTCGATATAACTTTTTGGTATTTAAAGTATGAAACATTTACCTAAGAAGTCTGCTTACGACATTTGAAGTCGCCGCGTCCCTTTGTTAGAGTTCTACAGCTAGTTTACTTTTGAACAATGTTAGCTTAAAACGGGTTAAATAAATTTTGTATCAATATTTTTTAATTACAGAAAAATTATTTAATATCTATGAAAAAGTACAAAATTATCACTTTTTGATTTTATTTAACCATTATTAAAGAAACAGGGTTTTGATCCAACGCGCCCAATTCGTAGACTTCAATTAGAACACAAACTTGCCCTGGTATCGCTGCAAATGATTGGAAATTATTTTGGGGATAACAATAAAATTTTTGTAAATTGCTTTGAATTCACTTCTAAAAATATTAATTTGTTGATGCCTATTTAAATTAAACCCATAAATCAATCGAAGCTTTTGCTATAAGATGACAAATAGGTGAAGTTGCTCTCAGGCAACTTTGGAGTCGAAAGGGTTAAATGCCATTGCCCTGTTTGCTTCCCTATGACAAAAAGACTTTACCTTCTTGTGATAGTTCTTCTTTCTTTTCTCTATCCTTTTATTTATATTTATTTTTGTCAGTCTTCGTTTCCAAATATTCATACATTTATGCTCGAGTTTCATAATCACTTCAGGCCACACACAAACTCCCAAATAAAGCGCCCACAAGCATAAAAGTACGAAAAGCGCCGCATTATATAACTGTTAAAAATTTTACACATTATTGGCAAAAAGCGTGATTGCTTTCAATTAAATTGGCAAACATGCATTTTTAGTGTCTTCCAATCATCAAAAATGTATTTCGAAATGTTTGTGCAATAAATATGACATTTTTGTGCGTTTTACAGCGTTTCAGTGATATAAAAAATATGTACATGTACATATAAAGAATAAAAAAGAAATATACAAAATGAAATCATTGATATTTCAGCACATTATTTGTGCTCTCCTAGGTCACAGTTTGTCCACATAATTTCCCAATAATGCCGCGGTTGCCGCTGAGCGCAAATCACAATGCGGCGTGAAGCGAATTATGTCAATTTGTGTTTAATGCCAAATATGCATTTAAATATAAAATTCATTAAATTTCATGCATGAATCTATGCATACCAACACACAAACACGTACGCTCCGCATGCATAGAAATGTGTAATTCAATTTGTTGCCCGTTGAGGGCGGCCGCTACTCGCTGCCGTTTGAATTGATGAATGCATTTGGTTTTTAATTGACTTTGTAAATAATTTGAAATGCAATACAAATACTAAAAGACATGGCACAACAAAAACGCCATTCAATTTGTGCACATTTTAATATTTCACAGCAGATGCGCGCGTGCGCAGCCCGAAAAAAAGCGAAAGTTGCACAAAAGCGACAAAGCGCAGCACCCACACAGCCACACGGAAAAATGCCTGTTTTTGGTTTTGTCGTTTTGGCTGCGTCTGACTGCAATCCGACATTGGGTGGCGCGTTATTAAATCCAATGTTAAAGGCGCTTACAAGCTGCGCCGGCAATATGTGCTCGCTCGCATATTCGCCCATCGGTGTTGTTGTTGTTGATTTGTTAACGTGTGCTCGAAATTGTGAAATGTTGAAATTGCATTTTTATGCATGAAAACAATTTCAAATGGGAAGCAACATTTCGCGGGTTTTTTTCGTGATTTTTTTTGTGCTCTTTGCAATACGATTTTTTTTGGTGTGCAGAAAATAATAACTATTGCCAGAACTAGCAATATAGAAATAAAGCATACAATGTTGTTGTAATTATGATTGTTGTTGTAAATATTTTTATTTTAATGCTACAGAAATGCCAGCAAATAAACAAAGAGCTTAACGCATTGAAGGCAAACTAGCGCGCGGTGTGTCAAATTGTTGGAAAGCCGTGGCAAACATCGCGAATATTTGAATTTTTTATATACAATTTTATATAATAGAATAATGAAAAATACTGCGGATTAGTGGCAGATGTCATAAGGTGAATGCGAGTAGGTCATTGCGGTTTATTGGTGCTGGTGGTGTGGTTTTTTTTGTTGTACTGCATAAAGGTCGAAGTGCATATATATAAATATGTATTTGAAACCATGCTATCGTCAGTTGGTTGTAAATATTTTATTGTTGTAATATACAAGGCAGTTCAGTTGAGGTGTAATGTGCGGCAATGCGGCTTTGGTTTCTACGAAGACCAATCGACATTCTATATTTGAAATTTGGCTGATCTTTGGACGAGGCAGAGTTCGAAATTTCGTACTGTACTACTTTCGTTAGTCAATGTTGATCGGCACGAATGTGAACAAATACTCTCGCAAGTGGAACTTTAAAGGATATTTCAGCTCCCACCACCAAAAGTTCCCAAGCAACGGATGCATATATCGCGGTAAGAATCACATCTGTTCGATCAAAAGTGCATTATATCGTCACCTAATATAGTGTATCATTCACAATTTAATAAATACTGCAATAGATATACACAGCCAGTCAGCCGCCGCGTTGCCATCCAGTTTTAGACCAAATTCAACTGCACTGATCTGTGCCGTTGCCAACAAAGTGCTGAATTTTTGAAATATTCATTGTGATTTATGGAATTTTGTACATAGGAAATATTTCAAGGTTCAAGTCATCAAGCATTGATATCCAATTTGAATTCCGCCATGAGCAGCTATTTTTGTTTTCATGGCAAACATTTTTAGTGAATGAAAAATAGGATTTTTAGTAGCATATTTTTAAACAGATTTTTCTAACTTTTCTTGGAATATTTTGTATTGGCACTTTCAAGCGCAAAATATCCCAAAAATTTGCACAAATTCTATTTATATTTTATAGTGCAAAATAATTTAATTGAAAACTAAATTGCATTTTTTGCGGTATTTATGTAATTTTAGAGATAGCGGAAATAATTAAATTTTTGCTTCGATTTGTTTGTCGTTTTGCGACGCTCCACTTCGCTGTTCCACATTGTGTATTCTATCAATTTAACTCGCAGCACTGAAACACCGCAAACACACAAAAACAGACACCAACACGAGCGCAACGCACAGCTTGACTGCCTATAAAGTTGCGCTAATATGTGTTTGTGTGTGTGGTGTGTCACAAAGTAACACTTTTTTAAAGAGCAATTTCCGGCGCTACCGTTTTGCCACTTTGACGCTTCACAGTTTTTGCTATCGTTGTCGGCCTTAGTCAGTTTTATGTGCACGCTTCAAGCATTTTATTCAGCCATTGTTGTTGTTGCTATTGTTGCTGTTATGGTATTTACTGTTTGAAGCAAGGTGTGTTTTTATTGAGGTGCAACTTCCGTCACTTAACGAACATACGCACACGTTGCGCTGTGGCCTTGTTGAAGCTGTTTTGTTGCTGGTGTTGCGCTGTTGGCTTTGATGTTGGCGTGTCTGATAATAAAATGTTAACCAATTAAAAGATTTCAAGCTGAAAAATTGTGGCGCCTTCAAAGACTTGGCACATGTGCTCGCGTGTGTGGATCGACGATTTTTTCCACTTCCCGTCTGAGGAAATTGTTTAAGTAATTCCGAGTGTTTTATGGCGCCGTTGAAGTGAAGTGCCGATGCAGAAAACAACGCAGACGGCGCTAAACGAGAGTGCCTGGAAAACAGAAAAATTACGAAATTTAATACACACCCATGTGGAAGTGAGCAAATGAATACACAAAATATCATTTATTGCGCTTAATGGGGATTGATTGAGTGGATTGTTTGTGAGCAGCATGATACAAAATATAAAACAAAAACCACAACAGCAAAAGGAGCGTGAAGGATAGGCGACTTGGGGCCGCGGAGCATGAACGGTTAAGCTTGAAAAGAGAAATTCGTAACTGCGCTAAACTAGGAGAGGAGGATTAAGGTTGATTTAAGGTGGGAAGAAATAAAAAAATATAAAAAAATCAATTGAAAAGGCTTCATACTTGTTGGGAAAAGGCGGAGAAAGTCAATAACACTGAATAACAATGTCCTTCAAAGTCTTTAAACTTAAGGTGCATATTATACGAAGGACAAGTATAGCTAAAATAGTTGTTGGAAAG
Organism: Melieria picta; assembly: GCA_964056695.1. Lineage (NCBI taxonomy): Eukaryota > Metazoa > Arthropoda > Insecta > Diptera > Ulidiidae > Melieria > Melieria picta. The sequence goes on from OZ057398.1 coordinate 65,906,400, forward strand.
ATTTATCATTCAATCTGTAATTAGTTAGGAGCATTGACACGTACGTAAGACACATTTTAAAGTTGTATTGTTGACTTGAAGGACCCCTGTCGGACCTAAGACAACTAGTTCCCAAAATTCATTGGTCTTTCAACTGGTTTTTTGTAGTCAATTGGACAACTAGTTGTCCAAATGACTGTCAGCGGATGCAGAAGTCAGTCAGTTCGCGTCTAATCGTTCACGTTCTGCGTGCGCGTTCATAGGCGAGAAGAGCACATAAAAAATGAGAAAAACGAAACAGAGGTGAGAGAAGCAAAAAAATACTGTTAATGGTATAAACAGAATCAAATCGTCGGCCGATTTTTACGCACCGAACGTACGCTGTCAAAATTAAAACACACAGCAGTGCATGTGATTGCCCACAACGACGACGACTGCGATATTCGGCCGACGACCGGTCGTCCGACGATAGAACAAATTCTAATTTTGTCGCAGTCGTCGTGCGAACCAATCAGCTGTGCAGCTGTCGGGGGTGAAAATCGAAAATATAAACAAACAAAAAATTCGGCAAAAATTTTGTGATTTGTGCTATTTTAAGGTTGCAAAGATGTAAGTGCTTCAAATTTTAATAAAAAATTGTGCTAAATAATCAGTTTTGTCTTTCCCTTTCATATGTTTTAGAAAATGGACAAGACGGAGCTGCTAATTGAGGAAGTTAGGAAGAAGGAAGTGTGAAAGAAGAAGTGTGTTTGCCGTGTTTGTAGGAATAATTTTTGTGAATAGCTGATGCGAATGTCGCACCCATTCTGTTTCACTGTGCGTATTTTCACGACGACTGACGCGCTGCGTCATTTTTCGGTGCGTATAAATTCGGCCGCCGATTTGGTTCTGTTTATACCATAAGGCTGATCTTGCGATTGTTCTGCTACAACAACAACGTAGAAATGTTTGCATTTTTCGAACTTGCTGTTTCTATGACACGAAGTTTGCTCGATTTGCACGTTTTGTCTTGAATGATTTCAGTTAGAATTTTGCGTGGTTGCGTAAAGCAACGAATTGCAGCGGCAGCTGAAAGGTGTGTATTAATATATTCATTTATTTATTTATGTAATTACACTGTGCAAGTCCAAAATTTAGAAATTATATGAGTGTTAATTATAATTAAATTACACTCATACGCCACGTTGCGCTGCGCTCAAAAATGCACATATCGCAATTACACAGTTTAAATGTATTTTTTTTGGATTGGTGTCTTAAGCAAATGTGTTGGTCGTTAAAATATCTACAAACTTGCCGAAGACAGTAAAGCGATATTCAAAACGATTTAGGACCTACTTAAGCGACAAACTTGACGAAAATTACCAAACTTCAAAGTCGGATTTCTCATAAACTAGAGCCAATCTTACCAAACGGCTGGTGGATCTCGACTCACTATACCTATAGAAAACTCACCCAGTAGGTCCCCCCCATGTCTAAATTTTTGAGGGCAAATTACACGCACAGTGTTATTTATTAATTCATTTATTTATTTATTTATTGCAGGCGAAGTCAGGATGTTGTATTGCATCAGGCCCCAAACAGTTCTAGTTCATCTTTAAATGCACCAAAAAAGTTTTTTTTATTCGCGATGATTTTTTGTTTTTATTTTTAAATATTTTAAAATAAAATAATTATTTAAAAAATTTAAAATTTAAAAAATTTTAAAATATTTTTAAAATAAAATAATTATTTAAAAAATGCACTGTTTTATTTTCCCCCATAAAAATCGAGTGGTTAGAAAACTAATCCAGAATAAACTAGTTTGCAAACTAGTCGCTTTGCAACTGGTTTGAAAACTGGTTTACTTCGGACTAACCTTGGACTAGTTGCAAATGGATGCAGACGGGGACAATTGACCCTCGCCTAGGACACCGCCATGTTAAAAGGGTGAGTTTGCTACAAGAAAACGAGTCGATTCTGAGGTTTAGATGGTCTTTTGTGTTAGTGGCCATTTGCAAATTACCTGTGGAGAGTTTGAAGTCGAAACAGATTGTTGTAACTTTTATAATTTTTGAGTTCGATGGGGTTTCAAGTTAAGTTAATTCTGACTTTAATTTTAATTTTCTTTTCTTTTCTTTCCTAACAGTACTAAGAAGTGCTTTTCAATGATTAGAATGTCCAGCTTTGGTTGATTTGTAAGAATGTTGCTCTATGATGGAGAACGTCAGAGCCTCGAGAGATCCTTAATACTGACACTTCCATTTTATTTATGTTTATCATACATTTTAGTTTAGTTGCTGATGTATCTTTAGAGGCGTCTGGTCAACATTCAAAGAAACCACCATGAAAGCACCCTTAAGCACCAAAGCTTCACATTTAGTGCAGCTACAGTTGACGTACCTAAAGAACCAACAACAAATTTTGCATTATTCATGCTCGCAATGAATCACATCTGCTGGTGCCACAACTCAGCCACACACCTCAGCTTTAGTTGTATGTGTGCGCCAGTGTGCAAGTATTGTTAATATTTGTAATTTCCTACAGCAACAACTCAACTCAATAAATTGCCATTTCAGTTAAAAGTATTAAGAGGCACTTGGCTGCACAGTGTTGTTGTTGTTGCTGTTGTTGTTTTCCGCCATCGTCGCATTGTTTCTTTCAGCGTGTTGTTGTTGCATGTTTGTATGCTGTGACAAATTGGTAACAAATTCTGGTCACGTAAGTCGCATACACTAACACCAGCATTCGGCCGCATACACAGATGTCGGGGAGGATGTATGTGTGTGTTGGGGGTGTGAGTGTGTGTTATTAAATTTTAACAAAGCATCAAGCGGCGGATATTGTGATAGCGACGGCAACGATGGCGGCGGCGGCGGGCAGTCAGCCGTTCAAACTCATATATTATGACTTCGTGTACATGGGGTGGTTTTTGTTGTTGTTATTGTTTATGCGGCAGTTTTTCTGTTTTACTGCCTGTCGCGTAGTTGGCGAGGAAAACAAATAAAAGTGCGCAAGACGAAGGCGAACGGGGACGCCAAGAAGTACGAAAAGCGACGCGATGGAATGAAAAAAGCGCTGAGCGTGCACTCGACGCTGAATCAACTTTGAAACGCACGCAAAAAGTCAATTCATCCAAATCCAAAATCAAAAACAAACAACAAAGCAAAAAGTGCGAAATGCGAAAGCGAGTTGGGTCAAAGGCCGAAAATTAACAACCCGCGTCGTTTCGCATGTTCTAGTTTCCATTGCCACGTCGGCAAATGTGTCTGTGTGTGTGTGTGTGTGTGCGTCATAGCAATGAGTGATAGCGTTAATATGCGCTCAGAGCGGCGTTTGTGTTTTGTTGGTTGATCTGAGCTTATTGCTGCTGTTACTTTGGCGCTTACCGCTGTTGGTTGCTTGTTGGCTCTGTTATTGTTGTGGCTGTTGTTGTTGTTGTCGTTATTAAGTGCCTAGTGCTCACGGCGTCCGGCAACTACTACTCGCCTCGAAATGAACACTGGCGGCTACCTCAATGCCAGTCGCTTTTTGCGTCCGTTGGCGTTTTCGCTGTCTTTCTCCGGTTTTTCGCGTAGCGCCGCATTTACGCATGAAAAGTTACTATTGCGCCAATGTTGGCAAACGGACAATTTTGGCTCGCGCACCTGCGGGCCGACGTGCTGTCGGCACTATTTGATGCGTCCCCTGCGTCGGCTGGCAGTATTTCTCACTCTTCGACGAAAGTGGCGATGTATTCTAAAATCGTTTGAGCTTCTTAAATGCTCTGAGTGTTTTGCACTTTCTACTTTAATTTTTTCTTTTTAAAAACGCCTTTCACTGTTAATTACTCGCTTAACTGGCTACAACAACCCGCTACCGAGTTACGGCTGCCGGAAAAGTTCTCTCCAGGCGGCACTGCTTTGCGCGTGGCTTCTGAGTTGGTCCACACCAAGAGATGATAGACCGCCTCAACTTGGTCCTTCCACCTCGTAGAACACCTTTTTCGCCGAAGCTTTCACTGTTTATTTTATTAGTAAATATTAATATTTCAGTTATAAGAGCATTGCATTGGTTTGCTTGGGTTATGTGGGGTGAGAATAGTAATAATTTTTCACCTAATCAGAAGTTTCTGCTCTTCGTCTCATACCACCGTGCGACAAAAATTAAAAAAATTTTTCACACCGGAAAAAATCCATATGAACGTGAAACTAGAGACCAAACATAGTAATACTGCGTACTCAGTTCTTAATTTCTATATCCTTTGTCCTTTTAAAAGGACTTCAAAATTTTAAAGGGGGTTCAAAATTAAAAAAAATATAAGAAATACTTAACTTCGTTAGAATATGGCAATATGTCAAATATCGAATGAAAGAGGAAAGGCTCAAGAATTCAAATAAAATTGATTTTTTATCTATTTGTAAAAAAAGGTTATGAAAAAGGTCATTTGAAAATTTTAATCCTTTATATCCTTGAAAATTTATATAGAATTTTCTTGAAAAGTAAGTATGTTAAAACCCAAAATCTCCTTGACCACTATATAAATTTGCAAGGATATAAAGGATTAAAATTTTCAAAGGACCTTTTCCATATCCTTTTTTTACAAATAGATAAAAATAAATTTTATTTAAATTTTATAGCCCTTCCTCTTTCATTTGAGGAAAGGCTACGAGGTTATGTATTTTTTATATTTTTTAAATTTTTTATCCCCTTCAAAATTTTGAAGTCCTTTTGAAAGGACAAAGGATGTAGAAATGAAAAAACTGAGTACGCAGTACTACTATATTTGGTCTTTAGTTTCAGGCACATATAGATTTTTCCCGGTGTGAAAAATGCTGTCGCACGGTGTACTACTCGGAGGGACATATGAGAAAAGTGTTTAAAAGTACATCAACGAAAAAAATGGAAGAGCGGATTCTCTTTTCTGTTCTTCTCCTTGTTTTATTTGTAGTTAACTGTTCTTGTGTTTTTCTTTATATTTTTCCATTTAGTTTCTTCCTTCTTGCATATAGTTTTAAATTTCATCGCTATTTTTCTATTTCCTTTAGTCCCATTTTTCTCTTTCTCTTCTTTCGTCTACCTGTATTTCACATTGTATTATTCTCTACTTTTCGGCCTTTTCCTCCTGTCGTTTTGCTTGCTTTCAGAGGTAAAATTGAAAAATTTCAGTTGCTCGATTTTTGGAATTTGCCGCGCTGACATCGTTTAGCGGATTACATGGCCTGGCATGGCCACTAGTTGTAGCCATTGCCACCTCGCCAGCGTTTCCTCTGCGCTGCGCTCCACATGCGACCTTTTTTCGGCTTCTTCGCAAATTTTCAGCTGCTGCCGCTAAATGAAAAATGGAAATCATCATAGTATAATAAAAAAGTAGTCTAACCTGAGAGAGTATTTCTAATGTATTTCTATTTTGTTTACAAAAATTGACAGACAATTTTATGAACAGAGTTTTTAAAATATTTTGTGTTCAAATCAATATGCGCCTATGTTTTCTGTTGACAAATTTTGTACATCAAAATGAAATATTGTGAAAGAAAATTCAAAAAATTTGTATTCAAAAGAGGGGAGAGTTCAGGTTAGACTACTTTATAATTATACTATGGAAATCATTTTAAAACTGACATGCTTCGCTGCGTCGCCACCGCTAGCACACTTGTTCTAGTTGCTGTTGTTGTTGTTGTTTTAATAGTGGTTGCTGCTGCTGGTGCTGCCAGTGCGTGTACGCTGCAGTAATGAAAACAATTTCTGTGCTTTCAGCAACAGCGCCCAACGCGCACACAACACTCACGCACGTGTCTGTGTATGCTGAGTGCGTGTCTGCGTGTGCGTTGGGGCCTGCCAGTGTGTCAGCGTGTTGGCAGTGCTTTGTGTGCGCGACCTGAATTCGGCGTCCGGAATGTGAATGCGCTGGTTGCGCACAACAGTGCGTATGAGTAACGCGCGACGCGGCCATCAAAAAGTGTTAATGAAATTTTTGCCATTCAGTTGGCGTTGGTGTGCGTGTGTAGCGTACAGGGCGTGTTTGCATGACACATGGCACTTGCTTAACGGAGAAGGTGTTCGTGTTGTTAGTTAGCTCTGTGCCGCTGAAATATTTCGCTTCACTGCAGTTGCGTGTTGCCGTATTTGTTGAGTTTTTACTGTTTGTGTTTTTGCATATTTAATCCACTTTGCCAGTTAATTTTGTCAACTACACGACACGGCACTGCACTGCAGTGGCTTATGGCTTATCTTAGGTAGACTCTTCCTCTTTTTCTGCTACACCAACCAAAATTTAGGCGACATTCGTTCGTCCATTCGCCACGCTTCGCAATCAATGCACGCTTCGACTGCATGCCACATTGTTGTTTGTTGTTACGCTGCTTGTTTGTTTGTTTATTGTTTTGTTGTTTGCATTTTTCCTGCAAAGTTGCCACCTCCATATATTTCCGTATTTTTGCAATATGCCATTTTTTGTGCAACTGCTGTTGCCGCCACCGCAAGCCATATGCTGTCTCCCTTTGGCACGCCGCCAGCGCTGTTTGTTTTGTCACTTTTGTCGCTGCCGTTGATTTTTGCGATGCTGTTTTTGGCGCCTCTGTTTTACTGTTATTAGATTTTCACCTTTTGTTGCAGGATATTTTGGCAGCTAGGTGTGTAAATGTTTGCTTTGGTAGCGTGTTTGCTGGCACTTGTTTGGGCATTTTTGCTTGTGCGGCTTTCGGCGTTGCTCGTTGGATTCGAAAAAGTGACTTTGATTTGTGGCTTTTGATTTTCGTGCGCCTAAAGATTGATAACGAAACGGAGAAACGAAAATTGGACAACTGAAGGAGTTGTCGCCTTTAGGTATAGAATGAAAAAAAGTACGAAAATATTTTACAGATGAAGAAGGTTCAAGGAAAGATAAAAGATCAGAGGAGAATGACTTAATTGAACTACTAAAGAGGTGGATTTAAGGGGAGGCAAAAACAAAAACAAATCGCATTGAATTAGGAACGATTATCTCAGCGAAAGGCCTAAGGAAAGGAAAGTAATATGGAAGGAAGTTTTTTACAATTAGTTTGAGATTTCCATATTTGTAGATGTGTTCCTGAGGATTAAAAGGTAAACTTTCAAGCAACACGAAAAATGTTAAGGAAACCAAATTTCACATTCGGAGTCTTGGCAGATTTGCAGACAACTGATGGCAGTTAAAACGCAGCTGAAGCACTGAAGCAAGAAACAAATCAACAAATAAATGTTGCGGTGACGGAATAGAAGCAGACAAAAAGTGTGCAAATCCTAGCGATTGGCTGACTAGAGCAACAACAAAATTTAACTTTTGGTTGCATTTTTGTTTTTAACCTACTACAAGTTTTTTTGTTATTTGTTGTGTGCAAGGAAATAAATGCAATTCCAATAACAAAATTAAAACATTGCAGCATGGAATGCGGCAACAATTGGCGCACTCGAGCGCTGCCACATGGCAAAGAAAGAATATTTAAAATGGCAGCAAGGAGACACGCAAAGTGCCGGCGTTGGCGAAATTCGAAAACTCATATGACATGCAGAACAGGGGTTCTCCCCTGAACAGAGCAGAGCGAAAAACCGTCGCCGGTCACATAGGCGGCACATGCGGGAGCGCGCCCGGCAAAGCGTAACATTTCACACGCTCAAACTAAATGTGCAGATGGATTCACACGGAAAATGGAAACTCGACAATTACTCACACATACAAAAGCAAACAAATTGGGTTGTCCCACTCGCCGCGTGCATATTTCCATGCTCGCTGCTACCGCGCGTTGCGGACCGCGTTGACGCAATGGCGCGTGGTTTTTAGCGCTGCCGGTGCGCCAGGTGTCGCCGTGTCGCCATGTCGTCATCTGTCTGTGTTGCTGTTCCCGGCTCTACCTTGTTGTTAAATTTATTGCGCTCCGATTTCTCCATTATGGGCGCTGTCGTTGTTTTCGGCCGCTTGAACTTCTTACTGAAATGTTTAGTTTTTGCGAGTTCAATGGTTCAAGTTTTTGCTGCCGGTTGACACTGTTGTGTGCAGGTTCGAAATATGCAGCTGGCTGGCCGAGTTGTTTTGGTTCGTGCACCTGACGGTCTGCGTCACCTTGTAGTTTTATTTGCTAATAATTTTTTTTTAGACCCAGATAGAGTAGGCGATATATTTAGTCAGCGGTTACTGGTTTGTGCATAGTGCAAATTTCATAAAAATTGTTTTCTGAAAAACTAAATGAAAAAAACAAAATCAAACCAAGTAAGGGACAGTCATTGCAATTATTTGCCATAAAATAGTGGGTGAGAGGAGATGGAAGTGGGTAGCTGGGAAAAGATGAAATAAATAAAACGAACTTATGAGAATAAATATTAAATGCTCACTTTGCTTGCTTTGCTTTGGCACCAGAGATGCACTCACTCACAAGTGTTGAAGTGATGCATTTTTTCTCCTGAAAATATTGACGGCTGGAAATATTCAAAATTATTAAATCTGTACATATTCGATATTATTTTGACGAAATAATTATTTAACAATTTATTAAACAGTTACACGGCGCACTAGCGACATCTGCAAGGGGAAGCGGGCAACTGCGAAAACAGCGCACCAAATTGATCTAGCAAGGTCCCCAACCATTCTGCTGTAACCTCCACACACAACAGATGGCGCTACGAGCGGTAGCTCGAAATAACGGAGGCGACGTTCCTAAGCGGCGTTAGATGGCAGCCCCATCACTTAGGACTACCTGCGGCAGGCCAATCACCTACCCTGGCAGAACAACACAACTGATTAACGTAACCAACACAAGGCTGTCTTGCGGAGGCCCTGTGCGCCAGAGAGGAGTGAACAAGGAACCAAAAAAAAAAACAAAAATGACACAGGACAACAAAATCGCACTTTTTTTCTGTTGCATGGAGTTTTTCTACTGTTTTTTACTAACTTGGGTGCGCTGATTTCGAATCTACCTTCAGATTTTTTGTAGCAGCTCTAGTTACTGAGATACAGGTACCACCAAATACAACGTTCTATATGTTAATTTGTGCTCATCGATATTTGTGTGTGTTGTGGGGGGGGTCATTTTCAAAGAAGCAGTTGGCAGCTGGCTGACATTAGCCTAGAATCGTGTAAGATGGAAGAGTCTTGTGGAGGCCCTGTGCTCCAGAGAGGAGTAAACAAGGAACAAAAATATTAGTTGTATTTTTGTTGATGGCGTTCGCATCGCTTGTATCATTGTTGTTGCTCCGATGCTGTTGTCGTTGTCGTATGGTATTCTTTTTGCCACGTCGTCCGTTGCGGTGAAGTCGTTTGTATTTGTGTATCGCTGTTGTTATTGTTTTTGTTAAGACTGTCACGCACGCTGCAGTGACTCATTCACATTCCCATTTGTATTAGCAGTTGCACCGCTCTTCTGCTGCCCTTCCACCTGTGCACCACATAATTTGACTATTTTCGTGCCCCTCGACTGCACCGGCGCCACTGCTTATGAGCATCCACGCTTATGCGCCACTCAACGCTAATAATAAATGAGCTCTGCACGCTTTGCATACTTCTGGGCGCACGCTTCCCTGTCGCCCGTACGTTTGTGTGCGCGTGTGTGGCGGTGTGGGTGATATCAAGCAAATTTACTGTGCGGCCGCTGGTGGCAATGGCGGCGTCGGTGTTGCCGCTGGCATTGCTCGTTTTGCTGTCGCTTTTGTTGGCGTCGCCGTCAGTGTTGCCGCGTCATGCCATTATCCCCGCAAGCAGCAAATGTGTCGCGCAACAACGTTGTTATTAATGTTGTTGCTCTTGTTGTTGTTGTTGAAACGGCTGTTGGCGCATCGCTGTTGTTGGCGGCGGTGTTGCTGTCCGCGTGGTGACAGCCACTGCTGGTTGATGACTGTAGCTGCTGCTGTTGCAATGATAACTGTTGTAGTGTTGTTGTTATTGCTATTGTTGGCGTCATGTGCTGGCGCATGCGATTAGGCGCCTTTCACTCCGCACCCACAGCTCGTGAGCGCCCTCTGCCATTTCCACTTTAGTGCCGCACAACTCGGCCTTTTCGCGTGTGTTCCGTGATGTCCTTTAAAATTATTTGCATTTTTGTCAGCAGCAGCAGCCAGCCAGCGGATTTTATGCTCATCTGCAGTTGGTTGCATATGTGTGTATGAAGTTTTGTTAGAAGCTGCCGCAGTGCTGGCACCAATTCGCACAGACATCACTAGCTTTGTTGGTGCTGGTGTTGTCATTGTCGTTATTCGTACAGGTGAATTAGTTGCATGACATTGCTGTCACATTTTCCAACTAAACACACACACACATTCGCCTTCGCTCTAGCGTGCAGTTGCGCAGCCAGCACCGAGGCCGCACCGAAATCGCGCAGCTGTCTGCGCTCACGCCAAGCGCTGCGATGTGAATGCGCGCGGCACGTGATTTGCTTATTTAAGCAGCCACTCGTCGTGCGCGACGCGGCGCCGCACTGCGGCACAAAGTTTGCCAGTTCGTGTGTCGTGTGCTGCGCTACCTGCATTGACTCGATTGGCCGCGCGTCTGTCCGTTTCTCCGTCTGCATATTTATCAGTATTGCAGTCCGTCCGCTGTCGCTCTGGTTAGTCAGCTGCTGCATTTTGGTTAGTTTACTGGCATGTCTACTTAGTACACCGTACGTACGTCCGTCTGCGCCCTCACCCGTCCGTCTGCCAGTTTATCTGCTACGCTTCTGACGTTCTCAGTTTGTCATTTTAGCATTTTCGCTACAATTTTCCGCTGCCACACTGCTGCTGCAGTCTAAGCTCTACCGGGACTGTTTTAAATTTAGATTTAAATTTGCTTTTTTATGACAAGTGACACATTGGGAGCGAAATGGTATTATTGAGTGTTGCATGATTCCAAGGAAAGCGCAATATACCTTCCCCACATACACACACACACACGCAACTTTTGAAGGGGTAAGAGCTCACACCTTGTGTGGCTTCGCTGTTCAATTTAACCATTTGTTGGTACTTAAAAGTTAAAGTTAGAATGAGGCAACAGTAAAAATCTAACTTTTCTATGATGATCGCGAATACTAATGGTTTAACCCTTTCGACCCCAAAGTTGCCTGAGAGCAACTTCACCTATTTGCCATTTTATAGCAAAAGCTACGATTGGTTTATGGGTTTAATTTCAAGTAGGCACCAACAAATTAATATTTTTAGAAATGAATTCAAAGCAAATTACAAAAATTTTACTGTTATCTCCAAAATAATTTTCAATAATTTGCAGCGATATCAGGGCAAGTTTGTGTTCTAATTGAAGTCTACGAATTGGGCGCGTTTGATCAAAACCCTGTTTCTTTAATAATGGTTAAATAAAATCAAAAAGTGATAATTTTGTATTTTTCCATAAATATTAGATAATTTTTCTGTAATTAAAAAATATTGATACAAAATTAATTTAACTCGTTTTAAGCTAAAATTGTTCAAATTTAAACTAGCTCTAGAACTCTAACAAAAAGGCGTGGCGACTTCAAATGTCGTGTGTTTCATGATTTAAATACCACAAAGTAATATCGAGACACAGGGTAAAATTCGGGGTCGAAAGGGTTAAAGTCAAGTTAAGTCAGAGTGTGGACTAAGGTTCTAATTAGGATCAGTCTCAATTTTAAGGAATGGGTCAGGATCAGGGTCAGAGTCAGAGTAAAGTTTAAGGTCTGAGTCGGACTCAGATACTGTATTGGAGTTAAGGTTAGTTTCAGTTTCGAACAATGAGTCAAAGTCAGTGTTATTGAAAGCATTGGGCTCAGGATTAAGAATGAGAGACAGTGTTGGCTGCACGGTAAGTGTCGTAAGTAAGGTTGGCTTCGAAATCGAAATCAGAACTGTAGTTTGAATTCACAGTTTTGTGGCGTGTGGTTCATCAAATACTGAAATCTTTCTTCTACGCAATCTCAGCTACACGCAAGGCTTCGTATTTTCATTTTGTTATTTGTCTTAAGGGGGCTTTCCCGTTTTTCGGTTTCAAAAAATCGTTTTTTTTTTTTTACAGAAATCGATTTATAAATACTATAACAATATGAAGCCAAGGTTTCATAATGAAATATGCAATAGTTTTGAAGTTATAGCCAAAAATGTTTCGGCGCGCACAGCCTCGCGTACGCTTTAAAAAAACTTTAAACGCGTTTTTCTCGAAACCATGTTTTTGTGACTTTTTTACAGTTTTTTTCGGATCTAATGAACCGATTTGGATAAAACTGAATTTCACGTGTTCACAAATGAATTCTCTATCGCACATCATAGGATTTTTTCAATATTGTGAAATTTCGATTTTTAACAACACTTTTAGTACCAAAATTTTGCAAAAAAATCGATTTTTTTTCAAATTTGCGCCAAATTTCACCAAGTTGAAATTTTTCAAAAATCCTCCGATGTGCGATAACTAAAACTATGTAATTAATGAAAATGATGGTCAATTTGATTTCAGATAAACCGTACCCGAGAAAAGTGTAAAAAACTGGGAGTATGTTTTCCAAACAAGGCAACATAAGTACTTGACAACTTACTATTGTAACAACAAACAAAATAAAAAAGAATTACAACATTTTATCAAACTGTCTTTCCAAAATTAATTCTTGAAAAAACGGGAAAGCCCCCTTAACTTTGTTTCATTACTACATCCCTTTTTTTTGTTGCTGTCATACTTTTCTCTGCAATGCATTGACTTATTTATTTTTGACATTTTCATCAGCTTCAATCAGCAGCGCTAATTAAAATCGCTTGCTGGTTAATTTAAATGCCGGCACTTCACTTTTAAGTTGGCAATTACTGCTTGTCAACATAAATTAAATGATTTCGCTGACGCTTTTGTTGTTGCGCTGCTGTAGTGTGCGCACTGTAATTTAGTTGCTGGCTGTGGCTTTGCCACACTTTCAATTTTTTCGTCTTTGAGAAGCGTGTGCGCGCGCGCGTGCTGCAGCATTGTCATTAACTGACTTGGCTGACTTTCAATGGCGGATTGCAGGCTGCTGGCGCCGGCGCGGGGCGGCGTCTGAGCTGCTACACATGCTAAAAAGTACTTAACTGAAATGAAGCGACGCGCTGCCTGCTGGCTGCTTGCCGTCAACGACTTTTAATGAGTCTCAATGCATGTTGCATGCGCTGTCGCTATAGTTTTTCGTTTATTTTTTGTTGTTTTTTTTGGTGCACTTGTAATGAGTAAATGATGTTTTCTTGTCTGTGTGCGTGCTTTTTGTTGCTGCTTCCCGTTGACTGTTCGTCGGTTCGGTGGGTTTGTTATGGGTAATTGGATGAAAGGGAAAAAATTACGTTGTGCATTGCATGAGTGACTCCAATGAAGTACCAAATGAGGGCTTTCTCCATTTGGTTGTTGTTCTTGTTGTTGTTGGTGCTTTGTTTTGTTGTATAAGTGGTGCTTAAGGATGTGGCAAACCGCATGGAAATTGAAATGCGCAGATTTCTTGACTTTTGTGAGAGTAGTGTCGAACGGGGCGTATGAGTGATATTCGTATTTATAGAGAGAACAGTTTTTTAGCATTTTATATAATTCAGACATATTAAGCTCAAGCTTGATAGTTACAAGTGTAGGGGTTTTCCAGTCGAAATCAAGCACAGTTTTTAAACTAAAACACTTGAAAAATTATTACATTTGAATAGGAATTAATAAATATTTCTTAACAACAGCAACGACAAGTTTTCGTTTGATAAGTTCACGTTTGGTATTTGCTTAATAAAACACTTTTGCAGTAAAAAAAAAATCTCAATCTGCCACCTGCCAACAAAATGTGAACGAAAAACAATTTACACAACATGCAAGCGGTAAAACTTCCGCAGTCAATTACCGCTTGCATAAAATCAGTTCCACATAAACACACACACACACTGAGACACTCCCAGCAACATTAGCGCGGTCCCCCGCCTGCGACAACACAGTCGCAAAGCGTTGAACGCATGGCAACACTAGCCATGACACGGACGAAAGACTGACAAACGAACGATAGAGCGGCAACGCTCACGACGGCCTCCTGACGTAATACCTCACGGTGGTCCCGGGAGGGCAAACCGTCCGGACGAGAGGAGGGTTTAGCGGTTTAAAGTCCCGCACTACTTGAGGCTTTCGATGCTTCCCTCCTCGTTAAGGGGGAGACTCGTTTAGAGGGTCAAAAAAATTCATTTTTTGAAAATAGTTTTAATCATTCGAATATATATCTAAAAATAATCCTACAAAATTTCAAGTCGAAATTCGAAATATTTTCGAAGTAACAGCCTCTGACTCGCCACGCGTAGACTAAGCAGATAAGCGAAAATTAATTCTTTGAAGGTGATTTTCTCAAAACAGTATTTTTTAAAACTGCGGGCGTAATAAAAACAATATTTCTTGACGGATTTCTACAAACCAGGACTTTTTCGAAAGCTTATGAATTAGGCTTCTATTTAAACTAAAAAAATTACATAAAAATTGATAATAAATAATTTTTTGATGCGTGCAAATTATAAATTTTCGCTGTAAAAATCGAACTTTAATTTTGGAGACCCACAACTTTTCGTATTTTCAAAAATTTTTTTTTATTTTAGTTCAAATAGAAGGTATTTTCATGTAGATTAAAATTTTTTTGAATTTATGTGTTTCAGATCAAAATCACGACTGCTATCACGCCCGCATTGAAGGTCTTCCGGTAGCTCGGCGCTCCAAACAACCTTGCTTTTGGACGATATAATATAATTATTTGAAAGTGAAAAACATTTTTGTTGTCAGTTTTTATCCTCCAGATTGTACTTGTAAGGTTACTTCATCGATTTTTGTAATATATACATATTCATACCAATTTGAATTTGTCCTCATTTTAGATGTCCTAGACGAGTCTCCCCCTTAACAAAAAAAAAAAAAAAAAAACTTCCAGCAACATCCATTTGTGCACTTAAAGATTAAAGTGTAGCGATGCCTCGGTGGACACTCTAAACTCTAAAAAACTGCCTTCTGGATAATGTGTATGCATGTGTGAGTGTGCATGCGTATGTGTAGTAGTAAATAAGTAAATGGAGCAAATCCTTTACGCAATAAAAATCGAATCATGTTAACGAAGAAACGAAATGAAGCAAGACAAATGGGCAGGCAACTGTTTGTGTCTGCCTTATGACCGACGGCTGCAGGAACCGACGGCGACAAGGCAGCAAGTGGAAGCGGAAGAGCAACGAAACATGCGTAAGAGCGAGAAAACACACTCGGCAGCGATGGCAGTAGAAATCGTAGCGGAAATGACAACATTTTTTATAGCAAAAATTGAGAGGAGCTTAATAAATAGAAGGAATGGCGTAAAGTGAACGAAATGAAATGGCAAGCGAGCAATAGTAAATGGAGAAGAAGCAGAAAGGAGCGCGAAAAGCGTGGATCGTGTATGTGTGGTTGCTGCTCTATGTGAGTTCGTTTCTTGTTTGAGTAGTAGTAACATATTTCATGAAATAATTTTTTAAAATACTAAGAAGGTCACCACAGAAAACGCCAATGAGCCACACACAGTAACAGCCAGCGAGTTCACCAAGTACTGTGTCATAGATTTTACGATCATCCGTAGCAGCTGTGCCAGCTGTATCATTTTTATGTGTGGCACTCATCAAATCAACACTCGCTGTCGCATTCAAGCCGAATGACCAATTTTCCCAAGGATATCAAATATTCAGTGAATTTTCAATGTCAACTGCCAGCAACGCGCTGGCTAACGCTGACAGACGCTGCAGTGCGTAAGAGCGGATGCCACTTGTCACATGCTGCGAGATGCCACTCGAATTTAATTGCCGCAGCAGCTTTAAAATCTGATGACATGTTGTTGCGTTAGTGTGCTCGAGGCAATTTTTTTATTTCCTAAATTCTTGTCGGCACTAATTAATCTGCAACTGCGCAGGGAGCAACAAAAATAACGAGCAAAAACAAATTGCGAAAAAAAGTAAAAGTGTGGAGAGTGTGGAGAAAGTTGCAGAATTTCTGTAACGACATCTAATTAAATATATCCGCAAATGTTGCTTTGTAGTTTTGATTTGTGCAACAGCAACAACAAAAGCAACTGCAGTGGTAACAGCAACGGCAGCAGCCACAGCAACAGGAAAGCAACAGGAGGCGACAGGAGGCGGCAGGAAGCGACGGAAGGAAGTATGAATGGCAGCGTCGCATGCGAAGAAGCGTCGAGTTTTGGTTGAAGTTAGGTGAAACAGAGGCGAAATGAGGAGAAAATGAGGCACAGGAGCGGAGTGGGGGAGCGCACTGCAATTGAAAGTGGCAAGCTACCGCATGCCATCTTCACCCGACACACGCACAGCTGCAAGCGGGCAAAGTATGAGCGGATGTGTGTGTGTGTATGCGTGTCTGTGAAGCACACGTATGATGAGCAAAATCATTTTCAACTTATTTCCAGCAAAAGTATCTCAGTTGAAAATTTTTAATGAGCTCAAAATTGTCGACTGCAAGTTGTAAAAACGAAATAGAAAAAATAGAAATTAAAACGAAAATGAAGGAGAGACAAAGTGGTGCCGGCAAGCAAAGTCAAGCGAAAAAAAAGAACGCGCTGGACTGTGAAGTGGTGAAGCAGCGTTAGGCCGAAGCAGTACAACATTTTCCTTCTATCTCATGTTGCCTGTCTGTCATTGCAAAATACACGCACACAGCCACACACGCACACATGCATACATGCGCTCACACTTGCATGTTTTTCTTGCTACAACGCCCTTGCCAGATAATTTGAAGTTGAAATGAATGATACCACAGGCTGTGCTGTGCTGCCCTCCGCTCACCACCTGCACGTCCTCAGCCTCCATGGCTGCACCCACGCAGGCGTTGTGCCTTGTGGGTTGTGCTGTTCGGTTAGATGTCGCTCTGTCGGCTAGACGCTGTATTTTAATTGAACAGATTTGCCACTGTTACGTTGCTTGCGGGCACAATTCTTCTCTTGGAAACATTTCTGCCAGTTGCTGCACATAAACAGTTTAAAAGTTTGTCTTTTTTGCACTCGAATGTGATTTCATAGTTTACTGTGTTTGTACGAGTGCATGTTCTGAAAATTTTGCTTCATTTCAAAGCAGCAACCGTCTTGTTAATGGGCATTTCGTAGAGGTTCAGCAGCGATTTTTTAAGTAAAATACATAAAAAAATGAATGCTGTGGAGCAGCGAAACCACTCATAGTGACCTGTAAATGACCAACAATTATGAGCTTGTTGTTGGTAATTTTTGTATGCGTTGGCCACTTTCGATGTGGTGTGGAAAATGAAAATTATTTATTGAATTCTTCAAAATTTATGAAATGTCTCTTTATGACATTACGGGGCGTATGAGTGACAAATAATATGGAATTGTAAAGAACTGTTGCGACAATGTTTTAATGATCACTAGAGGATCGTTTAGTTTGGTTTGGAAAACTTAGATCAGTACAAACACTGATCACAACATTTGAAGTGAATGATAACACCGTGCAACAAAATTTAAAAAAATTGTTCACACCGGAAAAAATCCATATGGGCGTGAAACTAGAGACCAAACATAGTAATACTGCGTAGTCAGTTTTTCATTTCTACATCCTTTGTCCTTTTAAAAGGACTTCAAAATTTCAAAGGGGATAAAAAATAAAAAAATACTTAACCTTGTCAGAATATGGCGATATGTATATCAAATTAAAGAGGAAAAGCTCAAAAATTTAAATAAAATTGATTTTTTATCTATTTGTAAAAAAATAATGTGAAAAAGGTCCTTTGAAAATTTTAATCCTTTCTATCCTTGAAAATTTATATAGAATTTTCTTGAAAAGTAAGTATGTTAAAACCCAAAATCTCCTTGATCACGTGTCAAAATTTCATTATTCTCGCTTCATTCATTTTGTATCTTTTTATTATTTAAAATACTGATACTCAAATAAATTAAAATTTTTGTACTTTAGAATTGTAGCTTCCGCCTTTTTTAAATAACTTTTCAATAAAGTTAGTTTTTTTAGAGTTTTTTTTAGAGATTTTTTCCGGTGTGAATAATGCTGTCGCACGGTACAATCGGTTACACCGTGAGACAAAAATCAAAAAATTTCAAAACACACAAAAAAATCTACATACTCGCGAAACTAGGGGCCAAATGTAGTAAAACTACGTTTTTAGTTTTTCTCTCTGACGTCAGGATTTTGTTTTAAAGGACTTTAAAATTTCAAGGATATGTTTATTTCAAAAAATTATTTTAAAAATTGAGCGCATTGCAGAATAACAATATGGGTATCAAATTAAAGAGAAAAATCCTTAATTTTAATGTTTTGGTACAAAAGGACGAAGAGGTATTGAAAATGTCCTTTTAAAACTTTATCCTTGAATATCCTTGCAAATTTTTAATAATTTTTTTTTTAAAAAATATATCTTAAGGACTAATATGTACTCTACCACATTCTTGAATTTCGTCCTTCTAACTTTATTAGTTTAAGAAAAAATTTAATACTTTTTTTTCTCAAAAGCCTGACGTCAGAGAGAAAAACTAAAAACGCAGTTTTACTACATTTGGCCCCCAGTTTCGCGAGTATATAGATTTTTTCGTGTGGAAAATTTGTTGTCGGTGTTATCAGTGAGGAATAACTCAAGTTACAGGCAACCTAATTTTCAAGGCCATCATACTTTTACGGTTGAACGAGTGGACAAATATCCTTTCTAAGGGCATTGTTGTCTGAAAAGTTTGATCTGCTCTCGCTCGGGGATCTATGTACGAGTTGAGAACGTAACTAACTAAAAATGATTGAGTACAAAACATAAAAGTGTTCCCATATTTTAAAGCGTGCATAAGTATCACTAACTCGAAGATCCTTTTGTGCTTCTTTTATACATCTTAAATTGTGTGTAGCAAAATTTATCGTCCACACAGCGACACCGGCAGCGACTGCCTTCACTCGACTATAAAATCAGCGCAGTGCTCAACTATTTAAATAAAGTTACTGCATACTTTGCTGTCCTTAGTCCCGTGGCCGGTGCGTGTTTTCGGGCATTTTTGCTGCTGGTCCACGGTCGTGGTTTTTTCAAATTTTATTTGCATCTTTTGTCATTTTCATTGCGAACGTAACCACATCCTTTTGCCATCAGCCCGTCCCGCACCGTTGCCGCCACCATATAAAATTCATTCTTTTCGGCCAACTATTATCGTTGTCCTTGTTGTTGGTGTTATTGTTGTTGTTGTTGTGCTTGTTATTTTTGTAACTGCGCTTCGCTACTGGGCAGTGATATTGTTGTCGTTATCGTTTTTGTTGGTGGTTTTTGGTGTTTTATTTTTGATGCCGCTGTTGTTGTTGTTGTTGCTGTTGTTGGTGTTGATGTTGTAAGCGCACCTTTGCCGCAACCCAACGCATCGCTGGCAAAACTGGCATAAATTTTCATTGCGGCATTGCGTTCGGTCTTTTCCCTTCTTTATTATTGCCATTTTTTACTGTTGGCTTTGTTGCTTACGGTGGCGGCAAAGTTGCTATCGCTGTTGTTGCTGTTGCTGCTGCATTTTTTGTGGTTTATATCCCTTTTTCCCGACCATTTATTTAACATCGCTACGTGTACATTTCAATTTTTTCATCCAATTTTCTAGCTTTTTTCGAATTTATTTGAATCTTTTGTTTTTTTGCTTTTCTTGGTGCTTTCTTGCTGAGCGCTTTTGCCCTTTGGCCGGCGGCAGTTGGGCGGGCGCTCGGTTGTGTATTAATTTTTCCAAATAATTTATTAAGTGCTCTTGGAAAATGTTAAATTGTGCTGTGGCCTTTTCGGCAATTCTGCCTTTATGCTGGTTGTTGTTTTTGGTTTTTATTTAGGGTTGGAAAATTCTCATGTTGAATTTGTTGTTTCGGAGAATTTGCGGCGTGTGGTCAACGCTGCCACACAGGACACTTGAGCGATCTTTAAGGTTGCAACAGTGTGTGTGTGCGTGTGTCGATAATTTATGAATTTGCATTAGCAACATGAAAGTGAGTGAGAATGGGGGCGGAGCAGGAGGGCGTAAAGTCATACTGTGTAATTTTTGCTGTGCACATCAAAGCGATGGCATCAAGCGTTGAAACGCCATCAAATGGTGGCAGTCAATAATTTTGGTTAAGCGGGTGAAGAATGCAGTGGAAAGGCGCAACACTTTCTACCGTTATGACGTTGATCACTGGGCTGGATCGCTCGATTCGAGGGTTTAATAAACGCGCCACTGCGGTCGCAAATTTATTGCGTCCGTGCGGTGTTTTGTGTGGTCGACGTCGTTTGTGAGGTCTTGGCGCTGTCACAATGGCAACGATTTAGTTTCGTTTCGCAACTCAAACAAATGCACACGAACTTTGAAAATCGTTTCAAAATTTTCTCTCATGAAGTAAATCAAAAAAGAAAATATTTCAGACGTGTAATTTTTATTTGTTTTTCATTCGTTTTTTATCTTCACTATCAGCGGAAAAAGTGAATCAAAATTTTATTTCCCGCTTCGCCTTGAACATTTTTTCGCCGGCAAATTGCAATTTGCGAGACATTACTGCAGACCTACAAAATGTCTGAGCCGCAAGCGAGCGCTGACGAGCAGCAGCAGCAGCAGCAGCAACAGCAGCAAAACGCCGACAACCACAATAACGGCATCAATGAAGAGGAAGAGCGCAACCGAGCGCAGCGAGCGACAACACCGGCGCGACAGCGGCCAATGTTCGGCAGCGTGCGCCACGTTAGAAACTACATCAACCGCATCACAAACGGCTACGGCAACGGCCACGGCAGTCACCACGTCCACACCAACAACGACAACGAACACGAGATCCGCAACAACAATAACGACGGTGGCGATAACAATCACAACGCGTCAAACGCGCTCTTTGGGGAGCCACAAGTGGCAGTGGTGGTGGCCGACGAAGAGCCCAGCGGCAATGACAACGGCGGCGGCGCGGTGGGCGACGGCCTGGCTGGCGTACTGGACAGCCTCGACGATGTCATTATACTGCACCAGGAGCGGCACAGCAACAACGACACGCTGATGCCGTACAGCGGCCGCAACCACAACCCCTACAACAACCTCTTCAACGGCAGCGGTGACAGCTTCGCGCGCCACTTCAACAGCGGCATCAGCCTGACCGCGCAACACGGCAGCGTCGGCAGCCAGCGCCGGCGCTTCCCCGGCGCTGCGTCGGCTGCGGCCAGCAGCGTTGGCACAACGCCCGCGCCCGGCAGCGTTTCGGCCATCAACGGCAGCGACCTGGTGGTGTGCAACCACGACACGCGCTCGAACAGCACCACGCGCGTCTTTCACTTCGAGCGCGTCGAAGAGGCGGACGACAATGCGCTGCACACGGCGCCGCCGCACCACATCGGCGCCGACAGCCGCGCGGGCGACGGCAGCGGCCTGGTGGCACGCGGCTACATGCAGCACTATCCGCGCGGCCGACGCCGGCAGCGGCGCGAGAAGCACCAGATCCGGCGCTCGCTCAAGTCGATGAACAAGTTCCTGCGCAAGACGGTCTACACGCTGCGGCGCATCAAGTCGCTGATACTGCAGCAGGTGCAGATAGCGCGCAACCTGCAAGCGGCCGGTCCGCTGGCGCGATAGGGGACTGGTCACCTCTTGACGGGGCGGTGTGGGATTTTTGACATTTTGCAGCGTGAAATGATGAAATTTTTGCCGATTGAATTTTGCGAATGAATAACAAAATTTTAATATTTCGAAAAAATAAACTCGGTGGTGTATTACTTGTGAACGAACGTGAGGTGAGATTAGACGTTAAGTGAGGTGGAAAGAGGTTATGTGGTGTTGTGTTAGACGGAGAGAGAGATGAGGTAAGGCAAGGAAGCGGAGGTAGGCGAGGTAATGTGGGCTAAGCTGAAGTGGTGTTAGGTCAGCTCAGATGTGGGGTGAAGCTTTTGAGTTTTTTTGAGTTGAGCTGAGGTAAGGTTATGTTGAGAATAATATTTAATCGATGTAGGAATTTGAAGCAAGAGTTATTAATTTAAATACTTATGTTGACTTTCGTAACTCGCACTTTATTTTCAATTAAATTTGAATTAAAATTTTCTTTCATTTAACTTTGATGACCCATCATTGACTTCGGTGAACCCAATATAATAGAACACTTAAGAGCTTACACAACAATTAACAATTTAATAAGCTTGCATCAGACACTTTGCCTTTAGGTGTTTTAACATGTTGGCAACTCTGGAAAATTGCTAAAATTCTATTACCAAAACACTAAAAATGTTTTCGTTATACTTTGGTTTAATCCTGTTTGCCGCAATGCGGAAAGTGCGTTTCTCGTTTATTTAACCCTTTCGACCCCGAAGTTTACCCTGTGTCTTAATATTACTTTTTTGTATTTAAATCATGAAACATTTGGCTAAGAAGTGCGCACACGACATTTGAAGTCGCCACGCCTCTTTGTTAGAGCTCTAGAGCTAGTTTACTTTTGAATAGTTTTAGCTTAAAACGGGTTAAATAAATTTTGTATCAATATTTTTAATACAAAAAAATTATTTAATATTAATGGAAAAATACAAAATTATTACTTTTTGATTTTATTTTACCATTATTCAAGAAACAGGGTTTTGATCAAACGCGCTCAATTTGTAGACTTGAATTAGAACAAATGATTGGAAATTATTTTGGGGATAACAGTAAAATTATTGTAATTTGCTTCTAAAAATATTAATTTGTTGGTTCCTACTTAAATTAAACCCATATCAATCAATCGTAGCTTTTGCTACGAGATGACAAATAGGTGAAGTTGCTCTCAGGCAACTTTGGGGTCGAAAGGGTTAAAATCCTTCTAAATTAAACAACACTGTTTTCACTTCGCCGCACACGCTCAGTGCTTTTAATGGAACGTTAAGACAAAATTAAATCATGAAATTTATTGGAAAAACAACAAGAACAACATTCACATTCGCGCTCATACAACGCTTAAGTTCAAAGGCGGCTGGACGCTGAGTGCGCAAATCGCAAGCTGCGCCACTTGGTGGCTCTGAACACTTAAGCCGCTTGCTCTTGCAACACCAGCAACCAACCGGTCGCGGTCGCGGCGGCAACGAGTCCGTGTCCGTGTGAATGGCAGCTGGCAGGCGGGCGAGCGCGTTATCTGCGCTTTACGTTATTTTAACAGCGTTGGCGTAGCCAGCCGGCCCTCGGTGCACACAAGTGGCGCTGCTTATGACCAGAAGCCATAACGGCGGACGCATAATGGCGGAATGACGTTTATAAATTTTCCGGCAAATTACACGGGGACCCACGGCTGACCCGCGTGTAGAGCGCGCACACCCACACGCGGATAAGTTTCTGCAGGCAGACATGAAGCAAGCGATGGTCTCTTTGTTGGCTGCGGTGCGAAATGCACTTCATGCAGCACACACACACACACACATGCATACATATAGTGCGAAAAATGCTATTACACTAATACACTGATAGCGCTTCGCGTCAAGTGTTTTTATGGCCGTGAGTTTATGTGGCTGTGTGTGTGTGTGTGTGTGTGTGGGTAAAACCAAAAATTAGCATAATTTCAGGCGCGCTCTTTTCGCCTACATTCAACCGCTGCCGCTATCGCTTCCACTCAAACCATCAGCGATAAGGCAGCAAGTGTTGCAACAGCGCGCTGGCAGTGCGCAAAAATGCGAAAAACGTTGTGGCAGTCAGCGCGCATTTCAATGCCGAATGCACACACACAGACACACAAACACACAAACGGGCGAGTGCACATGCAACACACATTGTGGTCTACGTGGAGGTGCAGCGAGCACGGACGGACGTGTGTGAATGTGCTGCGGTGGCGTGGCGTTTAGCGTATTTCTCTTCAAAACTTTTCGTATGTGCGCATGTAAGAGTATTTTATTGCCACTGCTTGTGACTGTAAATATCGTAGACTTTATTATTGTTGCAGCGCAAAAACAATTATTTCAAATGGAACCGTTTTTTTTGCGCATTCCAGCTGGCTGCATTATCAATTTGTGTATTTTTGGTTGCTCATACGTCATGTAAGCCCCGAGCGACACATATGCAAATTGCCGTCGCTGATGAAGCGGTGGCGGTAGTAATTTGTCCAAAATATAATAATTTCAGTTAGTAATAATTTCATTAGAATTGCTAGTTTTATTTCCATCGTTAACACTAGAATGCCCGACCATCTAAAATACCCATCTGTAGTCATTTTGACTACAATATTGTTTACTAATTTTTTTTTAATTTTATTTGTTTTTAAGTAGCAAATATGAATAAATGCACATGAGATTAAAATAAAATAAGTATTTCATTTTTATTTTTTTATGATTTACAAAGTAATTTAATTTAAATATAATGGCGTACTTTACACATAAATGGGATGAAATGCAATGGAATTTGTGAATGAATTTTGTGAGTGAATTTGAAAAACTGATTGATAAATGATATTTTTTTTAATGTTTGCAACTATTTGAAATTTTTATATTTCGCATATTTGTCAGTAAGAAATTCACTTTTGCTGAAAATTTTATACAGGTAGTCAAAATGACGCCTTTTGGGCATTTAAGGTAAATGTTGCAAAATTGGGGTTAGCAATTTTTTACAATATTTTTAATTTATTTATTCCATTTAGCTTTAAAAATGAGTAACAGTCAAGAAAGATATGTTTTTAGAAAGCGATGCATTAAAATTATTTACAATAAAATACCTAAATGTAGTCAATTTGACTGTGACCTTGGGCATTCTAGTGTTAAACTTCTTTCTTGTGCTCACTTCCTTTTTTGTTTTTCTATCACTTTGTTTTTCCATCACTTTTATAACACCGTGCGACAAAAATCAAAAAATTTCAAAACACACGAAAAAATTTATATACTTGCAAAACTAGGGGTCAAATGTAGTAAAACTGCGTTTTTAGTTTTTCTCTCTGACATCAGTATTTTTTGAAAGGACTTTGAAATTTCAAGGACATGTTTATTTCAAAAAATTATTTTTAAAATTGAGCGCATTGTAGAATAACAATATGGGTATCAAATGAAAGAGAAAAATCCTAAGAATCTTAGAAAATTTAATGTTTCGGTGCAAAAGGATGAAGAGGTATTGAAAATGTCCTTTTAAAACTTTATCCTTGAATATCCCTGGAAATTTCCAGGAGTGTTTTTTGAAAAAAAAATATATCTTAAGGACTAATATGTACACTACTGCATCCTTGAATTTCGTCTTTCTAACTTTATTAGTTTAAGATATAAAAAATTTAATACTTCTCTCTACTTCTCTCGCGAGTATATAAATTTTTTCGTTTGTAAAATTTGTTGTCGCACGGTGTAATAGGTTACTAATTTTTCTCTCAGTTCAAATTCATTCTTTTCTTTTATCTCACTAAATATTTGTCTGTTTCTGCTACTTTGCGGTTCGATCAATCTTTTCCCCTACACTTCCATGGCTTTCACTTGCATTGAAAAAAGAATGAAAACAAGCAGCTAAGTCGAATTTGTACTCGTTTCGCTTACAAACAAAAACAACAACTACCTACAGCCAATGTTACTACTACTCCACTTCCACTACAGTATTGCTCGAAAAAGCTAAAAGTCAAAAAACAGCGACAACAACAACAACAATCTCTACAGGCTAAGTTGCTACACAATTGGGAGCATTTTAATGTGCTCACACTATCGCCGCACGCGCCGTCCTGCAAAAGGATTGCCACCCAAGGAGTAGCAAAAATAATAAACAACAACAACAACAAAAATATACACACACAAGAACCATAACGACAGCCCAAAATAGCAGCACACAGAGCGAGCGAGCGAGTGAGTGAGTGAGCAAAGGAAAGAGTTAAGGCTGCGGAATTGAGTCGATGGAGCGGAGGATTGGGCGGAGCGGAGTGGTGCATAAGTACATAGTCGCCCTGGCATAAACATATTTAGATAAAGCCACACTAAGTAACCTCTTGATATTTGCTGCTTTGTGCTACATGTTGCAAGGGGTTGTTGTTGCCACTACTTTCAGGCCATTTTAAATTTTGTAAAAATTGCCGAAAAACAAGAGTGAAAACAAAATAAAATGAAAACAAAAATAACAATCACATTGTCCGCAAAAGCGGCTTAAATAATGAAGGCCAATAGCAGTCACAGTTCTGCGGCAGCGGTGTATTTGTATTTCTGTGGCTGAATTATATATACGAATGTGTGTGTGTGTGTTTGTGTTGCCAGTATTGGCCACGTCCAGCAATGAACCAACATGTGGAATGGTCTGACATACGTTCGAATAGTTGGCCGACACATTTTTTGCTCTGCTTTTTTGTTGTTTTGGTGACCTTTTGCGGCAACAGCAGCAGCAGCAGGCGCCTCCAATGTTCAAACGTGCTGTTGTCGTAGTTGTGTAGTTTTGCGATTTTTGTGTCTGTGCTGGTGCATGTTGTGTGGCTGTTGCACAACGCAAATTACCGGAAGTAATTATTTTAATTTTGATTTTTATTTTGAATTTTCTAATTGCACGGCGCGCCATCTCGTTCGTTGTGTGTTTTGCAGTGAGGTTTGAATGTTTTTTTTGGGGTTTTGTGGGCACATTTAAAATTACCAAACTGCAACACGTGCAGGCGTGAGCCGCTCAGGTAGTCGGCGATTATGCTTTATTTATTCATAACTTGTGAAATTATTGTACAATGGAAAATTTTTGTTTTCATTGCGTTTCCTTGTCGTTGCTTTTGTGCAGTGTCTACAGTCATTTGCATAGAACTCGATTCGGCTTTGAATGATGGCGTTTGGTGGCCCAGTCAGAAATTGGCATACAACGTTTAACTGCAATATTTGCTGCCGACTGCGGTCCCATGCCAAGAGGCGATGGGAAAAGCAACTTGCAATAGTGCGCAGAGTAGAGAGCAGAGAGGGTGGGGAGAGGGGCCTAGAGTTTGCTGACGTTGCAATGGCAGTTGTTGAAGTTGCTTGTGGTTGCATTATTGTCTGCTGTTCGTTGTCTGAATGTGCCTCGTTGGTTGGTCCAAGGAAGGGGAAAGCAGAAGGGTGGCAAAAGTGCAGCTAAGCAGCAGTTAACGTGCATCCAGGAATAGCGAGCAGGCAGCGTGGTGTACAATTAATGTGTAAATCATGCAGCTCGGGGCGGGGTGCGGTAAAGCAAAGGCAGTGACGGAGTTGTGAAATTAATAGAAAAATCAAATAGGTGGGAAAATTTTTCTTAAAAGTGATTCTTAAATAATTGTAAACATGCGTTGGGTTCATGGAAAGATATATGGATGCATGGAATGGATAGAATGGATGACTAGATGGACTGTTATAGGAATAGTTGCATAGGTAATTGGGTGAATGGTTGCATGGATGTTTGAATGAATGAATATTTCAATGATTAAGAAGATTAGTTGATGATTGCATGGGTCTTTGGATCTATAATTACACTGTACAACACAAAAAAAAATAACAAGGTTCTGACAACGGATTCTGGTAGAGGGGGCCAAAAAAAATATACGTGTATCGGCGGGCCAAACTTTTCCCCTTTTTGCACATTTTTATGGTGAATCGGCATACGAAAACCATGTACCTCACATTTTAGGTATATGATGTGTTCAGCAATTTGATGTAAAATACTACAAAGAACATTTTTGTGGAGCATTTTAACCCTGTAGCTCCTATTTGTATGGGTCGATTTGACCCTTGTTTCTAAAATGCCAAAAATGTCCTGTAAAACAGGACTTTTTAAGGACAAAATGCACCACGAAAATATTTGCCATAAAATTCTAGTATAGGTCTCTGAATACATCAAAGTTCAGAAATTAACTTGAACGCCAGAATTAAGCCAAAACTGAAAATGTGTTAAAGTGTTTATTTCGTACTTAATCAAAATTGGTACTAAAATCTCCTACAAAACTTGATTTTTGAGGGTTAGTGTGTATGGGAAAAATGTTGAACGCAAAATTTCACTATAAGTCACCATACAAAAGAAAGCTCGATATGCCGATTTACCATAAGAATGTGCAAAAAGGGGAAAACTTTGACCCCCCTAAAAAAAATTCAGACGTAAACTTTCAAAACGCCGATACAAGTATATTTTTTTTTGGCCTCCTCTACCAGAAGGGGCCGTTGTCAGAACCTTGTTATTAAAAAAAAAAATTTGATTTTGTTGTGCAGTGTTATGTGAATGATTAGGTGGATGGACAATTAGATAGGTGGTACGGAAATAGGTGAAATGGATAAGTGTCGATTTGAAACATATTTTTATTATTGCCTAAAGTTGTGTCGTAAATTTTTGTGCCATGATTTTGAAAGAATTAAACTTTGTCACACTAGTGAATTTTTTGGGCCTCCGCCACTGTTCCACGACGCAGAATAGTTTAATTGTAAAGTCATGTTTGCGCAGCGGTTGCAGAGACGTGAACGGGATGGCAGCAGATAATCAGCAGGAGTGGTGTAAGCTAGCAACGCTCTTGTCGGTGAAGATGACGTTGACGATGGCGTCTGAGGGCGATGCGTGCGAGATGGGAGTGACGTCGGCAATATCAGCGTCTTCGGTTGGCAACATGCGGCTGCAGGTGGCAAGTGCTGGCGTGCGATTAAACATTGGAATTATAACTAAAACAAGCAATTCAGCTTGCGGACTCCGGCTCCGGCTCCCGTGGACGATGTTCTGGTTTTGGTGGGGCTGCAAAACAATTACGTGCGCCTGCAGTTGCACGGCAGCAGCATTCGGTGCAAGTTGAGACGCAGCGCAGCGGCAACTTTATGCCAGCTGCTGCTGTTGAAGTTGAAGTTGCTGCGCAAGAGCTACAGCAGCATTGGTGCAATAATAGTTGTAGTGGCAACAGCAACAATAATAACAACAACAACAAAAATAGCAACAACAAAAATAGCAACAACAATGGCCCACAGCATGTAGCAATCGAAGTCGTTGCGGTTTTGTGAGAACTAAAATGCTTTTGCTGTTGCTGTCTGTGCACCTTCGGGTTATTGTTGTTCTTGCTGCTGCCATTGCTGCTTAGAATGCGCTTAGTTGTCGGATTAGTTGCATCACACATAGACGCGCACATTTACACACAACCGCATACATTGCAATATGTTGTAGCTGGCGTCGTCGGCGCTGCTTCCCTGCACTGGCGGACTGGAGACTTATCCGTCTCTGCTGCGCATTGGTTGCCCACCTTTGGCAACACACATATTGAGTTGACTTTGATGGCAACCTTTTATCCCGTTTCGCTCAGGTTGTTCTTTTGCTTTTGCTTAACTTTCCTCATGTCGCTCCCACTGGCTAACAGTGCAGCGCAGCGTTTACTTTAGCCAGTGGCGGGCGTGTGGCTGTGTGTGTGTGTGTGTGTTGGTGTGTGTCTTGAGGTCGGCTGTTTTGAGAGTTTTGCGTTGAGCGCTGTGCATGCAGCTGTGTTTGAGTTTTTGCTGTTGTTTTGGCTATTGCCGTCAAAGTTTGCAGCGGAAATTTCATGCCACAAAGGAAGCCGCTGCACCGCACACATAGCTGTAAACCGGTAAAATAGACGGGAGACGTCGAAGCGCCGTCAAGCTGAAACAACAACAACAACAATTGAAGCTTAATAGCGTATAGCAAGAAGCAGATAAGAGCTGCTTACTTCTGTTTATGAAAACCGCAAAAGGCACATTGGAACTCTGTTCGATTGCTGTGCAGCAACTCCGAAGACCACTTAGCGAACGCGCCTCGCACCTCTTGCAGAGGAGCGGGGCGACTGAGAGCAGACTGAGCGATTAACACTAGAATGCCCAAGGTAGTCAAACTGACTACATTGAGGTCTTTTATTGTAAATAACTTTTATTGCATCGCTTCCTAAAAAATATCTTACGTGACTTTTACTAATTTGTAAAGCTAAATGGAATAAATAAATTAAAAATATTGTAAACAAATTTTTTACCCCAATTTTGCAACATTTACCTTTAATGCCCAAAAGGAGTCATTTTGACTACCTGTATAAAATTTTCATCAAATCTTACTGATAAATATACAAATATGCATCTTCAATAGCGAAATATGAAAATTTCAAATAATTGCAAATATTTACAAAAAAAACATCATAGTAGTTTTTCAATCCAAAATTCACTCACATAATTCATTCACAAATTCCAAATTCCAAAATTCATTCCATTTTATCCCATTGATGTGTAAAGTACGCCAATATATTTAAATGAATTTACTTTGTAAACCATACAAATATAAAAATGAAGTACTTATTTTAATTTAATCTCATGAGCATTTATTCATATTTGCTACTTAAAAACAAATACAATTAAAAAAAGTCAGTTAGGTAGGTCAGATTGTCGGGCATTCTAGTGTTAAGAGAGGAAAAAACAAAATATGCTTTTAGCGGATTAAGGCCACAAACCGATTTCTGCCGATTTTGAAAGCGAAAATTCTTTCTGACAAAAAAATTAATGTGCCCTTTTGGTATTTGGATTTAATTTTATTGAATTCGTTTGCCAATCTGACTACAGTACTGCACAGTGAAATTAAGCTTCTCCGAAATTTCCCCCCGAATTCCCCAACGCGCAGTCAGCTAACTAACTTCAGTTAGGCATCTGGCAATGCCAACTGAGCACAAAGGATCAACATGAACGTGTTTGTTTATTGTTTATTATTTTCCATAGCTGTAGCTGTGTGTGTTGTTGTTTGCCAATGCTCGCATTACTCGACGCACTTGTCAACAGAGTCGAGCTGAAATCACGATATCGGTCGCTTTAATGAAATTTTCTTATCGCTTGTTATTGCAAGCGGGAAGCCGAGCACGCCGACGGGCTGTGCTGCAGGCGTTGTCAGTCGGTCTCGACGGTTGTGTCTCTTTGTGTTGTAATCGAACACCCGAGAGAGAGAGAATAAGTTGGATTGCAAATTTATGACGAATTTGTTGAGTATTAAACTCACAAACCAACATACGCCGCATACAAATTATATGCACTTGCATGTGTGTATGTACAGACACACACGTATTTAGGGCACACGAGAAACAAATATCAATAACAACTGTAAGGCAAAGGCCAGACGACAAATGGGAAGAAGAAGACGAAAGCGACGAGTTGCTGCAGAGGCGCTGAGTGGCCGCCGCTGAAGGGGGCGGGGAGTGAAAGTGGCAGCAGCGACAACTAAAGTGGGACTCGAGTCATACGGCGAGCACAGTGTGTATAAATAAGTAAAGGCATGTAAAGGCAACGCTGAGGGGGAGCAATGTGGAGCCTTTGTTGTACATAACATAAAACAAAAACAAAAACCAATTTCAATACGAAAATTACATAATAATGGAAATTGTTATGCGAGTTTGTGCGTATGAGGCTAATATGAGTGTGTGTGTGTGTGCCAGTTTATTTGTCTGTATTGCATTTACATATGTGTGAGTGTGAATGTGAATATTGACTGCTGCCACAGCAACGTGTGGTGAGTGTCGATAGGCCAATGTGAAGGGCTAAATATGCACAATTCCCATACATACAAACATTCATATGGATCTGTGTGCACATACATACGGTCATATAAATACATGTGTGTGTGTGTGCGTTTGTGCTGCTTCAGCAAGTAGCTTCATTCGTATAACAATTTAAGTGATCTACTACTTGTGCTATTTTGTTGTTGTTGTTGTTGTTGTTTTTATTGTAACATTGTGGCGCGCAGACTGTTGTTTGTTTGTAATAACACATTTGTATTTATATGTCATCTCAGTCATGTTTCATGCTTTTCTGTTGCTGTTTTGAACATCCACAGCGATTTGGCTTATCTGCCTCGCTGCTTCACCCTTTGTAACATACATTCATACAGAAATGTTTGTAGTTGTACATGTGTGTGTGTTTCTGCCAGCCGCACGAGTTAATTTCGCATTACCAACTCTGTTACAAATATTGACAAATACGGGAGCAGCCGTTCAGAAGTTCAGATTTGAATAAACCAGCGATGGAGAAGCGTCAAGTAAACGATTTCCAGATACATTTTTACATGCAAAATGTGAGGCTGGGTTTGTTGACTTTTGTGCGTCAGCTGTTGTGTCAATTCTTGGAAGGAAAATACTAAATCCTAAAACTTTACCAACTTTCCTTTGAATATTTGACTAAACAATCATCGTTGACTGTCGGAGAGGTAGCAATGCTCTTCTTGGAGTCACGGTGTGGACTTAAAAGGTTATTATAGGTATGAAGCTGTTCGTCTGAGGACCAATTTCTGTGATCAAGTTAGCTTTCCTTTCAAGGTGGCAGTGCACAGTGATTCGACTCCATACATAGTTAAGCATGGTCTGCTGAATTGAAATCTCCATTTTGTTTTTCTTAAACTTTCGTAGTTTGGCAATGCTTGAGACTTAAATTTGCAATTTTCGTCATTTTTGGTGAGCTATAGCAACGAGTGTGTTGGCTAGATTTTTCAGATTTTACATTTAATCGGTAATGTCAGCACGCCGAAAAAAAAATTAATGCAATGTACAATTTT
Source organism: Melieria picta (assembly GCA_964056695.1). NCBI lineage: Eukaryota > Metazoa > Arthropoda > Insecta > Diptera > Ulidiidae > Melieria > Melieria picta. The sequence goes on from OZ057398.1 coordinate 65,938,628, forward strand.
GTTTTCATTCTTTTATTAAAACGTAGCAGTGCAAGAAAAAATTTTTTTTGCGTGCTCAAAATGGCGGCGGTGGTGGGGCCAAAATCTAGTAGAAGTTGTGCCGGCGCCCCAAAAATCATCTCAAAAAATATTGCTATTAGTTATTATGAGAAAATATATGTACCTTCTAAAGTAACTAACAAAAAAAATATTTTCTCGAAAATACAAAAATACGTTCCAACCGAAAAAAATTACCTTTTTTTTTCTTAATTTCCCGAAAATGGCGCCGCGGATTTCGCCAAAAACAATGAAATTTTTAGTTACTTTAGAAGTTCTATGTTTCAAAAAGTTGCTGCCCAAATTTTAGATCAGTGGGACTAAAACTTGCCGAGATATTCTACTTCCATAATCAAAAACCAGTGTTTCGAAATAATTCGGTTTAAACTTTGCGTTACCGATATCATGCGGAACGAATTGATCATCAATAAAGCGCTGCTGCAGGGGAACGGATCATCAGAATTAAAAACCACTTGAGGGGAATATTCTTAAGACCCCCTGGAGTCTATTTCACTAAAAAAAATTTTTTTTAAATTTTGTAAATTTACACGTATTGACCCCCTTAAAATACAAAAAAATCTAGGAACATACTTTCACATACTTTTTAGATATTTCCCTCTAAGTTTTGCCAATTTTCAGATTTTTAATTAAGAAAAATATTTTAAATTAAAAGTGAAGTAAATGCCTCAGCTTTGCAAATTTTGAGAAAACATTAAATGACCACATCATTTCGTAATATATATTAAACAATTTTGTATTGAATTTGTATTTTGTATTTTTACAATTTTTTTTACTCAATAGACTAAAAAACAGAAATTTTGAGCCGCTTTTGCACACACACTAAATAATTTTTAGCACAGAGTTTTTTGGGTTTTCTGAGTTGGAGTTTTACCTTTCAAATGGCATCAAAATCGTTATATTTTAAGACTATAAATTTTTTGAATTTTGTCTATGGAACGAATCACTGTGCAGCTCCTCAAAACTAACCTAACCTAAGTTGTTTGTTGTCTGGTTGCTTATTCTTGAAGTAGTATTTGTCGTTTTTTTAATTATTTCTGGCATTTTTTGTTGTTGTTGTTTATGTCTTTTATTGCTATCAGAAAATAGGAAATGCACTCGAATGCAATAGGAATTGTACTCAATTCAAGATTTGGCTCCGTCATGAATTCGCGTACACTTTTAGCCGACACAAACATTTACAAAATCAAAGTATTTACTAAAAAACTAGAAAAATATAAGACTGCGAAAACATATCAAACAATTAATTACTTGGCAATCGGAATATTTCATTTCGGATCTTATATAATCAAATTGAAAAAAATTTGAATTTTCACATAAGTATTTGTAGATATGTGTTCGTTGGATTTGAGGAAATGTCTGAATAAATTTATTCATCCATTTGCAATTTCTTTGCCTATATTTACGCAATATTGTATTTTATGCATATGCATACCAATGCATATGTGAGCTTGTGTGAGTATGTGACATATCTGCAGATATTCACAGATGGTTTACTCTAATTGAAAGTCAGCAGATTACATCGCATTTAATTGGCAGACTGTGTTCGGGCTGGTTACAGCGAAATGTAAACTTGTGTGTGTTTTGGGATTAGATTAATTTTTATTTTGTGATTGAAATTTTATGTAACTTTTGTTTTGGCTATTCCATGAAAATAGAATAGGTTTCAGCAGAAATTGCATGCAGTGAAACAATATTTTTTAATTATTTCTCAGTTAGCTTTATGGTAATTTCATATACGAAAACTAGAACAAGGATTTATACAAAATGATAAATAAACTTTTTTCATGAGCAAACTTTTTTGAAAGCTGCTACTAAGTCAGTGCGATTCTATTACTTGAATACAATTTTTTTTCAAATAAATATAAATTACTTGACTAATTATCTCAGAGGTGTGTAAAAATGCATAAAGAAAGAGTTTATATTTGAATATTCACAACGCATCTCGTCATTAAGTCTTCTCGTTGCGGCTAAAAGGTTTCGAAGGGCTCCACAAAAGGATTTCTTACTGATGCGTTTCTCTATTCAGTACTCAAGTTTTCATAGGAATTACAAAACCTAATGAAATGATGCTTGTTTGGCAGTTGGTTTTCATGCTTTGAAAGTCGTTGAAGCTCTGTCGAATTTTTAACAAATTATCATCGATTATCATCAATCGAAACGGCGCAAAGGCATTTTCAGTTTCCAATTCGTTTTGCTTGCATTTGTTTTGCATTTGCGTTGCTGCCTTTGTTACAACCATTCGTGCTATTTCTAATTTTATTGCCACATTTGGATTGTTGCATGCAATATTGACTGCTGTCGCTGCCATTGCATTTGGCTTTTCGGCCACTGGAAATTTCATTCAATTTCCATTCCATTTTCATTTTCATTGAATGTCGTCGTTGAAAACAGGCACAAAAAATTGCAAGTGCGCCTTTTGTAGACTGCGACACTTGTAGTTTTTCTGTTGTTGTTGTTGTTGTTGCCGGTGTTGGTGCCATAGTCAATGTTGTTTTTATTGGTTTTACTCGCACAGCCAGCCGGCTTACGGCTGCGAAAAAATAAACACAGCCGGCATGAAAGGCGCATTTGCAGCCGTTACAGATTTTTAAACGTTCGGCCACATAGCGACGACTGTCCGGCGCACACTACAGCCCGCACGCAGCGCACATTTGATTTATTGCAATTTCCACCACCCAACTGGGCCGAGTGCCGATGCGAAGCTGCCTGCTGGTTTTTATGCTGGTCGATTGTTGTTGTTGTTGTTGTTGCTGTTTTAACGGCAACAGTGTTTTTTGTATAACGGCGTGTGTGTGCCGCACAATTGAATGAAATGGAAAAAATGCACAAAAGCAGCAAAGAAAATAATAAAAAGAGGGACCCCAACCGGAATTGTGCGAAAGAGCTGCACGAGTGCGAGAGCGAGAGGGTGGCATGGTGCAAAAAATTCAACTGATTGTGAGATATTGGAATTTTGAATAAAAATTCAATTTTCTTTGTATATGTAAGGGAAATGTGAGCCGTTGTGTGTGTGTGTGTGTGTGATTGTGATTGCGTCTGCGGATGTGCGTGCGGATATGTGTGAGTGCGCGTATAAATACGGATTATTATTGCCATTGCGTAAATAACAATCCTTCTTGCGGTTTTTGTGTGATTTGCTTTTCGCTTACTTCAATTTATTTGTATTTTTAATATAAAAATAAGGAAGGTAGCGACAGCAAATAAAGCAGCATAAAACGAAAATTATTTATGCCGCACACACTCACACGCACGCACAAAGACAGACAGAGTGGCCAGAGAGAAGAATGCTACGGTATTTGGGTTTTATTGCACACTTGCTGTGTCGATTTAAATTGTTCGGGCACAAAATGGCGTTTCGAGCAATTTTATTTATTACAGTGGGACAAAAAGTAATTGTCAACATTCCTTTGCGCATGTCGGCGAACGTATAAATATGCACAGAAACGTATAAAAGGTCATAAATTGTCGCATGAGTGGGTCCAAGCAAGACAAAAGCAAAGTCGGCAAAGTAAAGACTTCAATGCTAAACAACAAAGGCGACAAAAACAGCCGCTAAAATATGTGTCCAGTTAAAAAATGAATATTTTTTCCAGAGCACCGCGCTGACAACTGTTTATCTGGACTGGTCTAACAAGAGAAAAATCGCCGAAAGCATGGAACAAATTGGGGAACCACGCGCCACAAATCGCCAAATCAACTCGTAATACGCGCGCAAGTTTAATGCGCTGCTAATAGTAGTTGGAATAGTTTTTTTGTATGCTTAGCGCTTTGTAGTTGTTGTAGTTGCGCGGCGGTTTGAAACTCGCGGCCAAACACTCATTCATCAGCGCCAGTCTGCCAACTTGCTCGCTCTGCTTCTGCTGCGGCCACTGCAATTTCAACGCACACACACATACATACCATACCTGGTTCACACACTCGGTCAGGCGATTTTGCACACGTCTAATGGCAATCCGACAGTTTTGGAAAGTTGCCTCTGCCATGCAATACAATTCATATGCGCTGCTGCTGTTGTTTTTGTTACCGCTGCCGTTGTTGCCGCAGCTGCGGCTGCATTCGAGTTCGACGCGGCCGTTCATAAACTATTGCACAGACATGCAGCAACTAATACACATATACATATATACGAAATATATATGAACGCATGCATGCTGGCAATGCCAACAAAAAATTTCCAAAAAAACCAGCTCAATTTCATTTGACTTTTTTATTGTTGCTGCAAACACGCTATATCGCCATTTCTATGTGTGTGTATGTGTGTTTTTGTGCTCATCCATTTGCTTCTTTATTCGTTCGTTGTTTCATTCGTTTTGCAAATATTTGGCAAAGTTAAATTTGTACAAAACGCTTTCGGAGTTTTGGCTTCGCTTGGTTTGGCTTCGGCTGTGCGTCTAGTTTGCTCGCACAACTTTCCGCCTGACTAGATAAAGGAATATAAAAGTTGGTTATGATTTTTCTGCCAACAAATTTCTTACTTATCCCGCTTCATGTCCCTGATTCTCGGTCAAAAATGCACTGAAAACTTATTCATTATATTCACTGTTTGGTTTAGTTGCGATCACCTGGTACTCGCTTCTTTGGTGCGCTTCTCTTTACTTTCAGTTTATTGTAAAAAATGTTCAATTACTTCTTATTTATTTTTCTTTAGCTTCAAATCTCGATCTTCTCTTTCATCTTTGTTCTTCAATTACTTCTTATTTACTTTTCTTTAGCTCAAAATATCGATCGTCTCTTTCATCTTTGTTGTGGATGGAATGGAAGGGATATGAGGGGAGCCGAGAAAGTGAACCCTAGGGGGTCCAAGCACTCAGGCTAGATAGCCCATTGTGCTTAACCCTTTCGGGCCAATTTCCACATTTCTTGAGATAAAAATTTTTCCTTCAAAATATTGACTCTTATTGAACATTTTAGCAATTTTGTATTTAATTGCTAAGGATTTAAAAAAAAAAATCATTTTGGTTGAGAATTACAGCTTCATCAATTTTGTACGATATATGTATCGTACAATGGTCCGCAAAGGAGAAAAAATGCATGAATTTTTGGTTTCGGTTTTTTAAGTTTTATGAACAATTCCTTGATTTTTTTGATAGAAAACATAAATTATAACAACAAAAAATCCAAACGTGATTTCATTTTGATCGAAAGTTATATAAATTATATATAAAAACAATTGATTCACATTTATTCGGCCTTATATAACCGTTGTTGTTGTTGCAAAGCCGTTTTCCTCTCAATAAAACACAGAATACATTAAAATTCATACAGTTTTACAGCAAGGCACCGAATATAGCCGATTCCTTTTATCGTAGTGGGAGTGGTAGGTACGCATGTCTAACCTTACATAAGCCGTGTCTGCCCAGTAAAACACAAAATCGTCTAGTAATTCTTCTCTAATAGTCGAATTTTATTACCCACGTGGTTTACAGATGGGCATGGCAGGCATACAAACGCAAAAAATCTGTTACCAAACCTATAACTTCAAAAATATGCAAACACAACTTGCAACCTTTGCCTTCCATTTGTACGATATATCGTACAAAGCTTTGCAACCCTTGTACAATATATCGTACAATTTTTTTAAAGACTCGGGAAAAATATTTAGACGCAAAAAATGTTAAATTTAGTAAGTTCTATAAATCAACTGAGATTTTAACTTTGAAATTGTTTCGCTTTTTGGTACCAAAAAGTATTACATATTTAAAAATTCCTACGCAGAAGTACCGTCATTTGCTAGTTTTTCAAATTCTTGCAAAAAGCTGCTTACAAAACGCACTCATACTGTGTAGCCACGGCTATTATGATTTATATTTTTAAACAGAATGATACAACACAGCCTACTTAATGAAAATTAAAAAGCTGTTGCCATATCCGACAAATGCTCACAGTTTCTTCTGTCACTAGGCAGAGGGGGTTGCAGGCAGATGGTCGGGTTAATGACGGGCCATTTTCTATGGGCTAAGCACTTGGAAATGGTAGGCATATCTGACAGTGCCCTATGTCCTGCCTGTGGGGAGGACGTTGAGACGGCGGAACACTTCCTGTGTCTCTGCCCCGCGTTCGCTCTTTTCAGGTTTGAGACGTTTGGCACTGATGTGCTAAGAAGCGACCACCTTGGCTCCTTGGCACCCCAGGATCTATCAAGGTTTCTTCGGAAGTCGGGTAGATTTAAAGCATATTAACAGGGAACAACAAGTCGTAGTACAATGGACGTATAATTGTCTGAGTGCTGCGCTTGCTAGATCGTTCCGACAAAGGAAAAAAAAAAACAAAAAAAGCTGTTGCATAAAAAATGCGTTCGCTATCAACAAAAAAATCATCGAAAAAATTGTACGATATATCGTACAAATTTCCGGAAAGGGTTAAAACTCGAGATGAAAAGGGTGATAGAGGATAGTGAGGTTAGGTTAAAGAAAGAAAGTAGTAGGGAAGGAATAGGAACTACAAGTCTTCCTGTAAGAACTTCCTGGATTCTTTAATGATTCTCAGGAGATCGAGCATCTTTGTTAACTGTAGTGAACTGCTGAAAGATCTGGAAGCAATCTGCCAAGAGCAAAAATCAGCTACTTTTGTATTTTTTTCAATATGACCTTCACTGTTCTACTATAAGATTATCTGCTATATATTGTCTTTGTTCAGATGTGGCATCACTGCCCGTTTTTCACTTTCTTCTCTTTACTTACTTTCTCTTCACTTTCTTCACTTTCTCTTCCTGTTCTAATCGTCATCAATAAAGGACGTGTAAGCTAAATTTAGTGTTTTTATTTCCCAGAAACATCGAAATAAAACCAACAGTCTTAAACGCCTTTGTTGATTTATTTATTTATGTATTTCTTACTCATGCATTCATTAACATCGCTCTCCACATTTTCCTTCGATGTGTATTCGAATATTTCTGTTTCAGTTCAGCGATCATAAGAAATTCCTCGTGCGTTTGTTTTTTCAATTACTGCTTTTTGTAAGAAAACAATTAAACATTCAAATTGTCTCACTCCTTTTGCTTTAGTAATATTTCAGTAGACTTTGCCTCTTCTTTCTTTTGAGTGTATGGCAAAGTTAATGTGACTTCTGCAGTGAATGGTTTGAACAAATATTTTTCACTTTTTTGCCTCTAGACTTTTGCTCTTGTTGTTGTTGTTTGTTATATATCCCAACTAAATTTCATACACTCGAGTAGACACGCGGCTACTTGGGACGAGTTAGCGCCACTCGATTGCCACAACTTGCACTCATTCTCCCCAATTGCTGCCCACAGTCCGCGGCTCCGTTCAAGCTCAAGTCTGGCTGTTGTTCGGCTGCAATGAACGCAATACGCTATTAAAAATACAAAAATATTCCACTCGCACATACTTTGAGTTTTTTGTCGGTGTTGTTGTTGGCCGCATTTAGTGCGAAAGGCGCTCAGTGGGCGCATTTCAGTTGGTAGGTTTGCTCAAAGCTCCAAAAATGTCCGAATTCAAGTTTTTTCTATTCAATTTCTTCTCAACAGCAGTTTGGCCAAATGCGTAGCGAGAATGCGTTTGCAAAGCATTTGCAGCGTAGGAATTTTTCCCTAAGTTATCCAAAAAAAAGACAACTAAACCAGAGCGCAAAGTGAGCGCGAAAAGTTTAAATATGTGAAAAGTTGCTTTAATTGAATTTAATGCACAGAAAGTGTTGTCTAAAAAACAAAACAAAAATTTAGATAAAAAACGCAGGAAACTTCACACATTTCACGGAGAATGAAAATTAATTTAATATTTATGCCAGTTTGTATCATTTGCGAATCCGATGCGGATGCGGAAGTTAACCGAACCAAGCATTTAAATATTCAAACAACTGCGAAAACACAATTCAAGACCATAAAAAACACAGCAAATGAAAAGTGCGGTTTGCATGTGTCGCTCGTTTGGCGACTTTGAGCTGAGCTACAACTTGCGACTTGCGATTTCTGATCAGAGAATGTAAAGTTGAATGAATGGCAGGTTGGAATCTCTTACAGAGAACACAATTAGAATTGCATGCTGCATGTAGGAGGACATCTCGCACACCCACTTCAAAAGTGACACAACTCAAAATTTTTAATTTTCGGGTTTATGTGTTAATACTGTGCACAATACATCTATCTAGCAATAAGCAAAAGCTCAGTATATTTTGTTGTTGTTAACTGTTGCCAAAATACAGTCTCTTCATGTCGAGAAGTTTGATGATATTTGATCGCTGCAGCTCAATGCAAAAGAGTCCTAATTCAAATTGTGACACTTTTGACGAAATAAATTTTTGTTGAAGTTAATTTTAAGTAAAGTTGTGACAATTTTAGTAAATATTTTCAAATAAAAAAATTAATTTTGAATTTCCAAAATTTTTCTTTCAACTTTTTAACTGCCATTTATAATTATTAAATTCAGCAAAAGTGAGATAACTTAAAATAATTCGGTAATTATTGAATTAAAATATCAAAAAAGTCACAACTCAAAATTTTGGATTTTCTAGTGTAAAATAAAAAAAAAACCTTTGTAACTTATCCTAAAGCATAATCTGTAGAGATTTTCTACGAAACGGTCTATACGTAATTAAACAAAAATGTTTATTCATCTCAAAAGCAGTGTTTTGCGTTTCCTGAAAAATTAAAAATTTTGAGTTGCGTCACTTTTGTAGTGGGTGTGCGATGTGTCGGTAAAATGTGTTTGGGCTAAAATGTTTTGACCAAAGCCAATCAGCCAAACCAAAGTGCTGTAGCTCACATAACGTATGGACGCGGAAAAAGCACAATATTTTCCATTGTTTTTCATAGTGTAGCGCTGGTTGTTGCTGTTTTGTGATAATTAAAAAAATGATGTTTCGCAGAAATGTGTAAGCTTATAAATCACTTTGTTTATTGACACATTGGGTACTTTATTTTCATGCCACACATTATACATAAAAAATTAATAATTGAATTACAACAAACACATTGGAGATAAAAAAAAAATATAAAATACTGTTTTGTGGCATTTAACATTATATCCGCTTAACTTTCTCTCCCTGCGGCAGAAAACCGCAAAAAAAACAAAGCACAAACCAAATGCACATACACAAATTTTTTAAAATTATAAAAACCACGCGTTATTAATTTAAATGAAAAATATACAATACTTTATTACTAAATGTGCGCTTATGGCTTACAACTTTTTTCGTACTGCCTCTATCACGTTTTTAAATTAAAACTACATATATAAAAAACTATTTAAAAACCAGGCAATAGCAAAAGAAGCAAAGTTGTTTTTACAAATGGCAACCGAAATTTATGACAACGAGCTCAAGTGACACTAAAACGAACAGGCGGTGGTATTAAGTATTGCGTGCGTTTTGTTTTTGTGGCAATAAAATATGCGCAACAGTGGCCGAGAGCGCCTAACGTCGGCAGCAGCTCGAGCGCAAGTTGAATGAGAAATGTCTGCAGCTGTTTATTTTTTGCTTAATTAGAGATTAACAAAGAGCATGAAACGGCAGCTATTTCGCTCAAATTGCGCACTAAAATATTAACAAAGGCATTGCAAAACACCAAATAATGATGGCAGCCCTGCCAGACGGATGTGGGCATAATTGTGCGTGTGTGCGTATTTCCGGCTCAAGTTTTTCCCCATTGGAGTGGGCAGCACCGTTAGGGATTGCGCCCTTTTTTGTGCGCTCGACAATCCTAATGTGCGATATTGTTGATGACAATCAACGGCGACAAACAATGCGCCAGAAACAGAGCGAGAGAAAAATACACCGTCACACACACACACACACACACACATACGCACACAAAGTGCCAATAAATGCGATTACAATGAGCCGTTGTTGGACTGTGGATGTCAATTGTCGCTGGCGCTGTTGTTATTGCTATGCACGTTATTTGTTGCTGCTATTGCTAAAGTTGTCACTAATGCCATTGTTGCTGCTGCCGTTGTTGACGCTGACGTTGATGCTGCTTGCGGTCGGCTGATGCCGCTGAGTGGCGCTTTTGTGGAGTGGACGCTGATTGTCGATTGTTTGTATTTTGTAGCCGCATGAAACATCATTAAATGGTCAGCAGTCACGTTTGGCTGCCAACTGCCAACTGCCATGGAGTGGCGCAACGAAGTGGAGTGGGTGAGAAGGAGCGGCTGTGGTGTGCGTTCGCATAGCATCACGACGCTGCATGGGGGCTGACAGTGGGCCGGCGCATTTTAAATGCGGAAACATGCGCTAGTTGCCCAGCGTTTAGCTGTCATTACGCATCGGCCGAGAGGAATAACGCTGCCGTCGTTCCTAATTTGCTCGAAATCCACGGCATGTGCAGTTGTAGCTGTACGACATTCGTCTTGCGGACGTTTGTTGTGTAAACAAAGCATAAGCAAAACAATAATAACAACAAAAAATAACAAAAAAACAACAACAAATGTTTATAAAAACTTTAAGAATGTCAACGCAACAAGAGGTCATGTTTGTGGGAATGAACGATTGCAGTACCTACTTCAAGTTCCGGTACCTACTTCAGAACGGAAAAATAATGTGGGAAGTAAATGTGGAAAATAAAGTTCATGGAAACAGCGAGCTGTCGGGGAAGAGGCCAACCTCATTTGTCCCGGGTTTGCCATGCCACAATATTTGGTGTTTGTTTGGCACTTTTTTCCGCGAAATCTTCCTTTAAGGAAGCTCACACCTGCTTAAGTTAGTCCCACTAAGAGATTACACCGTGCGACAACAAATTTTACACACGAAAAAATCGATATATAGTACTCGCGAGAGAAGTAGAGAGAAGTATTAAATTTTTTATATCTGAAACTAATAAAGTTAGAAGGATGAAATTCAAGGATGTAGTAGTGTACATATTAGTCCTTAAGATATATTTTTTGCAAAAAAAACTATTGGAAATTTGCAAGGATATTCAAGGATAAAGTTTTAAAAGGACATTTTCAATACCTCTTCGTCCTTTTGCACCAAAACATTAAATTTTCTAGGATTCTAAGGATTTTTCTCTTTTTTTCATTGATACCCATATTGTTATTGTACAGTGCGCTGAATTTTAAAAATAATTTCTTGAAATAAACATGTCCTTGAAATTTCAAAGTCCTTTAAAAAAAATCCTGATGTCAGAGAGAAAAACTAAAAACGCAGTTTTACTACATTTGGCCCCTAGTTTCGCGAGTATATAGATTTTTTTCGTGTGTTTTGAAACTTTTTGAACTTTTCAAGGACCTGAATGCCAAATACCAACACTTTATTAATACTTAACACCGTTAGAATTATTGACTTTGTGTGAGTACGATTCCATAAGTGAAGAAAATTAAAACATATTGAAAAGATTCCAGACACAACAAAATAATCTCAACACCTCATCGGCGGCTTAAAAGCGGACAGCAACAATACCCATAACAGCAACAATGGCGGCAGCATAAAATACGAGCACGTGAACTGAAGTGGCGGCGAGGCAGTGGCCGTTGACCACTTGTGGTTTATTAACACTGCAACGCAACGATGTGTTGTTGTTGTTGTCGCTACTGGCTGGCATTGGATAGGCTGGTAGCGAAGTTGCCAGCACCTTTTGCGCATTTTTGTATGCAATTTGCCGTTGGCAGCCGTTGAAATGCGTTTGAGTTGCACGCGTCGGCGGCGCTGCAGTTGGGGGCGTTTGGGGCGACTGGCAGACTGTGGCACAAAATAACTCACCTGATGAGGGCTAATTGCGTAAATGCCTTTTGAAGTGCGGCTGCTTGGGGGTGGCGGGAGGCGTGGACTGGTGCATTGCGGGCACAAAATAGCGGCACAAGTGGCGCAGCGTCATTTCGCTATGTGTGAGCGGATGGGCGTTGAAAGCGGGTCAGATGGCACAGCCAGCAATCAGCGCAAGGCGGCGCTGCAGTGCTGTTGTTGGAGTGAAATGAGGTTAGAGGGAGCGCAGCGGCTGCGTAATTTTGCAATGGTAAAAATTTTGTCATTAGCGCTGCGTGAGTGGAAATGAATTACGCTCTAACGCACACACAATCACAAACGCACGCACACTAATGCGCTGTTGCAGACAAAAAAAGAAACAACAAAACAACTACGGCAACAATAATGAAAAGCATAAATATAACAACAAATTCCAGAGAGTAAATACGGAACGCTCCATTGACCAGCGGCTGTGTGCGCCGCGTTTGGCTGCACTCGAATGGTGCACGCAACATTCGTGGCTATTGTTCTGCGGCGCTGACTTCTTTCTTCCGGCGAACGGGTATGTTTGAGTTTTTTCGATTGACCCCGATTTTTCCGTTGACCCATTTTGCAAGTCACTACAACCGGACATGCTGCGCTCTACAGAAACGCGTTTAGGTGCATTCGAAAGTGACGACGCTGCCTAAAAGTATGCAGTGCAATTTGCTTGAGCAGCTGTTGGGCGCTAATCCGTTGCATACCTGATGGTAAGCAGCGTGTAGTCAAAGCAGGGGCGGATTCAGAAAAATGTTTTGGGAGGTTTTAAAAATTAATTCTTTAATATTCATAAAATGCTCTTTAATTTGTATGTAGCTTTAAAGTCAACCCTAATATTTCGGGGGTGTTTCAACCCCCAAAACCCCCACCCCCTAATCCACCGCTGATTCAAAGCAACTGACCGCCTTTCAGGTGTCGTGTGAGCAACGACTACTACTTTTTTTATGAGTTGCTACATTTTCTTTTTTTCTTGAACATGCAGCCGAACTTTTTCGGAGAGTTCTTCCAAATGTGTGAACTTTACAAATACCTAAAGTTTAGCTTCACAGTTTCTTCAGTGTTTGAATGAATTTTTGAATTTTTCTATGCTCCTCGTAGTGCAATTGACAAAAAGAAAGCCAATATTGAAATGCGCATAGTGCAGATGAACTGAGAATTTCATTTCGCAACACTCAGCAACTTGGTGTTTCAGTACAATTGCACTGACCGCCTTTGAGCTGGCCAATCTATTTTGCATTTAACGACACATTTTGTCGTTGCAAAAATTTATCGAAATTCATTTAGTGTACAGTTGCAATGGCAACACTTTATTTGGCAGGCAAACAACTCCGCTGCGCCCCGCACGGAGAGTTAAGTTTTTCGCCAGCTGGTCGAATGTCCTTTGTGTGTTGCTGTCGCCGTTGGTGCAGTCGACATGTGTCGGTCACACGGGGCGACTAGTTTCGAAAAACATAAAAGAACTTTTTTGCCAGAAAACAGGTTGCGATTTTATTTGTGGTGCTAGAATTTGTGTCGTTGCTTGATTGAAAAGAATTACTGAATGCGGCGGCAACATGCAGACAAGCGCCAACGAAAAGCGGCAATAAAAACCGCAAAATGGGAAAAGTTGCATCAAAAAATCTATCAAATCTGTTTCCATGTTACCAACACACACACCAAACCGACACACGGCCAAACACTCACACACATACTCAGGCGACGAGTGTTGTGTGTGAATGTTTCGTTTCGTGGCAAAAAACTTGAATTTTTGCAGCGCAAAACAATTTTTCCGTTTGATGTAAATGTTGCAATGTGAAATTGTTCATTGCAACAGAAAGCAGCGAAGAGGGTGGGATGGGGGCACAGAGGCAGGATGGCAAAGTGTTTTCTGTGACACATTGGTTTGTTGCAGGTGTGTCACCAAAACAAGACAAAACGGAAAATGTAAAAAAACATGCATTTTGTTTATTTATTTAGGTGATTTTTTGGAAAGTTTCCCTATGAAAAAAGTTTGTTGCCGAAATGTGGTGAATATGAATGTGTGTGTTGCGTAAAGGGGAGAGGAGGAGGTGTAAAGCTGGGTTTGGGTTGTGGAAAAGTGAAGGCGAGGGGATAGCGAGCCGCATGAGAAAAGCGAATAATAACAAAAGACGGAGAAGTGGAGAAACTTAATGCCGAAATGCTAATCTGTTAGGAATCATATGGTGAGATGGTTCTAGAGAGAGGACTTATGGTGACAAGTGATGAGAGAAAGAAAGGAGAAAGTGGCATGCTGAGGAACGCGTTGTTGAAGTAGTATTGAACCAGTGAAATTAAAGCAATTAGGTAGTTGAAACGATTCTTTATATGAGAGGTGAAGAAGAACAACATATTTGCATTTTTACTAGAGATTTAAAATAATTATTATTCATATTTTTGGAAAAAAAATTGCCCTAATTTAAGAAATTTCTATAATTATTGCTTTGTATGTTAATAATTATTCCCAATAAGAAATTTTTTACGTCGCCTATAACTATTATCATGTAAGAAATATTTTTGAGTTGCATAATAACTCTTAAAAGTAACAAGTATAATTTTCGGTGTCGATAACACCGTGCGACAAAAATAAAAAAATTTTCACACTGGGAAAAATCCATATGTGCGTGAAACTAGAGACCAAACATAGTAATACTACGTACTCAGTTTTTCATTTCTACATCCTTTGTCCTTTTAAAAGGACTTCAAAATTTTGAAAGGGATAAAAAATAAAAAAAATTTAAAAAATACTTAACCTCGTTAGAATATGGCGATATGTATATCGGATGAAAGAGGAAAGGCCCAAGAATTTAGATAAAATTGATTTTTTGTCTATTTGTAAAAAAAGGATATGAAAGAGGTCCTTTGAAAATTTTAATCCTTTATATCCTTAAAAATTTATATAGAATTTTCTTGAAAAGTAAGTATGTTAAAACCCAAAATCTCATTGATCACGTGTCAAAATTTCATTACTCTAACTTTATTAGTTCGAAAGTTTTTAAAAAAAAGCGGAAGCTACAATTCTAATGAAGTTCAAAAATTCTCTACAAAAAGATACAAAATCATTCTAATTGAAATGCATTCCTTTGCTTTGCCTCTTATGTTTACCATCGGTATCGCGACAGCAGAAAACCAATTTCCACCAACAACTAAATAATTAAAAATCAATTCATACTCAAAATGTGGATAAAAAAAAAATTCTTTCATAAAAGTTATGAAGCAACGTAAACAAAATTTTCTTTGAAATAATAGTTATCAGCAACGTTAATAAAAAAAACAAAAATAAAAATTATGAAGCAACGTAAAACAAAAATGTTTTTAATAATAGTTATCGGTAACGTAAAAAAAATTCAAAAATAAAAGTTATAAAGCAATGTAAAAACAAAAAATCCCATAATAATAATTATCGAGAACGAAAAAAATATTTACTTCTGATAACAGTTATTATGCAACGTAAAAAATAACTGTCGCAAATAATAATTATAACCAACAAAAAAATTTATGTTACATTTAAATAGTTATATTGCAATTATTTTCTTATAAAACTTAAATAAAATTAATAGTTAAGTTCCTGATTTTTACTAAGATAACCAGAGATCATGAGTGAGTGCCTGCATGTGACCGCACATTGTTCATTGTTCTTATGAAATTTTGCTTAAACTAAAAGTGAAGAATTGTAAATCTACTACCTATTATTATTTCATATATCACCGATCGTGCTGGTGTATATATCCGTTTATTCCATAGGAGATGATGGCAATGAAATTTTCAAATTCAATAGAGACACAGCAGCTGGGAGCAAAGCTGTAAAGATAAATCCACTAAAATATTTTGCGCTTTTTTATTTTTATATTTTGCCTTGCGGCACTTTCATTCTCGCTATTTTTGGCTTTTGGCCTTTGTTATGTTTGCTGTGCTCTCTGCTGCATTGTTCATTTGTTGCATGCACTTTGTCGTTGTGCTCGCAAACGGATGTAATAAAAGGTGGGCGTGTTGTTGGCACGCGTACCTGCACTTGCGGGCAAAAGTTTAATGAAAAATTCATCGCTGACAGACAGCGGTTGACGGGTTAAAGCGCTTTCAGCCAGCTGCACTTTAAGGTAGAACATTTAAAGGCAACATTCAATGGTCAAGGCGCGCTTTGTGGTCTTCCTTCTTTCATGTCCTGTGTTTTGTAGAAGAAAAGAAAATGAAGTAATAAATATAAATAGTGTTTTATGTTGACCTTCTTGTAAAGTCATCTGCGCAGTCATTATGCTCGAAGACTGCACAGCTGAAAAGGCAGATTCAGCTCACAAGCGGCGCGCTGCAGACCTCATTAAATGTCACACTCGATTGGTTGGCGAACTCATTGGCCCTTTCGGTCACTACATAGACACACACACACACATACATATATGCCGATACATATTTATGTGGTGTGCGCCTTCGTAAGAACGGCATCAGTAAATCTTTCGCTTTTATTGCGCCGCGCCCGAGCGAATCGACTCTCAGCGGCATCGGGTCGGGCGAGTGCCGCGTTCGAGTGCTATTTGGTTGCAGCTTAGCGCTTTAATGTCTCAATATTTCCGCTGATTAACTGCAGCATGTCGCAGCGTGCTATGATAAGCAATTTTCTGGCCGTTTTTCCTGGCTATAATGTCCTGTCACTGCACCACTCAGCGCTCTCACTTCGTGCTTCGACTTTGGCGAGTTAAAGGGCCCGTTGGACTGTTCATTGTTCTAGGGTTGAGCTTGAGTGTGTGTGTGTGCGAGGGTGCGCGTGCTCAAGGACACGCTTCCTCCGCGCAGGCAGCGGGTGAAAAGTTGAACGCACAAAAACGTTGACCTTAAGACAATTGTCGATTTGTTTTGCACGGCCCGGCCCACTTGCTGCAGTCAACGCAAAAAAAACTGCGAACGGCTCCCACGCACAGCAAAAGTAGTGGACTCGCGCGTTTGTGTGTGTGTGTGTTTGTGTTATGTTTGCGGCAATTGCTTTATTATGGCAGAAATGCGCGCGCGCGCTTGTCGCCACCGCAGATTGTTGTCGGCGCATTGTTGTTGTTTTTGCGGTCACGCGGCAAATCTGCAGAAGGAATTTCTCGCATTTCTTGCCAGTTCATGCAGTGAGCGTGTCGGTTGCTGTCGGTGTGTGTGGTGTTATTGTTGTAAGGAGGCGTTGTGTTTGAGCGACGAGCGAAAAAGGGCGAAAATTCCGCAACTATTTCATTTAATTTGATTTATGCCTGACACAAAATTCTAGCAGCGACATTTTTTCCCACTCGGCGCCCTTTGTGCGCAGCTACGCGCTGCGGCCGAGGCCGGTGCTAGGCGTTGTTTTGGCCTTGGCTCACTTGGTGCAGCGCTGCTGCTGTCAGCGGCCAAACTGTGCCACAGAAACCAAAACAAAAAACGTTGCGTAAGAATGTCAAATGATGGCACGAGAACAGCGTTGGAGGGGTTGAGCGAGCAACAACAATGGAAAAGTTTAAAAGTCAGACTGGCTAAAGATGCAAAAGAGAGTTGAAGATGAAGACAAGCAGATGAGAAGCTGAAAAACCTTAAGTTGAAGGTGAGATGTGTCTGGGGTTATTGCCTTGAAAGGAATAATTCTGGAAATCCAGCAGAGTTTTAAAAAAAAAATTAAATTTTTCATTCAATTCAATTTTCAATTTTAAATTTCACTAAACGGACAATATTTTAGTTGTTTTAAGAACTTTTTACAATACCTATGTATCAAATTTAGCTTAAGACCAGAGATGTCAAAGCTAAAATTTTATATTGTTAAAAAAAGAAAATAAGAAAATATTAAAAAAATTAAAATTTAAATTAAATTAATTCAAACATTAAAATTTTACATAAAAAATTTAATTGAAAATTAAAAATTAACTAAATTAAATTAAAATATTAAATTAATTAATTAATTCAAAAAAGAAAAAAATTTATTATGTTTTATAAACAAATCTGAATAAAAAATACACATCAAATAATAACACAACACACAACAAAATATATATTTGATTACACACACGTAAATCTGTGCAAGTGTGAGTGTAAAAATTGTCCCAACTGCTGCGTCATAGCCCAACGATTACAGCAATAAATTTTGTACCACGCGAAATTTGCTGATTTCTTTCGGCTTTTTGTTTTTTGTTTGGTTTCCGCTTTGTCTACTTGTTTTTGTTGCTGCTTACACTAGCTTTGTGTTGCTTGTTGCGTGCGAGTGTGTGCTCTTGAAATGGGTTAAAGCGTCACACACACGCACACATGCAAATATTTTCAATTGAAATTTGCAAGTTGAGTTGAACGCGGCACTCACACATACGCACACAGACACACACACATGTGGCGGCACATTAGCTCGCCTGCGCTGTCGACGACGCAATTTTCGAAAGTGGCAGCAAATGGATTGTTTGGTTTGGCTCGGCTTTGACGTTGCTCGTTAAAAATGTAGTTGTTGTCTTAGGTGGGAAATTTCCGAAGCGTGCAAAGGAGATGAGCTGACAAAATACTGTAAACAGCGCAAAACAACAATGCGAATGTTGTGGGTGAATGACAAACAAAAGTTGAAATAAAGTGTCGAAAAAATTGTCTGATTTCGAGCGAGCTCTCTCTGTAAACTCCCACTTGGTGACCTTGAAATTTTCCGCTTGAAAACAGCTCCGACTAAACTTTCATCAGCACACTTTGCATGCGGCCCAGCCGCGCAGAGAAATTGAAAACTTTTTACTCGTCACTCTATGACAAGTTCACTTAACCTTAGAGCACTTCACAGACTACTTGGCTTTGACAACGCCGAAAGCGCTGTCGACGCTGCACACAAAGCAACAACAAAAAAGAATCAAATAAAACTTATTCTGTGCCATTTCAGATTTTATGCAAAATAGCAAAAGTTGAGAAAAAGTGCTTTGCTGGTGCGATTAATTCAATCTGAAAGGACACAAAGTCGCAAGTGATTTAGTTTTGCCAGGGAAACGCTTGTGCGGCTGTGCTCAAGCCGCGCGCCAAGGTAAACTGTTGACGAAACCGTAGTCGAAACATTCAAAGTGAACTGTGCAACAACTTTCAGTGCCGACCTGAATCCGCCGTCGGTTGAGGGCAGACGAGGTTTCCGTGAAAATGTTGCAGTGATTCGCGCAAACAATATCAAACGCAAGCTGCAATTTGCATTCACATTAGCGTTAAATATTAATGCTTGGTGCGGAGAATTAAGGCGCCGCACAGACATTCGTCGACTGCATAAAACATGAGTGCAATTTGCACCCCTCGGCGGTGACGCTCGACAGTGATTGCATTGCCGCAATTTGGCGCTTCTTTCGCTGCGGTTTGCATATGTAAATGCGCGGCTTACAATTGTTGGTCATAACGGGCGCAGTAACGAGCAGAAGAAGCCGAGCGAATCGGCATTAACGCGTCAGCGCTTTGCGTGTCAATTACTAAACAAAATTGTTAGCACGCACAATGAATTACGCAAACGGTTCGAGACGCATCAAGTTGCAGGCACTGTTGACAGCAACGGGGGGCAACTAAAAGTTGCATGCAAATTTCAGCTTGAATTGGAACTTGGACTGTTGCAGTTGTGAGTAAATGTCTGTCGAAAATGCTAAATGCGCGGTGCGGCGTGCCGGGCTGCCACATTCGAGGCGGGGCGTCTGCGTGTAGGTGGCAAAGTTGCATGCATAAATAATGCTCTGCGAATTTTCTTTCGCCTGCTGTTTATTTACTTTTGCTTTTTTTGGTGGCAGCTGGAAATCGATGCCAATTGTGTGACTAGGTTTTTACTTTTCAATTTGTTGCTTGCACTTTTAGCATGAAATGTGTCAAGTTTTGCCGCAGCCAGATTTGTTTGTGTGTGTTTAGCATAAAATGTGTGCAAACGCGCTAAAAGTGGGCGTGTCATTGGCAGCTGAAGTGGGGCGGGCGAGATTGAAGCATTGTTATTTTTAAAACAGCAGTAGTTTAGAACAGGGACTTAACTATTATAAGTTTTTTAAGAAAATAATTGCAATGTAACTATTACAATGCAACATAAATTTTATTTGTTGGTTATAATTATTATTTGCTGCAATTAATTTTTACGTTGCGTAATAACTGTTATAAGAAACAAATTTGTTTTTTGTTCTCGATAATTATTATTTTGGAATTTTTTTTGTTTACGTTACTTCATAACTTTTATTTATGACTTTTTTGTTATTTACGTTGCCGATAACTATTATTTTGAGACATTTCTTTTTACGTTGCATCATAACTTTTATGAAAGAATATTTTTTTTTACGTTGCCTTACCACATTTTGAGTATGAATTGATTTTTAATTATTTAGTTGTTGGTGGAAATTGGTTTTCTGCAGTTAATTTGCGTTCGTCAATTTGAAATAATTAAAAATCAATTCATACCCAAAATGTGGTAATTCAACGTAAACAATTTTTTTCAAAATAATAATTATTGGCAACGTAAATGAAAAAAAATCATAAATAAAAGTTACGAAGCAACGTTAAAAAAAGATTTCTCAAAATAATAGTTTTCGGTAATGTAAATTAAAAAAGTCAAAAATAAAAGTTATGAAGCAATGTAAAAACAAAAAATTCCTAAATAATAATTATCGATAACGAAAAATATACTTATTACTTATAAGAGTTATTATGCATCTCAAAAATATTTATTACACGATGTAAAAAATTTCTTATTGGAAATAATAATTACACAGCACAACAAAAAAACACTTTTTTTCTGTTGCATGGAGTTTTTCTACTGTTTCTTACTAATTTGGGTGCGCTGATTTCGAATCTATCCTCAGATTTTTTCTAGCAGCTCTAGTTAGTGAGATATAGGTACCGTGTCATTTTTTCAGTTTTTCCTCTACTTTTTCCATATTTTTGATCGTAATTTCTAAACCAAAAAACCGATTGGCATGATTTTCGCCTTCTCGTATTAACAACACCGCACGGCTTATTTTCCGATGCAACTTATTTTTATAAGTTTTAAAATTCCGCGGTAATTGGACCTTAAAGTCGGAAAATATGGAATTTTAAGGCGTTTTCTTTGATGGTCAAAAACCAGGCCCGTGCGCAGGGGGGGGGGGTTTTGGGGGTTCTAACCCCCCCATCGAGAATTTTTCCACATAATTTTTCACTAGCAATAGTCCTTATTCTACGAAAGTCAAACCGACTTGATAATAAATATTTTGTGGTCAATTTTTGTTTCGACATTCTCAACTTTCTCGATCTTGTGCACGTTTTTTTTTTATTTTCCCGCCTTTTTTACCTCCTATTATCAGTGTCATTGTGAATGCAACCATCGATAGTATCGATACAACCAAAGAATATGAAATGTATAGAAGGCGCATCTGAGCTCAAGAAGAATCCTGCGCTCAATTGTTTGAACCATACTCTTCAATTTTGCGGGATGATTCCCGTGACATCTGGGTAGACGAAGTCAAACTTTGGCGTCAAGGCATCGCCGGAAAGAACGTTAAAAATTCGCTTGAAGCACTCGATGTGTGCAATGGAGATGCGTTTCCAAATGTTCATCAAATGCTTCGCATTTTGGCAGTTCTGCCTGTAACGACAGCGACGAATAAACGCTCCTTTTCAACATTGCGTCGCCTCAAGACTTACCTCAGGTCAACAATGTCTGAAGATCGGCTGAACGGATTAGCCTCGCTCAATATACATCGCGATGTCGAGGTCGATCCGCAAAGAGTTTTGGAGAAGTTTTTTTCTACACCTCGCAGAGTTAATTTATTATATAGGGTTTTCCAACAAGAGGTGTTATTTTGAATCCCCCGGTATTTCGGTAGCTGTCACTTTTGAAGCTTTTATTCTTTGACACTTGACAAGTAGAAACTACGCCATTACTAAAAATGGAACGAGACACGCTTCAACAACGCATTGAAATTATTAAAATTCACTACAAAAATGGTGAAAATCTTGAAGTCACAGTTCGCAAAACTAAAGCATTTTTGGGTCGTCGTGAAGCACCACCAATACAGAAATTGGTGGAAAAATTCGAGCTGCTGGGACAAGTTAGTGATGTGAAGAATAAAACCCGTGCACGTCGCTCAAGAACAACTGAAAATATTGCTGCTGTAGCCCAAAGTGTTGAAGAAAACCCAGGTTTGTCGATTCCTCGTCGTTCTTTGGAATTGAGCATTCCAAAAACGTCATTACACCGTATTTTGCATAAAGACTTGGGTCTTAAGGCTTATAAATTTCAGTTAACACAAGAACTCAAGCCGACCGATCATCAAGAACGTCGTGTCTTTGCTGATTGGGTCCTTGAAATGCATGAAAATGATCCGGAATTCCATCGAAAAATCATCTTGACTGATGAGGCCCATTTCCACCTCGGTGGCTACGTCAACAAGCAAAATTGTCGCATCTGGGGCTCGGAAAACCCAAGAGTTATTGTTGAGAAGCCTCTCCATCCTCAACGTGTGACTGTTTGGTGCGGTTTATGGTCCGGCGGGGTCATTGGACCTTACTTTTTCGAAAATGACGTTGGATCAACAGTTACGGTGAATGGATTGCGCTATCGAGAGATGATTAATGATTTTTTATGGTCGGAGTTGGATGGTATTGATCTGGACAACGTTTACTTTCAACAAGACGGCGCACAATGGGGTAAACATGTCAAAAACCCGCGCATTACGGCTAATCTTAAAGTTACGGGCCTAACTTTTTTTTGGTTGTTTCGTAACTGCATGCATGTAGCAATGAGAAAACGCTTTTTGCATGTAAATTGAACTAAAACTGGCTGCTATATAGCCATTCAAAGTTGGGTGTTTTTATACTGAATTTCATTTTGTCGACGCAGCTTTTTTGATGGGTGTGCTAAAATCTCAATAAAATCGTTGTTTATAAATATAATCAAATAATTTTTAGTACGTATAATAAGCATATTCCTATAATTAATTTTACATATAATTCTTTCACATGACACATTTTCTTGTAAAGATATAAGTTCTCAAAGTTTGGGAAAAAAGGATGATTTTGTAGGAAAATGTCCTACTTTCGTGGTGTATAACTTTTATGGATAATCATGGATGATCGAAAATCTTTAGGGAAGGTGAGTAGGAACCTTCATAAAAAAAATGATACCCAACTTGTCTGCGGAAAGCTGCGGAATGGTTGGATTTTTGGACTTTTATTCACTTCTCCTAGTAAGAAAATAAATATATTAGAACCGAAAACTTTTTAACGCGCGTATGGGTCGGTACATTTATAACACTTGGTGCATATATATAGTATTACAAAAATAAATAAAGTAAAAATAGATGTGATTTATCACCTGAATTAATAAATATGCTAAAATAAAACATTTTTTATCAATTTTTTCGCTGGCACGTAGGATGATTCTCGAAAAAGGCAATATATTTCAATAAAACTTTGTAAAAAATTTACAAGTTGGCTAACTAAACTCTGATGTAAAAATGGGCATGGTACGCCCACTTTTAAGTAGGGTTGCCATATAAGCATACTTTGTTAAATTGGAAAAATGTATTATATTTATATATTAACCAACTTCATCTGCACTTTTGTGGTTATTTATAACGGTAAGTGGGGTGGGAAGTACCATTAACCCGTTATGAGCCGTATCAACCCATATAAAATGTTTTTTGTTTAAATACGAGTTACCCTACATGTATGTGTTTTATGTGGGTGTTTTATGAAAGGAGGCGAAAAATCGGGGCGTGGCTACAATCCAGAGTATTCATAAGTCAGTTTGGGTAGATTTAAATACTATAACTTTGGTTTTGTTTTTACTAATGAAGATTTTAAAAATGCCTAATTGCCGACTGTAGGGTGCCGATGCACGGTACAATAAATAAAATAAAATTATGGTGCACAAATTTCTGAAGAGTCCTGAAGGAGATGTCAAAATTTGAGGTATTTATCTTTAACCGTATAGATACTACAGCATAAAATAGGCAATGCGCGGGTTTTTGGCATGTTTACCCCATTGTGCGGCGCTACGTGCCACACG
Source organism: Melieria picta (assembly GCA_964056695.1). NCBI lineage: Eukaryota > Metazoa > Arthropoda > Insecta > Diptera > Ulidiidae > Melieria > Melieria picta. The sequence goes on from OZ057398.1 coordinate 65,962,317, forward strand.
AGCAACGAAACCATTGCTCTTTTACGGGAAAAGTTTCCGGACCGTGTTATCTCTGGAAGAGGTGATCACAATTGGCCACCGAGATCTTGTGATTTAACACATTGCGACTTCTTCCTTTGGGGTCACGTGAAAGATAAGGTGTACGCCAACAGCCCAGCGTCGATTCAAGACCTCAAAGATAGAATTCGTGAGGCTATCGAGGACATAGGGCAGCCACTTTGCGATTTGGTTATGGAAAATTTCATGAAAAGGATATGGTCCTGTAAGCGTGGTCGTGGTGGCCATTTGGCTGATGTTGTTTTTCATTATTAACGGCATACCTTCCTCTTTATTATGAAATAAACATCCGATCATTTATCTCAAAAAATGGCATTTTTCTTTGAATACCAAAATAACACCTCTTGTTGGAAACCCCTATATAATAACCGAATATCAAGTCAAGACACAATAAAATGTCTTCATTTATAAGAAAAGTTTCTTATTATTTTTTATTAACTTCATAACCTAACATAATACACATATGTCAAAACCCCCCCCATAAACGAATTCTGCGCACGGGCCTGTCAAAAACATACACAATTTTCGTAGATCAATTAACGAGTTAGGTGTATAATGAAAGGCGACACATCAAGCAATACAACACAGCCAAATTATTTGGCGGAATACACATTCGCATCGTAATAATAGCAAAAATGTACCATAGTCATTTTCAGTCGTTTTCCTTAAAAAATTAGGGACCTCAAAATACCCTACGGGACATGGGTGATGGAAACTCATACACATAAATCGCAAAAACTAACACATTCACACATTGTGGTCAAATTTTTGTACTGGAGCCACTTCGGTGGAAAAGAGACAGTTTGGCTATGAAATTATTTTATAAGAGTGAGCGAGATGAAGGGCTAATGTACATTGACATTTCAAAATTTGAAAGAAAAAAATCAAACCTTCATTTAGTCAGCTTTTGCATCAGCGATGATGCATTTATACAGCAGCAATTGGGAATAAATGCCTCAGCGCTGACAGAAACGAGAGCACAGATAGAACTAAACAGCTCATCCGCATAAGTAACTATGTGTGGAAAAGAGACAGCTATGCCAGCCGCCACCACGTGGCACCTTGTCGGATTCGATTTTGACATTATGTTGTGAAATTTCAGTGAACGTGGTGGACGCAGTATTCGACGCACTTAAAAAGGTTTTCTAAAAGGATTTAAAGATAAGTATATACAAAATTAATTAAATTAAACAAATTAATGAACGTGGTAAACTTTTAAATTATATTTGCAGGATTTTTCAAAACGGCTAAACTTCATTTCAGCGCCTTGACGTTTATAAAGCTCCCAACTCAACTCTCTTATGTCGTCTTAAGCTTTTTCATATCAAATGAATAATTTTTGTTATTGTTTTATGTTTACTGTGGATTACAATTTATTTGACCAATGTTTGTTAATTCTATTAGTTTTTGTTATTGTTGTATGTTAATTTTTAATTAATTTTTGTATTTGTTAAGTAAATTGTTACATTACATACAAATAAATAAAAAATTTGTGTTATTAATTTTCACATCACCGCTGATGGAAATTTACATCAGCGGTGATGGAAATTTAGTGGTGATGAGCTTTCCCATCAGCGGTGATTAGCACCGTTGATGGATATTTACATCAGCGCTGATGCATTTACACATCAGTGGTGATGAATTTCTTCATCAGTGCTGACTGCCAGCGTGCATTCAATTTTAATAGGAGTAAATGAGACAGCTGTATGTTCCACAAGTTACTGAAGTTCGTGTGCTGAAAGGTGATGCAAGATCACATGTACACAAAAGTTTCCATCACTTTTTTCACAAAGCCCTTAAGAAGGTGATGGGAAAGGTGATGGAAACTTTGATTAGCGCTGATAGTCACATGATGGGTCAAGTGAGCATCAGTGTCCCGCCGGGTATGCTCTTTTATTTGTTCCATTTATAGTCTGAAATACAAGCAAAAAACAAAAATATTTTGAATTGCTCGAAACAAAAAAATTAAAAACTTAGCATATTTTGAGGCTCTTAATTTTTTAAGGAAAAATACTGAAAATGACTGGTACATTTTTACTATTATTTCGATGCGAATATGTATTCCGCCAAATAATTTGGCTGTATTGTATTGCTTGATGTTTCTTCTTAAGATATTCATATACTTCGTAACTTGATTTATGAAACATCTGTACAATTTTCGCCATCAGAAAAAAAGCCTTGAAATTCAATATTTTCCTACTTTGAATCCTTATTACAACGCCAATTTAGAACGCATAAAATTATTGGTTCGGAAATTACAGTCGAAAATGTGAAAAAAGTCGAGGAAAATTCGTAAAAGTGACACGCCCATTTTTTGCGAAAACTAGAGCTGTTACATAAAAACTGAGTATGGTTTTGAAAACAGCGTGAAAAAACGATTCAGATTCATGTAAAAAACTCTATGCAACAGACATGCTGTTGTGCAGTGTTATAAATCAATATTTTTAGAAATTTCTTAAATTAGGGCAATTTTTTTATTCCCAAAAATATGGATAATAATCATTTTAGGTCTCTGGTTTAGAATAATCGCTGGCAGTGAACAAGTCCTTCAACTTTAACTTTAATGGTATTTTTGAACTTTTTGTTCAAAGCGCAGATTGCAATATTTTTGATAGGATCTCTAAGCCATAGGTCTTCTAAACAATGCCGATGACAAATCGGACATGAAAAATTTTGTCATGCATAGTTTTTTGGAGAACAACTTATACATATACATTTCTTTGTTTATATGAAAGCGGAGCAACAGTCGCCTTCCAGGGTTGCTCCACAAATCAAATCAGTCTGCGTAGGCTTTCTGAATATTCGCAGTAAGAGCACAATACTTTTTCTTACTCTTGGACACATTTTTGATTTATGTTTTGCTGTAAGACACTGTTCCCATACGGCCGTTTTAATCTAAACCAAAACTAAATTATAAATACTCGAAGATTGTCCCATGACCCCATGGCTTTGGGACTTTGGCTAACACATGCACAGTTTTGCTGAAGCTCCATCAAACTTATCCCAATCATCAACTGTACCGCCTTCAATTTTCAAAAGTGTTTTCATGCTTCTCCTGTCTTCGCAACCAGGTCGAAGTGAAACCTTACTGGCGGTAAGTTTTTCAGCATAAACGAAAACAAAAAGCCAACTACTTTGCTGCTTTTTTCCAGTACTTTGATTTACGCCCAAATATTTGCTGCTTTATCAATCACGGCGGGTTGATCACTGGCAGCGTCGCAATGCCCCGTTTTTCAAAAAGGTTTACACATTTCCGCATGTTAAAGGCTTAAGAACACAGCCCGATCGAAATCAATCATATTCACAACAAAACTGTCCGAACTTGATTAGCAACCAAGGACCTTTCGTGCATCCCTTGACGCCGCAGACATGCACGAAAAATAGCAACAAAATAAATAAAAAGTAGCCAGAGTGGAGAAAAAAAAGTCATCAATCATTTTACGGTAGCAAAAGTTTGTTTGAAATTAAATGAAAAAGCGCAGATTTGCCAGCACTTTTCTCGGCAAATACGGCCAACCAGCAAACGAGGGGCTAAATAGAAAATGACTACAACAGCAACCAAGGGTAAATAGAAAATTACTACAACAACAACAGAGGCGCAAACAACAACAACGGAACGTGCAACCGCATGGCTTGAAGGGCAACAGAAAAATCAATGCCGCCGGCTACAATGTTGCAAGTTCCAAACGCAACGTAAAGCGGGCTGGCAATCGTGCGACTGCATGTATGATTGTGTGTGTGTGTGTTATGGGTTTAAACAGGAAACGCAACAAAGTCACAGAGTTAACACGACGCGAAAACAAAAATAAATAAAAGTGGAAGAAATCATAAGCAAGAAAAAGAGTAAAGCAGAAAAAGAGTAAAGTTGCAATAATAAAGACCGCTTGAAGAAAATGAAATGAAATTTGCCAACAAACACACACACATGTGCAGCGCGAAAAGTGAGCGCTGCGTATAATAAACAATAAACGTCGCACACAAAAACCAGCAACAGCCATGAGCCGAACAAAGAACGTGAGATGAAAAGATACTGAAGTTGAAGGTGAGGCGGCCGCAGTTGCAGCTGCAGCGGCAGTGGTGATTCAGCGACAGGCGTCTAACCACTCAACCAGTCAGCCATTCAACCAGCTAAGCGCAACCGTACGCGCGTGCACTCATCCATTCGCCCGCTCGCCCCACGGCCAGCCTGCAATTCATCAGCAATATTTTACGAGCCTGTGTGCCGTCCTGGCGCTGACGCTGGCCGCGTAAATTGTTATGCTGGCTGGCATTGCAGTGCGCGCGGGCACTTAGCGCCGCTGAAATGTCGCTTAGCGCAGACAAAGTTGTGTTGCTGCTTATGGATTTTTGCGCGTCCAAGTGTGTGAGTGTTTGTGTGTACATACAAACATGCAACTTTAGATACCCCAAATGCGGCGGCACGTTGGACCACTGCATCTCTAGTTGACGTTTCGCCTAGCTGGAGCAGCGTGCCGCGAATGCTGGTCGGCCGCTTCGTCTCGGGTCGTGTGAGCATTCGCGCACAAATATTGAGCACACAAATTTCGTGTCGGCTTTTGCCTTCTAGTGCCGACAGCGCCACATTTTCCCAAACGCTGAGAGTGCGGCTGCCATGAAATAATAATGGGATTTTTGCAGAGGCGCATGCGCAATTGCACTGCGGGCGCTCTGGGCGTATGAGCGACAAACGGAATACTGTCTTGAAATGGGAAAAATTTTAAGTTCTTGAAGTTGTATGGGATATTTAATTGGCAGTTGAAAAGAGGCAAGAAAAGGTGCCAAGTGATGAACAGAGCAGAGGAAGTAACAAGCAGAGAGGAGAGAATTGGTGGAACGAGGGCAATGAAAGAAATATTACTTTTACATGACAGATATGCAGATTGTCTGTTGTCTGTTGTTTTAAAGATCTTTCCCGGTTTGAAAGTGTTGAATGAAATGTTCGACTAGAATAACATATACATTAAATAATTATTTAATTAATTAATTAATTTTTGAACTGAATTAAAGAATTGGCCCACAACGATTGAATTGCCCGAGGAAGGGGAATTTTCCAGGAGGAGTATTTTTCCCACAAAAATAACCCATAAAAGTTTCTCTCATACATGTTTATAGAAGGCACTTTCCCCGCTTTTTCATCACTTCACACTAACTCATATGTTTCGCTCTGAAGATGGAAATGTCCTTTTCTCACTCTGGCCACGTTTGCCGCTCCAACTCTCTCTCGGCCGCTATATTCCCAACCGCATTTGAACGCTCTAACACGGGTCACCGGCAACGGCAACGGCAATGGCAGTGCCAGCGCCAACACCAGCTGTACCAGCAGCAGCTTCAGCGGCAACAACAGCGGCAACTATGCAACTGTAACGACCTCACCTGTCTGCTCATGAAGCGCGAAAGTGTGTGCATGTGCCGCTCCCTGGCCGCCACACGTCTCTAAGCTGCACAGTCACTCCGACGTTGTTTGCTGCTGCTATTTGTTACCTTTTCGACCTCAATACGGCACATTCACACGCACGCACACACATACACGCGCATCGCATTAGGAGCAGTGCCTGGCTGGCGATACCTCTTGGGTTTATGCTCAGCTCGTAGGCACCGCACCAGTCGCACTGCGTGGCTGTGGGGCGGATCGGTATTGGCTCACTTTTCTAGCTGTGCACGGCTCAATTATGTTGGATTGACATTTTGAAAAGGTTTTCATCAATCAAGCGATTTTTACCGCCTTGCTGGCAGCGGCAGGCGCTGAGACAGTTATCTGTGCTGTTGGCGAGGGTGGCGAAAGGCGAAATGGGCGAAACCTCCTGCAATGGTTACGTTGGTGTTTGGGGAGCAATGCTGCGATGTGTGTGCGCCGTTCTGGTTCACATTTTGCGCCTTTTTTTTGAAGTGGCTCAAGGAAATATGTTAAATATAATATGGATATTTTTTCTTTTTTCCACGTCACTTCTGTGTTGAGGACATACGATGTGTTGTTGGTGTCGTTGCTATTGTTGGTTGGTTGTTTTGCCGAGGCATGCGTGAGCAAGAGTGTGTTTGTGTATGTGTGTGTGGGCGCATTTGGCTTCAATTTATTAGTAGGTCTTGTGGTATTTTTGGTGTGAAAATGGAATTTATTTTTAAGCATTTAATTTTGGCGCATTAATTCTTTCTGCCACATGCATCGCCACGCATCGCAGCGCTGGCGGGGAATGGCGACGCGGTGCTAATAAGCAGGTGAGCGTGATTTAGCGTGATTGATGTGGAGTATGCGTGCCTAAGTGACGCCATTTGGAGGCTCATAATTTCTGAGGGTGTGCGGCGGGAAAGCGTACCCTTTTAAGGACGTTATTAATGTGAGCGGCGTTTTGTAATGAGCGTATAGGGGACGAGTTTTACTATGTGTTACTTTTTTCCAAGTAATTTCTTCTATATATCCAACAACATTTTGAATTTCTACTTCTATCTGCTTTTTAATGATTTTTAGCAACAATTTTACAACCCATAAATTTCAATTAAATGTTACTCATCGCCTTCTAAACCCACGCCATGGCCCCAACCTTTCAGCATTAAATTTGTTTACCTTTTATTACCTTCCATATCGAGCTGCAAGTGCTGTCAGAAAACATTTCAGCTTAATGTCAATTTCATGACATTGTCACTATCGGCCAGATTACCGCTCAGCCATGCAGCAAAATGCTATGCAAATAATGTCTTCCCGGCGACCCGCCGGCGCTTTTAGGTCTCTATTAATTTTCATTGTTGCTATTGTTGTCGTTTGTTTTTTTGTTTAAAAATCACCTGCGACCTTAACCTGCATTTTATTATGCCCGCCCAGCCGGTCCGGGCCGTGCTTTAATGCTTTGAAAGGCGTTTACAAGCTAATAACTGCCAGCAGAAACAAAAGGAGTAAAATTGGCCGTAAAAAATGAAACGAAAAATTGAGTACGAAAATAAAAGTTTGCCAAAAACAAAGGAAAGAAAGAAAGTGGCAACTAAAAAGAATAAATGGTGCAAGCGAAATATCTGGCAAAGAGAAAAATGTTCAAATAAAACGCAGATCCCCGAAGCCCAAACCGCCCAAACCGCACTCAAACAAATCAGAAATCAAAAAACCCTTTCTAATGCTTTTATTATGCAACCAAAAATTAACCGGAAAGTTTAAATAACTTCTTTCGCTTTGTTCTGTTTCCCCAACAAGCAGCAAGCAACAACAAAAACAACAACGGCAGCAGCGCACAAACAATGCGCCTTGGCGTTTTTCTATTTCAGTAAACTTTTGCATATAACGCTCGACAGCGACAACAAGAACGCAGTGATCGTTGGCGGTCGAAGGACGCGGCATGGAGTGGCTGAAGAATCAAAGAAAAGCGGCATAAAAGCAGCGTGGAATAAAATAAAATGCTTGAAAGGGAAAAATATTACAATGCAAATTTTGAAAGGCATCAGGCAGCGCATGAGACGGCGGCGGTGCCTTGCGACGGTCGGCGAGCGAAGCGACAGAGTTGCGGCCGAGGCGAGGCTGCTTCCACGTTTTTGCTGTCAGTTGCTGGCATTTAGCATAAAACGAACGGAAGTAAATTTTGTACACAACCAAGCTGCAGCAACAACAACAATATGAAGAGGTAGCGATAGCAGCAACTACGAGTACAAAAACAGAGGCAAATGTAAATGTAAATAAAAGCATTGACAGCCATCAACAAGCGACCACTGCTGCTTTCTTGTACGCTTTGCTCTGTACATTTTCCTTCTTTTGTATTTTGTATTTCTCACATATTTTTTTGAATAAAGTTTTGCGTGACTGCTGTTGGAATTCGAAAGTTGTATGCAAAATTGGCCGAATGCAGCTAAGATTCAAGAATTGAATATATTTTATTGTGGAGTATTTCTTTCGGTTTTTGGAAGCTTTTGGGAAAATTCTCTAATATGTTCTGACGTGAGACAGTTAAAAATTTCTGAGAAGTTTTGGACACTGTATTTTGCAATTTTAGGATTTTTTATTTTTTTTATTATTTGTAGCTTAATTTTTCCCAGTTTGATGAACATACCACTTTAACACATACATTTGTTGTATATGTATTTAGAAATGAACTTGTGATAACCATATATTCTGTAATTTTGTTGACTTTAAAACTTGCGCATGAAAATGTTTTCCACTTCCTTCAGTTCCTGGAAAAATGTTTTCCTTTCACTGCTTATAATTCCTCACTTTGCCATATGTACAATTTCAGACACATATACATATATCAAACACCGTTAATGCTAATCGATACACAATATTGCAACCAACAATTGTTGTATGTGTGCGCAGCGTAATAACAATTTAAACTTCGCATTTGAAGCGATTTTAATTGCCGCTTCGCTCGCGCACACAACAGCAACAAAAGTGATTACTTAAACAATGACAAGACTGCAATTTCAGCGGCTTTAGTGCAATACAACAACAACACGCGACCACAGCAGCAGCTGCTGCGGCAGCTATAATCGCCATTTCCCAGCATCGGAAATGTTTCTTCGTGATTGGGTTGTTGGCGGTATTGTTGTTGGTTTATTTGCTATTGCAGTCAGCGCACTGCTTGGTTGTTCTATGTAGTTATCAATGTTGTTGTTGTTGTAGTTTGTTGTTGTTGCTTTTGTAGTGATTATATTATTATTGGTTGCCGTTCGCGTAGTTGCTCGTTTTATTGTTGCTGCTGTTTGCTGCCTCATGAAAAGCCGTTGACTGACAGCGAGCAGCAAAAAACGTAAAAATAAAAACCCATACATTGAAATTAAATGCAGGAAAATAAGACCCACCGACCGAGAGACATCGATGCAATACTTGCGCGACCACTTGAAGCAGTGTTGCCACCTGTCATTCTGCCGTCTCTTATTCAGTGCTTTTGCCATTTGTCGATTTCGCTCTTTTCGCTGGTATTGTTGTGGCTGTTGTTGCCTGCGCTAATGCACTGAAAATGTACTTACAGCACAGTTCTTTAAGTTGGCGGTGACTGCACAAAAATTGAATTGTTGCGCATTGAACTCACATTTCCACTCGAACGCAGTCCAGCAACAAATCTAAAATGAAAATACTATAAACGTAAAGTGGTCAGATTATGATGAGTTTATGTGTTGTTGACATCGGTAATGTTGGTGGGCGGTCGGACAACGGCGCTGCCTTTGATGATGATGATGATGGCAATTTATAAGCGAAAACAACAACAATGCGAACAGTGACGAGAAAAGCGCAAATCAGGAAGTGCTGGTCGCCGTCGTTGCGCTGCGCATCGAGTGAAAATCAATAATCAATTGCGTAGGTACACAGAGGTCGTTAGGAAAGTTGCAAATGTGTCTCAAGTGGCAGCGCTAAACTTTTCCACCAGTGCGCGGTAATGTGAGGTAAAAATTTTTTTATGGAACTGTGAAAAAGTTGATGCGCCGTGGCTGCTGGGTGTTGCTGTTGAAAAGTTTTCAAGTAGACTTTGCCGGTCTGTGATGCGGGTGTTGTTGTTGGCTGGCAGCAGCTATTAGGTGAGTTGAAATTTTTTTTTGTAATTTTATATTTGGCACATTTCAGTGAAAATAAAGAAAAAAGCAAGAACTCTACACGCACACGTTGGGGGCAGTGGCAATTGTTCTGGCCGGTGAGTGAGGGGGAGAATAGAGATGAAATTACGGTTTATCAAAAACTAACAAAAGTTTTAGTTTCAGTTTGAGTTTTAGTTGAGTTTCGCCTTAGGTTATGATGTGAGGTAAAATGCTAATAAAATAAAATTTGCTGGCTAATGTGGAAAACAATGGCGTGTTAGATTCAGTCGTCGCTCCTCGCCCATCAAAGGCGGATATGATTTTTTAATAGGCTCAAGTGCTCAGCGCACAAAAATTTTGCTGCTCTTAACTGCCAAGCATTGAGAAAATTGTGGGAAAAGCAAGTTGAAAGAGGTTTTGTGAATTAGTTGTTTGTTGTTGGTTTTCCGGAAATGTAGTATCAACTTTCACTTGGGTAAAGTAAAAGTGGTAAGATATTTCGCACAGAATGAGTTTGTGTACAAAATGAAAAATTACATATTTTTCGGTTGTATGAGTAACACAGAATGCTCACTGGTGAAAGGTGATTACAAGAGGAACGATTTTCAGTAAAATTTTAGCATTTGATGCAAAACAGTTGGTCAAATTTAAGAATATGAGAATGGTCAGAGGTAATAAAAAAGTCCAAGAGGCTAGGAATAGAGTTATTCGAATATCTGGTCGGTATGGAACTATTAACAATCACCAAACCAGCAGCCGATATGTGATCATGGAGCTTATCAATGTAAGAGTCATTCGAGAGCAAATTTACATTGAAATCACCACAAATCACGTAACGTTCATAATCAATCACAAATACAGACAACTATGCAAAGAAAGTATCTAACGCAAAGCACCTATGCGGATTGTAAACACAGGATATTAGGACCTTCGAAGTGCCATCAGATACTTCGGCAATTATGTACTCAGTATCAGAATTAGTTGATTTTATCAATGGCCTGAGACTTAGCGGTTTTTTGTAATATATTGCTACTCCTCCTCCTTTTCTTTGTTTGCGATCATTTCGAATAATGTTGTAATTATTGATTGAGTAGTAAAAGTCAGGAATATCGTCACTGAACCAAGTCTCAGAGACACAGATAATATCAATATTTGTCCCTTCAAACGTGCTCCTCACATAATCAAGTTTCTCGGTGTTTAAACTGCGTGCATTAAAGTGGACTATGTTTAGGCCAGCAGATTGCTTGCAAAGAATATCAATAACCAATTTTTGATTTTCACTAACGCCTGAACCTATTTTGCTAGTCAGTTTGAATATGGCAATACTGCAACGAACACGAAACAGCCGAAAACACGAAAGTACATAACTACACAATTGCAAACCATCAAATTTATGCAATAAGAGCAAAACAGGGAATGAAGATAACAAATGTTGAAATGATGAAAGAATTATGAGAGAAAGGAAATACGAGCAGATTAGGTAAGGAGAGATAACCAAAATTGATTGAAATGCTGAAACAGATGGAGGAAGATGAAAGAGGTGACTTAAATACTAAGCTTAAAGCATACATGTAATAGAAAAGAACATAGCAGCGTAAAGAGCTCACAAAAAACATTCTAATCACGCTTTACTCCTTTGTTCGTGCTGATAAGAGCTGATAAGAGCATCAACGTCTTGATTTGAAATTTGAAAATTGTAAGCAAATTTCAAGTAGTAATAATTCAGAAGCATGTAAAAGTATTACAAATTTGGAAAAAATCCCTATACACTTTCACTCGTTTTGCCCATTTTAAATGCATCGCCTTCCTGCCGCTGCTTTCGGTGCGCTCCTTCGACGCTGCGCCAAAAATGACCAAACAGCATGCAATGTTTTTCATTTCATTTGGCCACTTACACGTATACACTTGCATTTTCCATTGTTGTCGTCAATTATTCATGCGACAAAAAGTGAGCACAACGAGCGCAGCGCCCGGCAAAAAATTGAAATCATTTCCTTTCATTCTGTGAGCTATGTGCACCATTCATATGCTGTGCTGTCTTTACGCGCCCATACACACACAAACACACACAACATGACACACAAGCACACACACAAACAGCAGAGCAAGCGTATTCATAGCGACGCACACAGACAGCGGCTCATGCCGACAAGTGTCACAGGAAGCAGCCAAATACCCTAAACTATGCAAATTGGTCATTTTATGTCAACGCTGCCTGCTAGACCCTTTCGCTGCTGCCACTTTACACAATTCTCCCGTTCCGTGACCCCTCGTCTGTCTCACTGTGGCCCGAGAATGCGCCCATTTTTGCCTGGTTTTATTTGCGCCAACAACAAAGCAAATCGCAATGTCAGCCAGCTACTAGAGTAGGTTATAACGAAAGCAACAACAATGGCCATAACAATAACAACAACAATAACACACAAATCGAGCACAACACAAAAAAGGGAGACAACGCAACTAATGGCACAATTTAACATGCTCGCAATCAGGCAAAAGAATGGCCGGGCCGGACCGGGTCTGGTCGGGCCTGGTGTGGCGCGGAGTGGCGTGGCAGCTGAACACAGCTGAGGAGGGGCGCTGCGCTGTGTGATGTGTGAATTCAATGAAATGGAAACTAACGAAATAAAATTGAAAAGAAAAGCAACTTTAAATTGAAAAGAAAAAATACGCAGAAAACAAGCAGACAACAAGAAAAAAGGACGCGAGCGCAAAGAGGGAACGAGGCGACAAATAAAAAGGCCAGTTGAGCGATCAGACGGACGGCCGAGGGCAGCAAAGCCAAAACAAAACTAAAATGAAATCAAAATTAAAGAAAAATCACATCAAATGAGCGGGAAAAGGAAAAAGGAAAGCACAGCGGAAGCAAACGGAAAAAATTGCAGGCGCACAAAACGCAAGTAACGCGGCAGTCGTGTGCCTTGCAAATAAATGGCAATGGAAAGAAGCAGTCGACAGCCGAACAATGGCGTACGCCGATGCCGGTGAAACAAAGGCGGAAACGGAAGCGTCAGCCTCAAGCCGCCGGCCGAGCGGAGTCGTGCAGTCGTCGCCGACTCGTGCAGCGCGAGCAAGAAAGGCCAAAATTAAGATTTTTGTTTGCGCAAAAGTATCTAAAAGCCGTTAGGGCGTCACAGGATACGCCGCTGATTTTTCGTATTTATTTTTGCGCGCTGCTGCTGTTGTTGTGCCGCCATGCGCCTAAGTTGCTGTTGTTATCGCTGTTGTTGTTTTCGTTGTTAATGCTGGCAGGAAATCAATTGAATTTCTTTTATTGAGTCGAATTTTTATTTGGCCTGTCTGCCAAGCATCGCTGCTAGCCGACTATTGATTATGTGCGCGGCTATGGTTGAGTTCGGTGTTGTTGCTGTTGCTGGCGCACAATTAAAATGACAAGTCGAACGTTTCTATTTGCAGTTAAATCTAATTATGGGCCGATGCCGATGTTTATGTGTTGGCGCGCTTTTTGCGTATCGTCGAAATTTATCGCTCGGCCAAAAAAGTTTAATGGGAAATTTGCAATTTCAATTTGAAGTTTGATGGACAAATAGCCAAACTGTCGCGCGCAAATCATTTGGTCGGGTGTAATTTGGCGCGCGCCGAAGTTTAACGGGAGTCGAATGTGGGTCAGGTCAGTGGGCTGCGGGCGCCAGTGCTGACTACGAAAGGGCTGGCAAATAAAACAGGAGAACATTGACAAAAGCAGAAATTGCATTGCAAATGAATAGTTTTTGTGCGAGAATTAAATCGTTGGCAATTTTTTAAAGGTTCCAATTTAATTTATACTTTTCAGTGCAGCGCTGCGCCTCAACATGTGAATTGGTGATATTTGTTTTTGTTTAAAAAAAATATTACCGAACAAAGTTTTGCGCATTTCGATTTTTAAAGGTTGACTGACTGAATTTTCTGGCTGCTCTTCAGCTGTTCTGAAAAATCTTAAACTTTCAGAATTTAAACAAAGCGTGTTTCGGGAAGCGTTGAATTACATTTATAAGTATGAAACTAAAAATTTTTAATGCCGCTTTTGCCTTGCAACGACAGTAATTTTCTGAAAGCGTACAATTTTTTATTCATAATTTTCTGGTTTTATATTTTGGACTCGCTCGATTATGGCCTCATTGCTTAAGCGTCTTTGCGTTTTCCGCTTTCTCTTCAAATCGTTCTACTTTAATTTTCCATCTGCTTTTACTCTTTTACTTAATTCAGCGGCGCGTGCTCTGCACTTTTCGCTCCTTATTTTTCATTTTATGTCTCTCTTGTCCTTTTTACTTGTTCCGTCACCTTCAATTTGAAATGATTTTTTTCGCTGTCCTTTGCCTCTTCCCCATCGCTCCGCCCCGCGCTTGTCATTCCGAATTGCACTCGTTAACCGCGCAAATTGCTGTGCGCCACCACCTTATTAAGTGCTTTCATAGTCAAATTTTCACTTATTACACCCGTCGCACCCCACTGCACCCCGCGGCCAACGCTTTGGCGCAAATCTTTCAGCGCCAAATTTATAAATTTCTTGTTGGCCGCTTTTGGCTGTGTCTGAAAGTGTTTTTGTTGTTGCTGTTGCTGATAACGACAGCATCTACAAATGAATTGCATGTGATGCCTTTTAGCTGAGATTTCAAAAATAGCCAACTTTCCATTCAAAGTTAACATGAACAGCCGACCGTGCGACGGGCTGACGGCCGTAACGCAAGTCACTGCGCGCATTAGCTCGCCTGCGTTGTGCAAGTTTGCGTCAAGATTGCTTGCTGTGTGCGGCATGAGGCCGCGGCCGGTTGACAGCCGACCGCAGTCGCAGGACAGCAGCGCGACCGTCATGTCAGGCAGCGCAGTCGGCGCTTTAGCTTGCGGCCAGCGATTTAAGCCGTGAAATGCCATTTCATCTTTTTAATTGAATTTTAATTTGTTTAGAGTGAAATTTGGCGCGCTACCATAATTTCAGTCTCCGCTTTCTACGTATTTGCAGTCGACGCGCAGTGCAGGGTTGGCCTTGTGCGCGTCGCATTCCTCTTCCGTCGGCTGCTCGCTTGCATTGGCGGTTCACTTGGCAACTGCGTTGGCTGGGGGCGCTGCACATTGCTCGCTCGTTAGCGGTTTTTTTTTAATTTTTTTTAGCGCGTACGGTGTGCCGAAGCGCTCAAAATGGCAATAAAATGTGTTCAATAATGGAGACTTTAGCTTGAGAGAGATTTTTGTAAGCTTCTCTCGGGAGATTGTTTGAACGATTGCACAGTGATTCGTTCCATAGACAAAATTCAAAAAATTTATAGTCTCAGAATTTAACGATTTTAATGTCGTTTAAAAGCTAAAACTCCAACTAAGAAAACCCCCGAAAAAGCTGTGCAAAAAATTAATTAGTGTGTGTGCAAAAGCGGCTCAAACTTTTTTCACAAAAAAATCTAAACACATATTTTCTGCTTTTCAGTCTATTGAGTAAAAAAAAAATTTAAAAATACACGGTTACCAAGAAGTTGCTAAAACTTTCAATATAGATTAAGAAATGATGTGGCCATTTTCGCTTTTAATGCTTTTTGAAACAAAGCTGAGACTTTTACTTCACTTTTAATTTAAAAAAATTTTCTAAATTCAAAATCTGAAAATTGGATAAACTTAGAGGAAAATATCTAAAAAGTATGTAAATGCATATAACTATTTAGTGACGATACAAGTTTGATATTCAAACAAGTCAACAGTCAGCAGAATGAGGGAAAAAGATGAGTTGAAACTAATTTTTTTTTTTTTTTTTTTTTTTAAACTTCCATTTTTATTACACCTGCCTAATAAAAGGCCTCTCGTAATATTCTAACATTATTTGGAAATAATTTATGTACATAGATCAATATCAGAATATACAATTATTTACGAACTTAACAAAACAATAGCGTATAACAGTAAATTAAATTTCAGTTTACAATACATACATACAGTTTACATTACATATTTCATTAAAAATTTCTAGATGGTAAGTCAGAAGTTGTAAGTCGTTTAAGCCTTCGGATTCGCCTTTCTTCGATCAGGGGTATATGCTGTATTTCGACGTTGCCGTGATTTTTCATGTCAATAATATGTTTCGTGCTGAGTTTTTTTATTGTTTCTTCAACTGTGCTGATTGAAAGGTCCCGATGCAAAGAGTCGTTTGTGATGTACCAAGGAGCGTCAACTATTTTTCGTATTATTTTTGATTGCGTACGCTGTACAATGTCAACGTTTGTTTTGCATGCCGTGCCCCATATCTGAATACCATACCTCCAGATAGGAGCAATGATAGTGTTGTATATCAGTAATTTGTTGCTTAGCGATAAGTTTGATTGTTTGCCTAGAAGCCATTGCAGTTGTCGGAACTTGTTGTTAATCTCATTCTTTTTTCTCTTAATATGTTCACGCCATGTAAGTTTTGCATCAATTGTCATACCCAGGTATTTTGCCTTATTGTCAATATGAATTGTGCTGTCGTCTATTTTAAGCGGGTGCTGGTTAAAAGTTCTGTTGGTGTAGATGACTTCTACTGTTTTTCCAGCATTTATCTGGATACCCCAGGTATTGAACCATCTCACTGTGTCATTTATTATGGTTTGAAGGTTTTGTTCAGCTGTTATAAGTTGCTTGCTAGATGAAACTAATTAAGCCATGAAAAAGTCGCTCAAAGATAAATTTGCGGTTTGGTACATCATCAATTCCTTCCAGTAGCAAATCTAATATTTGGTTGCAGCTTAAGAAGATCTAACTGACAAAAGGACAGTTATGTTCGAATTCAAGACCACAAATACCAATGAACAAGCAAAGCATTCATCCGAACTGGGCATCTATGACTTCAGATATTAATCAATAGGGCAGTTCAGGATAACGTGCAAATGGTCTGGCTTCATGGCATGGGGAAAATGTGATGGCAAATATTTTCAACGCAACAACAAAATGTACACATTTGCCCATGCCGAGCAGCGGCAAATTTCCCACACTGAAACTCTATTGCATATTTTTCGGCATGGGGAAAACAGATTTGACAATCAAAATTTTGAATTTTGAAATTTTGACAAAAACAGCTGTGAATTTGTTCCGCAACCGAGGTGCTATGAAGTTTTAAAAAGTGCGCTCAGTGTTGATGGTAAATATTTGAAACGGCATATATTTGCCCAAATATTTCCACGTTATCCTGAACTGCCCTAATATGAGGTTAGTATAAAAGTTTTCATACTTTTTTTTTCAAAAAAGTTTACGAATAATTTTTTTATCAGTGCATCAAGTTCCAGTAAGGTTTATACCAGAAACAGAGCAGCAGAAATTAAGGGAAGCAGAAAATATATATCAGGTGTACAACTTTGCTTCCGCCGTTTTCCGATAGGTGGCTGTACCGGCTGAGGCTGGTTGAAATACATAGATGGTAATGCCTTTAAAGTGAGTGTGGACAGTGCCTAACGAATTGTCATCGCCGTTTCAGTGACAGTTGTTCTTGTTTTCGTATTATTCACGCTCGAAAATGTCCGTTTATGTGCCCAATTCTCGCCATTTGCGGGAAGTTTTACTTTTCTGTTACAATTCGCAAAAAAATGCAGCTGAAGCGCATCGAATGCTCTCAGAAACTTACGGTGATGCTGCTCTGAGTGAAAGAACGTGTCGGGAGTGGTTTCAACGTTTTAAAAATGGTGATTTCGATGTCGAAGACAAACATGGTGGTGGAAGAGAAAAAACCTTCAAAGATTTACTACGAGCTCTTAAAACCGGGTGAAACCATCACAGGAGATCGCTACCGAACGCAACTGATGCGCCTTAGTCGCGCGCTAAAAGAAAAGCGGCCACAATATCAAGAGCGACATGACAAAGTCATCCTCCAACACGACAATGCTCGGCCTCACGTCGCAAAAGTGGTCAAAAAGTACCTGGAAACGCTGAAATGGGAAGTCTTGCCCCACCCGCCGTATTCCCCAGATGTCGCCCCTTCTGACTTCCACCTATTCCGTTCGATGGCACACGGCCTGGCAGATCAACATTTTCAATCCTTCGAAGAATTGGAAAAATGGATTGCTTCATGGATAGCGTCAAAAGAGGACTCCTTTTTTCGAGCCGGGATCCGAAAATTGCCGGAAAGATGGGAGAAAGTTGTCGCTAGCGACGGACAATACTTTGAATAATACATCTGTAAGCACTTTTTCGCAATAAAGCTTTTAATTTTGGAAAAAAACCGCGGAAGCAAAGTTGTACACCTGATAAATAAAATAAAATAAATAAAAAGAAATTAAATAAAAATAAAATAAATAAAATAAAATAAAATAAAATAAAATAAAATAAAATAAAATAAAATAAAATAAAATAAAATAAAATAAAATAAAATAAAATAAAATAAAATAAAATAAAATAATAAAATAAAATAAATAAAATAAAATAAATAAAATGAAATTAAATAAAATAAATTAAAATAAAATAAAGTAAAATAAAATAAAATAAAATAAAATAAAATAAAAAACACAATTTAAGTGCCTCATAAACATAAGACACATCTTTAATACTTGTGGACTCTTAATCCAATTTCACTATAGAGTCTGTACCGACTTTTTATGGAAATTTTTTGAAAGTGTTTTATTTTCGCAGGACTCTGATAATGTGTCAAATTCACATTTCCTTATTTGTTTATTCCGAAGGTGTTTTGATGGAGTTTTCTGTACTTTAGCACACTGTGCACTTGGGCCATTGTTATTACCGCAGTATTTGCCGTTCTTGTTGCAGCCATAGTTTCCACGTTATTTTGCACAACTTGAGCGCCTCGCCTTCCGTTTCGCATTGCGCTTCTGAATTTTTTGTGGCGTTTCCACTTTGCTTTCTTCTGCAAATCGATTTAATTTAATTTGTTTTCATTTCTTGCACTTCCGTTTCTACTCGGACTTTGGCGTGGCTTTTCACTGCAACGTTCGTTCTTCCCTTTTTAATTTGGCCCGTTTTGTCGCCGGTGCCGCCTTCACCTTTGCCGCTGTGGCTCAACGTCGTTGTGTCGTCAGTGTGTTGCCTGCGCTGCATTCGTCACTCGCAGCAATTCTGTAATGAATTGACTTTATGCAGCAGCACTGGCATCGAGCTCGGCGCGCTGCTGTCAACATTGATAATGGCATTTCGCGAGCAACTCTGTGTGTGCGAGTGTGTGGCCGCAGGGCGCTGGCAAAACGAACTGAATTGAGGAATAGTTTATAGAGTTGAAATTTGTTTCTACAGCGCGGAGGACAATGTTGTCGTTTAATTGAAAAGGCGTTGCGCGCCGAGAAGAATAGAAGCGATGTGACACTATCGAGTTGGCTGGAATTCTCATCATCAGCGGCTGCAAGAAAGTGCAGAAAAATTTAAATACTTAAATGCGCAGATGGCACTGAAAGGGCTGTCACGAGCGCCGCTCGAAAGCGCCGAAAGCCGCTCGCAGCGACATGACGTGACTGGCTTTGCAAATTCATACTTTAATCATGCAAGTAGCGAGTACAACAACAAATTATTTCTTAGTAGCCAAATTGCAGTCGACAGCGACTGGCGTTGCGTATGTTACATGGATATAAATTTTGAGAATTCTAATTTGAGTTTGTAGTTTGTCTTATAAAAATAATTTATAAATAACTAGCTGGGCCCTGCGGCTTTGCACGCAAGTTCTCTTGTTTCCCCCGATACAAATTCTTAACCCATTGTTGACCCCGTCAGATTTTGATGAAAAAACAAAAAAAAAACATGTGTCTATTTATCTTTGATTTCAAGTGTTTCCACAAACTGTTAAGTTAAAAGGCCCATTAAAGCATGTGTTTTCATATTTAAACAAAATTAACATCATCACATCTAACCCTTCTTAACCCTTTTCCAAAAAAAATTAAAAGCACGTTTTTATTATTTCCCGATTCCCGAAGTGAAAAAAGTGAAAACACGTGTCAAATTATTCCTAACTAAGGGTACTTCCACCAAGTTTGAAGGTAATCGGCCCATTAATTCATGTTTTTTCACAATTTATCCACACTTTTAACCCGTCGCTGACCTCGTCCGACTTTAATATTCGGAAAAATGAAAAACACGTTTCGAGTTATTTTTCGTTTGAATTACTTTCACCAAGTTTGAAGTCTTGTTTCTCCATACATACGTTTAAGCCGTCGTTGATCCAGTTAGATTTAGATTTTGAAAATAATGGGAAACACGTATCTAATTTTTTTTATTCCAATGCTCACAACTTTCTTCTAGTCGAAGAAAGTGAAAGTGAAGTGAAAAGTTCGTACCAAGTTTCATTGATGTACACGAAATTTCAATGCTGTCCGACTTATAATTCCGAAGCTATTTCACATTGAGAAAGTTGGGTTGTATGGGCGGTGCCACGCCCCTTGTCAAAAACCCACCCCATTCCCCCTGTCGAAGAACACAACTAAATAATAAGTTTGTACCGAGTGTCATTGATGTGAAGGCTCTAGTTCCAAAGTCACACCGGATTTTAAAAAGTGCCACGTCCCTTGTCCAATGCCCATTCAATTTTACCGGTGGAACGACACGTCGACGCCATGACGCTGTACAAATTTTTAATGCTCTCCGACTTATAATTCCGAAGACATTCTGTATTAAAAAGTTTAGTTGTTAGGCCGGTGCCACGCCCCCTTGTCAAAACGGCACCCTATTCTCCCTGTCGAAGGACACGACCAAATCGTTAGTTTGTACCGAGTGTCATTGATATGAACGCTCTAGTTCCAAAGTTACACTGGAATTTAAAAAGTGCCACCCCCTTGTCCAACGCCCATTAAATTTTACCGGTGGAACGACATGTTTACGCCATGACACTGTACCAAATTTCAATGCCACGCCCACCTGTCGTACAAACATCTAATATCGCTATAAACCACCGTATTGACATCTACTATCACATACAAAAAAAATTTTCCCGAAAGAATGAACCGTTTTCGCGAACACTGGCTACAAAATGTTAAGTTTTTTTATATACATATATAGATAAATAATTTATATATTTATTATATAAATAATTTACGATAGTTTCCTCCCTTGTTAGAGTGTTGACTAAGTGTTTTTTTAAATCTAATTAGCGCCGAAATGCCGAATATTCTTTGATTTCGATTAGATTCCGCCAAGTTCAGTAAGTGAGCAACTAATATTGCCAGAGGGCTGACAATAGCGCAGCGTAAAGATGAAAGCGGCCGATAGCTGAATGCGCCACTGAGTGGGTTCGTGTCTGGGCTGACTGATGAGCAACTGGCCGATCGAAGTGATATGAAACGAATGGGCTGCGCAAAAAAAACTAACAAAGCGCCAAGGACAGCAAACTGCGAATGGCAGAGGAAAATATAAAACGAGCGAATGATACATGAAACGAACGGAACAATGGCTGAGAGTGGGGCGAGCGAGGCGGCTGGTCAAATGAATTGTTCAAAAACGAGCAGCCAAAGACGTGTGATGACTGCTAAAGATGTCATTTTAAAACGCTTATAAAATACTTAACGAAAATGTTATGTCACTGTGGTAGCTGAAAATAGTAAAGTTGAATTGGGCCTTAAAGCGGCACGGAACCAAGCTGGTCGTTGCCTAGTTTGAAGAAACTTTGAAAAGTTCAGCAGACATGGCTGCAGACCGCTGATGGACTTATGGACATGTTTGCAGTTGACGCTGCCAACTCACAACTTATTAAAACCCAGACGGAACCTTGTAAAATTAGGTGCGAGTTTATTTGATTAGATATGCAGACAGACACTGTGTCTGTGTGTGCGAGTGTGCGTTGTCCTTGTCACTGTTAATGTAGTCGTTAAGCAGTTTCGTGGCGAGAAGCTTGCATGTTTGTCTGGACACACACACACACTTAAACGTGTGTGTGTATAGAAAATGTCAT
The DNA here is from genome assembly GCA_964056695.1 of Melieria picta. Lineage (NCBI taxonomy): Eukaryota > Metazoa > Arthropoda > Insecta > Diptera > Ulidiidae > Melieria > Melieria picta. The sequence goes on from OZ057398.1 coordinate 65,983,687, forward strand.
TATTTGGGCAAAAGGAAATTATTGCCTTCTCGTTCCTGCTGTCGCTGCTGTTTTGCCAAAGTTTGCGTGTGTTTGTGTGTGAAGGATTTATTAATTTAATTTTTCATATGCAGAAAAGTTAAGCTGTGCGCGTTATTCCTACAACTGCCAACTTGCACTAACGGAAATTACACTAAAAAAAACCAAAAAGGCAATGGAAGGACATTTTTGTGTGTCTTTTGGGTTGTGTACGTGTGACGTCTGCTCATGGCTTAAGTCAAATTGTTGAGCTCGGCTGTGCGCCATAAATTAACGCTTGAAACAATGCGAAATTAAAGATGTAATAAATTTTTCGTTACGCTGCTTTTTTGGGTAACTTTTGATTTTTTGATATTTTTTCTGTTGCTGCGGTTGCTGTGTTATATTCATTGTTGTTGGGCCTCCACACGCATCAAAATTAATTGCAACATTTTGTCATTTAGTTTTTTGGTTCTTGTTTTCGGCATTTTTGCACTGCAAAACAATGATTGGCGACATCAAAACGGGCACATCAGGCATACAAAAAAATAAAAAAAATAAATAAAGGGAAGACACAAAGCGCGTGAAAAACGAGTTCTTCATTTTGATTTTAAAAGCCAACTGAACAAAAGACAACAAAAGGATGTCAATGGCGTGAAGGACACTAGTGTCATAAAGTAAAAAGCAAAAACTGTTCTTGCGTTCGTTCTGCGCGCTTCTGTATTGTGAGTGGGCGCTGACAGTGTGGCGCCTCAAAGGTACAAACAAAATGACAGACAATTTCACAAAGAATGCAAATTAAAGTGCGAAAAGTGAATAGATGATGTGTTGAATGTATCAAGAATTGTTAAGGAAAACTTGAAAAGAAACTTATTTATGAATATTTTATTTTGTTGCTTAATTCAATTTGCTATTCAATTCTCCAAACATTTGATGCAGAATAATTGGGTTAGCAATATTTCCTCTCTTACTCCCGACTTGAGTAATCTTACTTTAAAAGCCATCATAGAATTCTTCTTCTTTCCTTATTTCTCTTTACTTTTTTTCTCTTTCATTTGCCAGCTAATCGTTTTTCTTATATGCAGCTATCTCTACTTGTTTAACAAATCCAGGAAAATTTCATGAAAATTCAAATTTTTGTTACTTCCTCTCAAACGCTAACCTTAAAATTTGTTCAAGTTATTCCTTCAATTCGCTACTGTCCAAAACTTTCGCTTCACATCTTTAACCCAGAAAACTGTGCGCCTTCGTGTTCCACTTGCAGCATTAACCCATTTCAACTCTGCTTTGCACTCGTTTCATTGCCTCAACGTTAGTTTGCTAATTAAAGCAGTTATGCATATCTGTGCCGCTATCGTTGCTGTTCTTGTTGTTGTTGTACTCTTTATTGGTCCATCTTAGCGCACTCGAGCTACCTTTTTAATATTTTCCCACTTTTACTGCAACTACTCTCGCTTTTACTGCCCTAACAACGCTTTGCAGCGCCACCTTTAGTGCCTTAACCGCCGCCACCGCCGCGACCGCCACTGGCCAGCAGTACGCCGCACTGGTTGCACATTTTTAATAGCCGCACTTAAAACGGGTGGCAGTCCTTGATGGCGGCGCTACTATGTAAGCAAGCAGCGTGCTGTCTCTCTCCGCTTCGCTCCGCACTGCTCAGCGTGGCTGCGTTGCGCGCACTTTGCTCCCCACTTTGCTACACTTTTATTAGTTTTTGCGCGTCATGCTGCACACCCACACAAACACACACACTTACACACTTAACCTTTACTCTAATGAACAACTCGGCCACTATAACAACAATTTTTAGCAACTGCTAACAACTTTGCTAGCTAGTTGGCTTTATCTCACATGACTGTTGACTGACTTGACAGCGCGCGAGCGGCGAGAACGAGGGGCGTTTGTTGTTGTTGTGCGCATTCGGGTTTACTACTCTCATTTTATGTAAATAGACAATAACGAAAAGCTCTACTTGCAAGCTTCTAATCAGCGCGAGCTACGATTTTCATGCGGTGTCAAGTGCAGTTTGATAGTTGAAAATGATTAAAAAAGGGAAAAACAAAAAAGCATTGAAACGCAAAATGTGCATAAAAATTAAATGTGCAAAAAATTAAAATAATAATAAAAAAGATGGCAAATGATAGAAAAAAGAAGAAGATGACTCGTTGAGAGACTTGAGCGCATAAACAATAAAAAAATTATTATTTAACCCTTTCGATCCCAAAGTTGGCTGAGAGCAACTTCATATATTTGTCATTTTATAGCAAAAGCTACGATTGATTTATGGGTTTAATTTAAATAGGCACCAACATATTAATATTTCTAAAAGTGAATTTAAAGAAAACTAAAAAAATTTTACTGTTATTCTCAAAATAATTTCCAATAATTTGCAGCCATATCGTGGAAAGTTTGTGTTCTAATTGAAGTCTACGAATTGGGCGCGTTTGATCAAAACCCTGTTTCTTTAATAATGGTTAAATAAAATCAAAAAGTGATAATTTAGTATTTTTCCATAAATATGAAATAATTTTTCTGTAATTAAAAAATATTTATACAAAATTTATTTATCCCGTTTTAAGCTAAAATTGTTCAAAAGTAAACTAGCTCTAGAACTCTAACAAAGAGGCCTGGCGAATTCAAATGTCGTGTGCCCACTTCTTAGCCAAGTTTTTCATGATTTAAATACCAAAAAGTAATATCGAGACACAGGGTAAAAATCGGGGTCGAAAGGGTTAAAGCTAAATAAAAAAATGGGAATTTTTAGAAATAAATTTGCACTAATAAAGCTCAATTCAATAAATTTGTAGAAATGTTCCAAAGTGCACCAACCTCGAGCATTCTTCAGCAATCAGCAATTTTTGCACGTTAGCGATTTTGTAATTTTTTGTGCACTTCCGTTTTCGTTTGCTGACTTCCGCTGTGCAAATTGTTCACGTTTTTCAACCGTCTACAGGCAATGCTTTGACAGTCAGTCAGTCGCACAATAATGACCAGCCAGGAGTTCTTTTAAACAAAGAGATTAATAAAAATTGCCATTTAAAATCACTGACACGCCTCGCCTCGTTTCCTCTACCGAACGCTATCTACTGTTTAATGTCTGTCTGCGCGTATTTGTGCCAGTTTGCATTGTCCGTCTGTCGGTGTCCATTGCTTTGTCGCATTCACACCACTTTGTTTGTCAATTTGTCTGCGTTTGTCTGTCGCCGCGCAACTCGTTGGTATTTGTGTTTTTGTTGCATGCACGTTTGGTTGTTGTTTTGGCTTGGCAACGCTTTGTTGCAGGCGCATTGTTTGTGCAGCCTCATTGGTGTGTTGCAGGTAAATGTATTATTTATTGTGCCAGCCGTACCAAAAACATCATTAATATGCACTGTCAGGTTGCACTGACAAGAGGCCTTTGTTGTTGCTGGCGTTATTGCTATTGCATGCATTTTAATGGCGGCTGTCATTACACTAGAGGACATGTTTCGCTTCTGTCTCGTTCGCACTTTGCGCATGCTTAACTTACTGGAAAATTGACCAGCGTCTGTGCAGCATGCAAAACTCGTTTTTGTCTCCGTTCGACTTTTTTTGTCTTTTACTTATCGGACGCACTTAGGGCCAATGGGCCAGTGCAGTTTATGGCTAATGGACGGTCAGATGCACAAACAGGTATGAGCGTGTTGCTCGTTGGTGGTCCGAAAGCATCGGTGCTTACTCGTTGGCGAAGGATTTGGGGGCAAAGAGGGGCTAGAAGGCTGGCACACATATGAAGCGAGAGCTATGAAGTTATTAATCCTTCTTGCAAATTGGCAAAATGAAACCATATGGAAACCAGAGTTCTATATGGTTCCAGGAATTAAAATTTATTCGTCACATAAATAGTTTAAAGTTAAAGGCTAAAAAAACAACGCTTGCAATTTTTAAAACAATACAAGTTCGCTGTTGATTTTTAAAATAAATAAATAAATAAATAAACCAACAAATACATAAATAAATAAATAAATAAATAAATAAATAAATAAATAAATAAATAAATAAATAAATAAATAAATAAATAAATAAATAAATAAATAAATAAATAAATAAATAAATAAATAAATAAATAAATAAAAAAATAAATAAATAAATAAATAAATAAATAAATAAATAAATAAATAAATAAATAAATAAATAAATAAATAAATAAATAAATAAATACATAAATAAATAAATAAATAAATAAATCAATAAATAAATAAATAAATAAATAAATAAATAAATAAATAAATAAATAAATAAATAAATAAATAAATAAATAAATAAATAAATAAATAAATAAATAAATAAATAAATAAATAAATAAATAAATCAATAAATAAATAAATAAATAATTTATTAAATCAATAAATCAATGAATCAATAAATCAATAAATCCTTAAATAAATAAATAAATAAAAATAAATTAATTAATAAATAAATAAATAAATCAATAAATCAATAAATTAGTAAATCAATAAATAAATAAATAAATAAATAAATAAATAAATAAATAAATAAATAAATAAATAAATAAATAAATAAATAAATAAATAAATAAATAAATAAATAAATAAATAAATAAATAAATAAATCAATAAATAAATCAATAATTTATTAAATCAATAATTTATTAAATCAATAAATCATTGAATCAATAAATCAATAAATCCTTAAATAAATAAATAAATAAAAATAAATTAATTAATAAATAAATAAATAAATCAATAAATCAATAAATCAGTAAATCAATAAATAAATAAATCAATAAATAAATAAATCAATAAATCAATAAATAAATAAATAAATAAATAAATAAATAAATAAATAAATAAATAAATAAATAAATAAATAAATAAATAAATAAATAAATAAATAAATAAATAAATAAATAAATAAATAAATAAATAAATAAATAAATAAATAAATAAATAAATAAATAAATAAATAAATAAATAAATAAATAAATAAATAAATAAATAAATAAATAAATAAATAAATAAATAAATAAATAAATAAATAAATAAATAAATAAATAAATAAATAAATAAATAAATAAATAAATAAATAAATAAATAAATAAATAAATAAATAAATAAATAAATAAATAAATAAATAAATAAATAAATAAATAAACGCATTTCAGCTGACAGTACATATATTAAAACATTATTTGCCATCACTCAACCAACTTCCGCCAGCTCGTCTTTGTTCTCGTCCGTCTCTAAGCATTTCAAAAATATATTTTTGTACATTGCGGCTTGTTTTCATTTTTACCATGGCGAGTGCGCTGCTGGCGAACGGCAGCGACCGGTTGACGATAACTTTCAATTACTAAATTCACCTGGCAAAAATTTAATTAACCTGTGTGCGTTTTGGGCTGCAGGGCGTTACCCAAGAAAATTCTTAACAAAAATACTAAAAATTATTTGCAGCTCGCCCTCGACAATGCTGTCAACTGCTGTACGCTGTACGTTTACTGCACCCACGTTCGGAGCCTTGTGGAAAATTTCAATTAAATTGCAGCTTGGCGAACGCATAAAAAACAAACTGAAGCTCAAGTTGAATGGGCGACCGAACGGCTGAGCGGACAACATTGCCAGCGATCCCACCCATTTCATGTACGAGTACACGCAACACAATAACAATGCACTTTAAATGCTCGAGAAGAGTAACAGCAACAACAACGACAACGACAATGAACGGCAACGATAACAAGTGCAGCAGTGCAACGAGTGCGGCAGCCAGCCAGCGCCCACATTTCATTTCAAATAATTTCATTTCTTCGTTCATAAATATTTTTACTGCAGGCCGCAGCCCAGCGAGCGCGCGCCAGTGACATTGGCTTTGCCTCCGCCACAGGACCAGCACCAGCGCCACGGACACACGGCTGGCCCTGTGTCCGTGGCGCTGTGTGTTGCGTGCACGTTGGCGCAGAAATTCGGCGCAGCACTTCCTTCGCTTCCGCTGCGGCTGCAATGGCAGCAACAACATCGTAATGGTCACATTGGCGGCACGAACCGACAACTTTTGTGTGCGGAGCATCGCGAAAAAATAAACGAGAAGCGAAAAGTGTTTCCATCGAATCTAATTTTCCGCAGATTTTCCTCGAATTATTCTTGCAATATTATTGTTGTTGTTAGACTATGCCGCTGTTGTTGTTGTTGTGCAGTGCACCTAACCAGTTTTTGGCACACCCCGAAATTTGCAGCCATTTTCCTTTGGCCTTTTTATACGATTCACTCCGTTTTGGGGCATTTCTATTTTTGTTAAAGAAACGATAAAACAAGTAAAAAAAATGCAGAACATGCAAATCCTTGTACGTTTTTTCGGGCGCTTCGAATTTGCGTTAGCGTTGCCAACTCTCCCCCAGTGCAACGCTGGAACGTGTGTTGTGGTGCGAGCTGCTGGCGCATGCTTGCTTTAGGTGGACACTAACGATTCTAATGCAATTTAAATGGCTTTCAGATGCTGCCCCACGTTGCTGCGTCGCTGTCAGCAGCGCTGCCAAAAGCTCTGGCGAGGTCGCCATGACTGTGCAATGTGCCGGTAATGGTGACGCTGACGCTGCCCTCTGACATTCCTATGGCAGCGCATTGGGGGCTGCGTGTGGGGAGACGGGAAGGCGGTTGCGCCGACAGGTGCAGCTGCGGCGCTGAGCCGGACTTGAACGAATGTTTACGTTAATTTTCCAGTTTCATTATTATGACAGGCGAAATTGGTTGCTTTGCATTCTACGCCACTCCTCCTCCCTTGCTACGACGCTTGTCCCGTTTCGCCGCCTTCCTTTTCTTTCTTCTCGGTAAGCTGCGCGTTGCATGTTTTTGCGTTGGCTGCCGGTATCAGATATGCGTTGGCAATTTGCTCGACATTCGAAATGACTTTTGTGATGCGGCTTGCGGTGGGCACAGTTAATGGCAGAAATTCGGGAAGTGTGTTTTGTACCCGCAAAAAAATCAAAGCAATGTTTTTTAATGACCTGAAGGCCATCCATATTTTAGGAACCTCATTTGCTAAGATGCTGAGGCGTTGACTGCGAAAGCAAAACGAGAATTTGCTGCGGATGACAGCGACAGGAAGAGCTTTGTTGGGATGGAATGGTGTAAAAAGCTCTGTCATCGCTTGATGCGCCTGCAGCGGAGATGCCTGGAGACAGGCGCTGAAGTGAGAAGAAATGCGGTAATGGTTTATTCGGGCTGGAAATATTTATCATTTGGACAGCCTAATCATATTTAGTACGAACCCATAGAACTTGCTTTACTTTACTTTACTTCTTCCAACTAACACTTTGCACACTTTTCCGGCGACGCTTGCAGAATTATGAAAGTCTACTAACCACTGAATGACAGGAGAAAACTCCTATCTTCTTGAGGAAAGTATCAAATAGTTTAAGCTTAATTAATGAAAAATAAAACCTATTCGCTTGTAATTGAACTTAAATTTCCTGTATGTCCTTTCGTGCACTATTTTCTGTATATTTGTTTTAGTTTTTTCTATGGCCCAATCTATTCATAGCACAGGGCGTTCATATGTCCACTACAATTCTCAATTCGACCGCAGTGCCTTCGTGCGTTCAAGGCAGCGTGCGAAAAAAATGTATCAAGAGATATTTATGCGCTTATCTAGCGAGCAGGGAAATTTATGCGCCTTTGGGGAAATTTAAGCAGCATTTAAATTTCAGTTGAACAAACACACACACCAACGCCCACAGACACAGACACACACATACGCATGCGCACACGCATACGCAAACATAAGCCTGAGGACGCCGAAGTGGACACGCAAACACGCACACACACAAACATTGCGCAGTGTTGCTACATTTTTATGACCGGCAGCAACAAGCAACAAGCATCGTAGTGCAGTTGCACTGTTAGCCTCAAAAAGCAAATTCAAAAGGAAATGCGGAAAAAACGATTGCTAAGTGTTGTTGTTGTGAGTGTTTTTTTCCTTTCGAATTTACTCGCAATCAGCATTTGTGCTCTAACGCCGCGTACACATTTTCAAGTTGCTTAATGTCCTCGCAGGCCAGCCATACTTTTTTTCCGAATATGTGGTACGAATGTGTGTGTGTGTGGTCGTAAAAGGTAATGAAAAAAATATTATGTGGCAACATCAATGACACCCGAATGTGGTCGGGCGAGCACCAACGAACCAGTCAGCCGGACATGCGGCTGTTGCTGCAAGTTCATACAACGCCACAGTCGACTTGTTCTTGCAGTTGTTGCTGTTATTCTTGTTGTCGCAGTTCTAGTGGCTGCTCGAAACTCTTAGCCACACTCGTTGACTCGTTGCTGTGTTGAATTTTAGATGCCATATTTTTCATAGGTTTTTTTTTGTTTTTTTGGGCGATTGGCTCGCTGCCGCCTTCCATCTGATGGCCGCTACTTAAGCTGGCAATTTTCAAATCAAGCGGGTCATCTGCGTCTGCGAGGCATATGTTTACTTTTTGCCTCTCTCTCTACACACATCGGTGCGCGGCTTTTTGTCGCTTTCTCATGTCAAAGAGGCGTTGAAGTGGCCGCCTGTGGGCGGAGGCGGTTGGGAAAATGTTGCTTTATTGCTTGTTTTCCACACATTCTTCTTTGCTTCGACTTTCACAATCGACTGAAAAATTAGAGCTGCGCAATTTCTCAATTTGCATATTTGTAATGTGTGAGTGTGTGTTGTTGCTGTGTGTGTGTGGGTGTGTTTGTGTTACTTGCATGCGTGCTGTGGCGCATCTAAACGAGCGGCGTGTGGCGGCCTTGGAATGCGCATTGCGCCCATAAATCAAACTAATAAAGTTTCGGGTTTCTTTAGTTTTGAGGTCACCGTAGAGGGTTTCAAAATTCACTTCTCCGATTATGCCATATGCCCACATCTTGGCGAAAATTGTGCATTGGAGTGTCACAGGAATTTAAGTGGAACATTTCTAAATACAAATATTTAATATTAAATACTTTTTTATAATTTTGTTGGTAATTTTTTCCGAATTATTACATAGCCCAACTGTCATGAAAAACAATCAAAGCGTTGGTGTTAACTGCGCTTTTGTGAGTTCATTAGCATGTGATGTGAAGTTTCAACAAAACGCAAAGATTAAAATATTTAATATTAAATACTTTTTTATAATTTTTTTTTGTAATTTTTTCCGCCTTATTACTTCGCCCAACTGTCATGAAAAACAATCAAAGCGTTGGTGTTAACTGCGCTTTTGTGAGTTCATTAGCATTTGATGTAAAGTTGCTCGGCAAACAGCTCCGATTGCAGTTTATCAGCGCCACGCACTGTCTGACTGAACGGATAAGTGAAACAATTTACCTTCACTCTGAACGCTCGAGCCCTTTGCCATTGTGCCGGGTGGACAAGTCGACAGAGGCGCGCTTGGCAGTTCTTCAGCTGCAACTTGGCCAACTGCGATTTCTCTGCGCCGCGCATGCAAATGACATTCGTTGCCCGGCGTATCTGGGCAAATGGGAAATTATTCTTTAATTTCGTTCTTTGCATTGCTCTCATCTGCATTTTTCGTTGCGTGCATTGTGCGCGTTTTTTCTTAGGAAAGTTTTTCAACTTTTGACATGACACGATTGCACTTTGAAGGAACTTCGCCAACTCCCAATTGCAGTGGCCGCAACATCAACTGCCATAACAGCAACAGTAACAGCAACAACTACAGCCAGCAAAAGAGAAGAGCAGAAGCAGAAGAAGAGCAGCAAACCGATAGAGGAAGCTGCATGGTGCAATGAGGCGGGAAGGTGGCTTTGGGGAAGTTGGGCAAACTCCAAAGGAAATTACAAAGCAAAGCGAATGTCAGCCGCAGAAACAGCGAGTCAACAACAACAACAACAAAAACAAGAACAAGTGGCATGATAGCACAAATGGCAGCAGAAAACGTCGAGACGCCAAAGGATGCATGTATGTACGAGTATATGAGTGCATGTGTGTGTGTGTGTGTGTAGCGAATGAATACCCAGTCGGAAATGGAACGATGAATCAATGCATTACGGAATGCTTATTTTTCGTTGTGGAGTACTCCATATTTCCCTTACGAATTCCCATTACTTTTTTAAGGAAATGGCCGCCTGACGTAAGCATTATTTCGTAAAGTATAAAGAGAATCATATATGCTTATCCTCTCACTTACTATTGTAAATAGAAAGGAATGCAAAGAAATTGCTCGGAATACTTCGTGCTTGCATTCCAAATACTGTTTACTTTTTCGTATGATAAGGTAATGCGACTTTATAAAAGTGAGCGCATACCAAACATGCTTTACGCATAGTTGAAAAAGTAAGCATCGCACGAACACATGCTTACCGTTTCGCTTACCAATAGCATACAACGTAAGCAGTATGCCTTACAATATAGCTTACAGCGTAAGCTATACGTAATGATTACAAATAAATAATTACTTTTTCCAATAAAAATAAAAATTTTATTATTGCCTGCGATATTTTGACTTGTGCTTTTCTTGAAATTCTGAACTGCTTCATGTGGATAGCGATGGAAATAGATGAGTGTTCAAACAGCCCGCGCTAGGATTCGAACCAGGGCGTCTGGCATGAAAAGCCAGCGCTCTACCCTCTAGACTATCGAGCCCAACCTGCTACGTTTGTTCATTCACTGTTTTCTTTCAAAATCGGAGCTACTCGGAACATACCTTACTAATACCTTACTTTTGGTAGCTTATATCTTTTTTTAATTTTCATGCATACTTTTCCTTGCTTACTTTGTAAGCTTAAAATTGAAGTATTCATAACTTCGCTTACGAATACCTTACCGGGTAAGCATTTGTCTCTGTTCGGGCGTCGTCGTTTTTTTATATTTTTCATGCATACTTTTCCTTGCTTACTTTGTAAGCTTAAAATTGAAGTATTCATAACTTTGCTTACGAATACCTTACCGGGTAAGCATTTGTCTCTGTTCGGGCGTCGTCGTTTTTTTATATTTTTCATGCATACTTTTCCTTGCTTACTTTGTAAGCTTAAAATTGAAGTATTCATAACTTCGCTTACGAATACCTTACTTCTGTACGGTTCTGTTTTCAGCATACGAAATAAGGCATAAATCATGCATTACTTTGGAATCACCTTACAAATTTCCGACTGGGTAATTTATCGTAGTTGGAAACCGCAAAACACTCGAGTGCAGTGCAGGGCAGGCGGCGCTGCTCGCATCGCTTTAGCACTTTGCCAGACACGGCGAACCGATGCGGACAGCGAACTTGGTTAATCTGTAAAGTGGAGAGAGTGCAGAGCATGAACTCATGAAGAGAAGAGCAAAGCAAGTGCAGTGCAGAAACGGCAAAGGGGCGAAAAAGTCAAAGCGACCAGCCAAAACCGGCCACGCCGAATGCAGAAACGGCAGCGTGTCCATATTTTTTCTTCACTACGAGCAAATTGTTGGCGCCTCTCGCACTATTCCCCTTCGGCTTTGGGGTCTTTTTTCATTGCGTGTTGTTGTTGTGCTTAACGCCAAAGTGTAAAGTTGAAATTTCTTCAAAATTACTTTTGGGTGTGAAAACTTGACGATGAAGTCAAACGAAAAAGATGTAAAAAAAATGGGAAAAAAGTAGAAACAAAAAAGGAAGAAGATTGTGTTTTGACGTTGAAGCGTGAGGCGTGTGACCGTCAATTAAATGCGAAAGCGGCATTGAGTAGAACATGAAGAAGATGAAAGACCGGCTGCATGCAAAGAAAGAGCAAAGATTGGACAAACATTTCAAAAGAAGAGAACATATTGGCTGAAAGAATTTGTGTGTGAAAATACAAAAAGGGATGTTTTAAGAAAATAGAGAAAAAAAGATTGTAAAGTCTTTGAGCAAATGAAGAGCATACACGAGGGCAGAAAAATGCTGCAACACAGTGTAGAGCCAAAAACAAGGAACAGGCCAAAAATTGAGTGAAAATAAAAAAGTAGCCATGTAAGCAAACGAAAGAATCATTTGGTGCAGTGAGAGTGCGGAAAGGGCGATGGGGCAAGAAATGCAGCCGAATGCCGCAAAACAAAATATTTATGGCCAAGCGACCTCAAATGTACATATTGAGTTATGGCTTAATTGGATGAAAGCCAACCAGGAATTTCGTTCTTGTTTTGTTTTGTTTTGCTCTTGTATTCAGTTTGTTTTTGGCTGACTGTCAGAAAGCCTAGCAGCAGAAACGGACAACACGTTGCAGCCGAAAAGATATGTGCGACTGTGTGTAGGTGTTGGAGGTGGCGCTTTTGGCACCAGATGGAGTGACGATAGCCACACTGCTGAGTGTTGTTGAGAAAAATTATAAAAAGTGCAGAGGGAGACGAAGTAGGGGTGAAAAATGATTGACATGTAGAATAATTTTCTGCGAAGTAGATGTGATGAAGAGGAAAATATTATTAATGAAATGAGGAGAGGGCAGTGTAAGCGAGAATGGAAAGAATTGAATGACAGGAATTAACTCGAAATAAGGAAACATGAGACAAGTTAGGGGGAATAAGTTCAAATTAACAATTTTTATTTTATTTTTTAAATAAAAGAAGAGTATCGAATTGTCAGTAGAGAAAAAATAAAATAAATAAATGAACTTCTGAATAAGGACTCAAATAAATTGAAAGAAGAATATATATGTCGCAGTTCATATTTCTGCCCGGATTTACTTGAGATACATTGACTCATTTTTACTAAGAAACAAGACGCACAAGACGCACACAGACATGACTTATGAATTTCATGGCACGTGCTGGCTGACTTTAAATTTTGTACATGGCCTGTGTTGGCATTGTACGTGGGTATGTGTGTGTGTGGTCTTTGTGTTTGTGGCAAGGCTTTTAAAATTGTTGAATTATTAAATATTGTGGTAAGTTACGCAGCCAAAAGTGGCTCGTAAAAACATTATGAATGGAAAGTTAGACAGAAAGAGAGGAAAAATAAACATTTTATCATTACGCCACGCAAAGGTAAGTGGAGGACGCCCCAACATCTCTTGGTGTGACCACCTGGAGAAGGCGCCTGGAGAGAGCTTTTGCGGCACGTCGTAACTCGGTAAGGGGTGGTTATGGCCAGTTAAGTAAGTAAGTAATGCAAAAGTATCTGTTGAAATTTTTGAGATATTCAATGGCCGTGCGAATGGAAAGTTACGCAAGTTAGAAGGATAGAAAGCAGAAGGATGAGGAACAGTTATAAACAGACTGAGGAATAGGGGAGAAAGCTTGAAGAAGAGGTTGTAAAAAGGATTAAGGCGATCAGATGGAGGATGAAGTATAAATGATGGATTGTTGGGATAGATACAAGTTTGGATGAACAAAAGCATAGGTTAGGAAAAATGTGGCTTGGGTGAGGAGTTTCAGGATCGATCGAAGGAATAAATAAAAGTAAAACCTGCATAAAGTAAAGTAAGACATAACTTTGGATAAAGGAGAATACGAGGAGTGGCTAAGGCGAAATAAAAAAAATTCTGACGTTAGTTTGAATAAATATTTGTTTTCCTAGCAAACAAAACGATATCGAAACCATATAGAAACGGTATCGTTAAAGCGAGAATTTTTCTCGTTTTTGAGTATTGCTAAATTCAACCATTATCGAGATTATTTCGAGAATTTGTCGCTAATAATTTATATCGAGAAATTGTTTGTTGGGTTGTTGAATAAAAATAAAAATGTTGTTGAATAAAAATACAAATGAACAGAAGGATTGATAGATTATGAGAGAAGGAAGAAGAAAGATAAATGGACCTTAGAACAAAATGACGGATGACGAAAGTGCGTCTGCTAATGTAAAAAAGAGAGAGACATTAACACTAGAATGCCCAAGGTAGTCATTGTGATGTCTTTTATTGTAAATAACTTTTATTGCATCGCTTTTTCAAAAAATATCTTACGCGACTTTTAGTAATTTTTAAAGCTAAATGGAATAAATAAATTAAAAATATTGTAAACAAATTTTTACCCCAATCTTGCAACATTTACCTTAAATGCCCAAAAGGAGTAATTTTGATTACCTATATAAACTATTCAGCAAATTTGAATTTTTAATTGCGAAATATGAAAATTTCAAATAATTGCAAACATATAAAAAATTTCATAGTAGGCTGTGACAATTCCCAAGTTTTTCAATCCAAAATTCACTCACAAAATTCACTCTCAAATTCCAAATTTCAAATTTCATTCCATTTTATCCCATTTATGTGTAAAGTACGCCATTATATTGAAATTAATTTACTTTGTAAACCATAAATAAATAAAAATGAAATAATTCTTTTATTTTAATTTCATGTGCATTTATTCATATTTGCTACTTAAAAACCAATAAAATTTAAAAAAGTCTAAACAATATTGTAGTCAAAATGACTACATATGGGCATTTTAGGTAGATCAGATTGTCGGGCATTCTAGTGTTAAAAAACGACCAGTAAAGGACAAGTTTGAGACAAGTTTCAACTTGAATGTTCTGTGAGCTTTAAAGTTTGTTACCACATACATGTATCGACATATTCGAAAGACAATTATTTATTACACTGGACCAACAACAGAAACAACAACAACAATAAAACAAAAAATCGAATATTGTACTTTACGATATTTTAAAGCTGACCCAGTAAGCCACGCGAACGGTTTGGAGAAATCACTTCATTTTCGGGCTCAATAAATCTTGGCCGTCGCTCTAATGGATGGTCAAGTAGGAGAGTAAGCTGCAACCGCAGCTATTGACTACATCGTGTTGCTGGCCATCTGTATGCAGGACAATGGAACAGCAGAAAACTGTGCAAACTTTCCGCCAACTAACCTGTGAAACTTATGTGACTTTTATTAGTTTTCGCTGAAAGTGAGCAACTTCGAGTGAGACGAAAAACCGCAACACACTTGCTGCATGCGATACAAGTTGAGTCTATGTGTTGTAGTTGTTGTTGTTATCTTTCTTTTTATTTTGAACTTTAATGGAATTGGAGTGTTTTTCCTTTTCTGCAGCATTTCCTGTTCCGGTGTTTATTCTCGAAATTCGCACACACACAAACAAACACGGAAATCGAGTGTAATATGTGTGGCTGTGGCGTTTGTGCTTGTGTGCAATTTTTACCTTCCAGCAGCTGTTTTTGTTGTTGTTGTGGTCATTGCAGCAGCAGGCGTTGACCGTTTCGGTGTACGTTATTTTGTTGCTGTTTCTTTGAAAATGGGCGTTGTGGTCTACTACTGCCACATCCACTTCGACTTGGACTTTGACAGCGGCTGTTGCCTTTTAGCATTATTGCCAAGGTGTATGCGAACCACTTGACCACGCCCACAAGGCATAAATGTAATTGCGCGGGCCTGTCACAGCCGCTCGCTGACCGCAAACGTATCGGCCGCTGGGCGAAGTTTAATTGAAAAGCGAGCGAAAAAAAACACTTTAATTTACGTGCACCATTGTTTGCCACATTGGGGCGCGCTGCTTTCCCCCTCCAACCTCCTCTCCCTCCTTTCTTCCTTAAGCGCTCTGCAACTGCCTTTTGTGCATTGAGACCGAGGCGAACATCTTCGATGAGTCGCATGCAAAATATTTGCAAAATATTCTCATTCTTCGCCAATGAAAAGCATTCTGGCAGCAGTGCACTGCTTGCTGCCACACGCTGCAAGTGTGCATGTGGCATTGTTGCCAATGTGCTGCACGTATTGTGCTGCAATTGCAATTGTTTTTCGTGCTGAGATTTGAGAAAAAGGCAAAGAAACGATTTCGAACGGTGGAGCGAGCGAAAAGAGTGCTCGAGGGGCAGCAGTGGAATGGAGCAGCCAAATCGAAGTGGGGCTACCGTAGAGACAAAGTGTAGCAATAAAACTTTTGTGGAGTGAAAAAAAAGGAACAAGACGTTGCATGCAACATACAAGCCAGATTGCAGTGGCCAAAGTGAGTACGAGCGAAATTAAGAGAGAAGCAACAACAACGGGGCAAAAACATGCATGTTTTAAACGTACAATGCAGCGCACAACAAACGAAACAATAACCAACAATAACAGCGGCAACAACAACAACAACAAACTAAAACTTCAGCAAAAACAGAATACTGCACATTTGGTTGTGTTTGTGTGTGTGTTCGTCATAATTTGAGCAATTTCATGTCACTGTGACATTTCGCTGTTTTTGTTTTGTTGTAATTATTGTTGTTGTTTTTTTCATGTTGCCATAAACAATGTTGACGCATTGTTTGACACACAATTGTCGCACAGTGACAGCAACAGCGGCGCTTCTCATTCCCGTCATTCTCTTCAGCTTCGCAACATTTTTCTATAGTTTTAAATTGTATTTTTTAGATTTATTTGTTGTTGCTGGCATCAGCCGCATGCATTGTGCCGCATACACACACACACATATTTCGTGCTTACAATTTTCTGTAATAATTTTGTTTTTCTCTCGACAAAAGCGACTGTCCTACAAGTAAATCGTTTAGTGAAAATCTTTCTGTGGTTTTTTCTTGTTGCGCTGTCGTCGTTATTGTTTGTTGATGTCGCTGCAAGTTTCCATTGTTGTTGCTTCATCATACGAATGCTTGCAGCTTACAGTTTTTTCTTCTTATTTAGCAATTTTTTTGCAGAAATTATTTATACTTTGCAATACGTAGATGCGAGGCGACGGGCAACGGGCAACGGGCGCCAGACGCACGAATTGTCCATCTCCAGTGAGGTTTGCGCGTGCAACAGTGAAATGTGTGCTAAGTTGCACGTTAGAATTGCCAACGGTTGGCAGCCATTTTTTATTGTTGCGCATTTGAAAAAGTAACAGTTGAGCGGCAACAAAGGAAAAGCGTCAAAACTCGCCGGTTGGTCGCCATGCGCGCTGGGCGCCATTTATATGCGTTCGCCATTCTGTTTGGCGCTTTTGCAAATTTTATCTATTTTCCCCACAAAGCTACGGGGGGTGTGATTTATATTGCACTTGTGTCCTCTTGTTGGGGTGTCGTTGTGTAGGTGTTTTTTTTGTGTGTGGGCGAGTGACGAAAAGTGTCAGCAAATGGGCTGCAGGTGCGATTTTCGGCGGAAAAATTGAGCAAAAAAAGTAAAACAATTGTGGCGCTGCTGCCGCTGTGTCGGAATACTGACTGCAAAAAAATTTGCAGACAAATGGGTGGTGCACAATTGAATTGTAGTTTCAGTGTTTGTCCATTAATTGTGTGCGGAAAGTAGGTCATTCGGACGACTGTTGGGACAATTTTCTAGCGCGAAAACGAGTTGGCTGTCAATTGAGGATAGGTTGAGTAAGTTTTAACGTGGACGCACAAAGCCTTTTAGCATCCTTAACACTAGAATGCCCGACAATCTGACCTACCTAAAATGCCCATATGTAATTTTGACTACAATATTGTTTACTGACTTTTTTTAATTTTATTGGTTTTTAAAAAGCAAATATGAATAAATGTACACGATATTAAAATAAAATAAGTACTTCATTTTTATTTTTTTACGGTTTACAAAGAAAATTTATTTAAATATAATGGCGTACTTTACACATAAATGGGATAAAATGGAATCAAATTTGGAATTTCTGAATGAATTTTGTGAGTGAATTTTGGACTAAAAAATTTGGGAATGGTCACAGCCTACTATGAATTTTTTTTTTTTAAATGTTTGCAATTATTTTAAATTTTCATATTTCGCAATTGAAGATGCATATTTGTATATTTATCAGTAAGATTTGATGACAATTTTATACAGGTAGTCAAAATTACTCCTTTTGGGCATTTAAGGAAAATTTTGCAAAATTGGGTTAAAAAATTTGTTAACAATATTTTAAATTTATTTATTCCATTTAGCTTTAAAAATTAATAAAAGTCACGTAAGATATTTTTTTTTTAAAAGCGATGCAATAAAAGTTATTTACAATAAAAGACCTCAATGTAGTCAAAATGACTACGTTGGGAATTCTAGTGTTAAACCAGATGTAGCTGAGGTACAACCATGTCTTTTAATCTTCTAACGTACCCAGTACTCAATAAATGTTGCCTGTTGCCCATTGATATCTGTCAAAGCTGCAGAAATGAAGAAATTTCTTTTTCAGTTTTAAATTCCCTAGCAACCCAACTAGCTTAACCCTTTGCGACCCAGCATACACAATTGTGCGATCTAACTTTAAAAACACTGTAGCGCAAATTTTGAATTTACAAGCAATTTTGAATTTATGTCATTCGACATACGAACGAATGTCGTTCGCCAATCTTTTTCCCGTTATTGTGTATAAAATTAAAAAAGAAAAAGATTGACATACAATTTGAATGTGTAACATTTTCGTGATTAATCTCGTCGAAGAAAAAAATTTCACTGGGTCTCAACGCATGCTTTGGGACAGCTACTGAGTGTTGTTGTTGTAATAAAAAATATATCTTATGGGGCCTAATTAAGACAGTACAAGTACACTTACAGTGAGCCCACTGAGTCGGAAGTCAAAATCGTGGTTGTAACTTTGAAACCGAAGCGGTAGCTTCTTCATGACAAGTTTCACAAAGGATCAGAATGTTCTCTTGAAAATAAGGAAATCATCTTTTTAACATGACTTTTCGTTTTTTCAACACTCGTTTCCCACTCTGACCTGTTGGCGTTCTTCCAACTCCTTTCAAAGCCAAAGAAAATTTCCCATGTGTCGTTAGTACTGTCAGCTTTTGCTTTAAAAAATTTACTTGTGTTGCATGTGAATTGAATTTTTTTCGTTTTCACTCTCATTTGCATTTTCATTATGTTTCCCATTAGTGGCAGTGTACGAAAACCTACAACTAAATCCGTCATAAATACTAATTAATTTTAGTAAAACATTTGTGGGTGTGTGTGTGTGTTTAATAAAAAATACAAAAATGCAAAAAATGAGTTTCCTTTGCTGGCTACTTTCGTGCTTGCAGCTCAAAGCGCTGCACATTCAATTTACTTGGCCACTAGTGGCAGCAGTGGCAGCCGGCAGCCAGCAGTCAGCAACCGCTGTTAATCTGCTTCTGCGTCTGCTGTGTTGCAACTTTGAGTTCTTTTCGCGTCGCACTTCTATTACTTCCGCTTTGCTGCTGCTGCTGCAGCTCTTTGCCCTGCCGCCACTACTTATTTCTGCCGCTTGCCGCTCTTGGCTTTTTATTAATATTTTCTCGCTGCCATTGTTGGGCCGCGCGCTGCCAACGGCGGCGCGCTTGAATTACAACATAATTAGACTTTAATCGCAAAACATTTGCGCTACAGCTACACTTGTTGCCGTTGTTTTCATTGTTTTTGTTGCTGTCGTACGCGCTTTGTTGGCTGCTGTTGTTCGGTTGTCGCAGCAAAGCTTTGCCTGCTGTTGTCGTTGTCGTCGTTGGATTTGTGCGGCGCGGAGTGCAGGTGAGGGCATGGCGACGCCGAGGTTAGAACTTTGCGCGACTTGCCACTTTTAACTCTGCGCGCTTGTTCACACGTACACGCAAACACACTCAAACTCAACTTACACCTACACATCCACTCAACACACAAACACATATTTACTTACAATACTTTGCTTTGGTGCTCATGTCGGTTTGTGTTGCCGCCGCGTGATTTCGCCTGCCGCTATGCTTTGGCATTCGCCGCCCCATTATAAAATAATTAAGTCCTTTAGGAAATTATGTTTCTTACTACTTACAATGCTTGCTGACGGCAACGCTCGCTTTTCCCCGTCCCGCCATTCCGTCCCATGGTTTGGCACTTTTCCGCTTTCTGGCTAAACGGCAAAAGCCCCGCACGCGCTACAACTACTTTATTTGTATTGCCTATTGTTGTTACGATTGTTGTTGTTGTTTTGCTTTGTTTTGTTTCGGTGCGGCCGCATTCGTTGTCGTTGCGAAGAAGCATTTAATTCGTTGGCAGCAGCGCTGCTCCCAACGGTTTTGAGAGATGTGCTGCGCTAAGCCCGTTGCTTTGCTGTATTTTTGTTATGACGGCGATATTATTTATTTAAAGATTTATGTGGCATGTTTGCGTTCTTTTAACCACTCGAAACTTAAAACTAAATCGGCCAAGCAAAAGGTTGCGTATACGCGCCGTGTGATCAAACAATTATTTGGGTCGAAATTAAAGGATGAAATTATGGAAATGATTTAAAAACAGCTAAACGTATTTGTATGCATAGGTTCTAAAGAAAACAGTTTAACACTAGAATGCCCAAGGTAGTCATTTTGGCTGCATTGAGGTCTTTGTTTGTAAATAACGTGACTTTTAGTAATAAATAAATTAAAAATATTGTAAAAAAATTGTTTACTCCAATTTTGCAACATTTACCTTAAATGCCCAAAAGAAGTCATTTTGACTGCCTATATTAAATGTTCAGCAAATTTTACTGATAAATATGCAAATATGCATCTTCAATCGCGAAATATGAAAATTTCAAATAATTGCAAATATTTAAAAAAAAATATCATAGTCGTTTTTCAATCCAAAATTCAGTCACATAATTCATTCACAAATTCCAAATTCCGAATTCCAAATTCGGAATTCCAAATTTCATTCCATTTTATCCCATTGATGTGCAAAGTACGCCATTATATTGAAATTAATTTACTTTGTAAACCATAAAAAATAAAATAGAAGTATTTGTTTTAATTTAATCTCATGTGAATTTATTCATATTTGCTACTTAAAAACCAATAAAATTTAAAAAAGTCAGTAAACAATATTGTAGTCGAAATGATTACATATGGGCATTTTAGGTTGGTCAGATTGTCAGGCATTCTATTGTTAATGATTGTTGAAGTATTTGCACCTTTTATTTTTCGACTTGTCATTCATTTTCCTGTCAAGAAAAATGTTCATCGCTTCCCCATTTGAAGATTTTTTATACTTGCGGTTGCGGTAATTTTATTTTATGCGGTTTTTGTCTTTCCGCTTTTCGCTTCCTTTTGCTCATTCGTCAACTCTGGCAGGTTACTTATATAAATTTGGTTTCGTTTCACTTTTCAAAACTTCCCTAATGCTCTGCTATTGGCCCCTGTTGCTGCGCAAACAGCGGCTGTCAACATTGCTGACTTCTTCTTCAACTGTCAGCTGGCAACCGACAAACGCTGTTAGCTGTCGCGCTACCTCTGTCCGTCTGTAGCGCTGTCTGTCTGTCTAATTGTTGCTTCTTTGCGCCGCGTCTACCCACGCTTCAACACTTCGCCAGCGACTTTTAATTAAAATCCACTTCGTTCTGCTTGATGAACAGTAATTATTTTGTTTAGCATGCACACACACAGCCAACGTATCTCCGCCTCACACACATACACACCGCTAATATGTGCGCCGAAGCATTTGCGAAGAAGTGAAATTCGGTTTGATTAAAACTTTTCGTTAATGGAATTTTTAATTTCTTCTTCTGCCATGTTGTTTGTGCTCTTTCGCTGGGTAATGATTATAAGTAGTGGAGTTGCTTTTAATTCAACTGAAATAATTTAAAGAAAAATTAAGTCTGGTGCGAACATTAACCTAGAAATGCAAGCAAATTAATTTTAATTGTGTGAAAAAAATTTCAACTGAAATAATTTAAGGAAAAATTAAGTCTAGTGCGAACATTAACCCAGCAATGCAAGCAAATTAACTTTAATTGTGGAAAAAAAAATTGCAAACATTTCAAAGTGGTTGTGTTGCAAGATTTCATAACAATTCCTGGTCTTCGCTATTTTTGGTTCTATTAATAAAAAGTTAGTTTAAAATAAAAATGCTCTTCTTCTTCTTTTTGGCAGGTTGCCATCTCCTCTTAAGGCAACTGTAGCACAACTCCAACAACAACACAGCCACACTCAGCGCCATAGCCGAAGCGAGAAACATCAGCGCCGGTACAAAGTGTTCCAAATCGACCTCCACCTCGCGGTCCTGGCTCAGGCTGCAGTCGGGCTTCTGCACCTCCCACTGGCGGTCGTTGTACTGCATCAGCCCAGTGGCGCGCAAGTGGAGAATCACCTGCGCAAAGTGCTCGCGGTAAGGGGAGTTTTTGCGCAAAGCAGACGAAGTGGTGTAGGGCGGGTTGAGTAGGATTTCTTGCAGATCACAGAACTCTGATTGGGTCAAGTTGGCTTAAAATACACACAAAACAAATATCAGAATTTAGTTATAACTGTTAGTAATAAATGAACTGAAATCGAGTATTTTTTCATTAGAAATATTCAAACCAGCGACTTAACTATTATACGTTTTTTAAGAAAATAATTGCAATGTAACTTTTACAATGCAACATAAACTTTTTTTGTTGATTATAATTATTATTTGCGACAAATAGTTTTTACGTTGCATAATAACTGTTATAAGAATTTAAATATTTTTTTCGTTCTCGATAATTATTATATTGGACATTTTTTTTTTACGTTGCTTTTTAACTTAACAGTAATAAATGTTTTTATTTACATTACCGATAAGTAAGTATTATTTTAAAAACAAACTTACGTTGCTTAATTTTTTTTGTTTTTTTGTTTTTTTTTACGTTGCCGGTAACTATTATTTAAAAAAAATTGTTTTACGTTGCTTCATAACTTTTATGAAATAAATTTTTTTTTACGATGCCTTACCACATTTTGAGTATGAATTGATTTTTAATTGCTTAGTTGTTGGTAGAAATTGGTTTTCTGCAGTTAATTTGCGTCTGTCAATTTGAAACAATTTAAAATCAATTCATACCCATTTTTTCAACGTAAAAAAATGTTTTTCCAACGTAAAGAAATGTTTTTTCAAAATAATAATTATCGGCAACGTAAATAAAAAAAGTCAAAAATAATTATCGATAACGAAAAATATACTTGTTTCTTATAACAGTTATTATGCAACTCAAAAATATTTATTACATGATAATAGTTACATGTAAATTTCTTATTGGGAATAATTATTATAAAGCAATATTTTTAGAAATTTCTTAAATTTTTTCCAAAAATATGGATAATAATTATTTAGGGTCTCTGATTCAAACTGCTTGCACGACGCACCTTTCAGTATGCGGTACATGCGATTGACCGACACATGAAACGCAAAGCCGCCCCTTCCGATGCGCTGCGCGCCCGCTTCCATGGACAGAATGTGGCTGTGTGCGTTCTTACAAATGCGCCGCGTGTAAATCTCGTGCGCCAGCGGTCTTGTCGTGTTGGTGAAGATGTCGTAGTTGTACGCAATGTCCTCCATGCCGATCTCCAGGCTGCTGTTGTAGAGCGCCCCCAGCGTTGTGATGCTGCGCGGCACATCGGCCAGCAGCGAGCCGACTATGAACGCCGAGTAGAACTGCAGCAGCATCACGCTGAAGATGCCCGTGAACACGATGAGAATGCGCGTCGAGCTGGCGCCGAAGATGCTCGGCGAGGGGCCCTGCATTAGGATCGCCTCCAGTATGATTAGCACAACAAAGTCGAGGCGGCGCTCCAGTGGCGGCTCGGTGCCGGGCTCCCGCAGCTGCTTTCGGCGCCTGCATTCGTGCTGCACGTGCACGGCGAGCAGCAGCACAACGAGCACCACCAGCGCCAGCACGCTCAACCACACCTCGGTCACGAATGGCTCGAAGAAGATGTTGCGTATGACGTTGCGTCGCGGATGACGGAACAAAAACAAAATGCTGCAACAAAAACTACAGTCAGTGGAATTTAGGGCGCGTGATGGCGCGTCGCATACGCACAACTCGATGTGCAGCACCGGCGTGTATTGAACTAAACGGACGCGTTCGGGCGTGAAGCGCATGGGACAAATGGCGAACTCCACCTCGTGGGACATTATGAGCCCCATGACACCGTTCCAGCTGCCGTTGATGTAGTTGCCCCAATGTTCCGAGAAATGCACCTCGAAGCTTGAGAAAGGATTTTTCGATTTGTGCTTTGGGTACTGGAAACATGACTGGAGGAAGATAATTTGTATTACCTGACATTGAACATGGGCTGCAACAGTTTCAGCAGGTGGTAGGTTTTGCGCTGCATGGCGTCGAGCTGCAAATTGTCTTTGGAATTGGTCAAATGTGCCAAAAACGACATATTTTCCGGTTTCTCGTGTATCTGTGAACAATGAAGAACAAAACGAGTAACTTTATTTGGTACAAAACTAAATTTAGTTGCTTTAAAGTGGCCTGAAAGCGTGCACTGCTATATTTGAATCAATCATCGTCACAGCTCTCACAATATGAATGAGTTCTTCAAATCGCATCACCAGACTTACCACTGTTCCCGCTTTCAAAGTGATATTACACATGTTTCGACGTCGGCTTATGAAACCATATCGAAATTTGGAGTTCACAGTGAAACCTTTGTTAGGTGACCAAACGCCTTTTTCCTCAATTTCCAGTTGACTAGCAGCGTTTGAACACACTTTGTAGACATCGTAAAGCAACAGAGAATCGCTATAAGATATAATTTTTTTAATAAGCGATTTACAATTTGAAGTTTACAATCAATTATAAGACATATTATTGCTTCTAACTAAGCTGACATATTGCTAATGTCACTATTGAGATAGTTTAGGTGCATCAGATTGGACCATAGGTCGCATAAAGCCCGCTTAGGCCCCTAGCGATAGACACAAACACTTAAATGCAGCATTATTGACAGATATGGGGTTTTGCAATAAATTCATAGTGCACTATGCTTTTCACTACCACTAAATACATTTAGGGATAGCTGCATTTTTTCCACTAATCGACAGTGATAAAAAGTGCCACTAAAAAAATTAATGGCAGAAAATTGCACTACCACCAGAGACCTAAAATAATTATTATCCATATTTTTGGCCCTAATTAAAAGAATTTAAAGAATTTCTATAATTATTGCTTTATAATAATTATTCCCAATAAGAAATTTTTTACGTCGCCTATAACTATTATCATGTAATAAATATTTTTGAGTTGCATAATAATTCTTATAAGTAACGAGTATATTTTTCGTTGTCGATAATTATTATTTTGGGATTTTTGTTTTTTACATTGCTTCATAACTTTTATTTATGACTATTTTAATTTACGTTACCGGTAACTATTATTTTGAGAATTTTTTTTACGTTGCTTTATAATTTTCTTTCAAATAATAGTTATCGGCAACGTATAAAAAAAATCATAAATAAAAGTTATGAAGCAACGTAAAAAAAATTTTCTCAAAATAATAGTTATCGGTAACATAAATAAAAAAGTCATAAAAAAATCCCAAAATAATAATTATCGAGAACGGAAAAAAATTTTGTTTCTCATAACAGTTATTACGCAACGTAAAAATTAATTGTCGCAAATAATAATTATAATCGACAAATAAAATTTACAACAATATTTTACAAAGCCAATAAAAATTCAAAGATGAAAAAATGTGGAATACACCTCCTAGCAAAAACCACCAATAACTTACAAACCGCTCTTACAATCTAAAATCTGAGTACGCAGTTGTAATCAGCGTCTGAAAATTCTTTAGAAAAGGTTTACTAGAACTCGGAAAAATTTTGGCTATTGCCCAGTGTTATTGAGCAGAGTGAAGGTGAAGCAAGTCATGTGCTCGAGATAGCAAAACAGGACCAGTGACAATATTTCTAGGTTCCTCTGGTGCCTTGGGCTATGCAATTCTAATCGAATTTGTGTGAACCAAAATCAGACTGTGGCTTGTAAGTAAGCACCGTGAAGTGACGTATAAACAGTTCATTTTTACACCTTAACCCTTTCGACCCCAAAGTTGCCTGAGAGCAACTTCACCTATTTGTCATCTTATAGCAAAAGCTACGATTTATGGGTTTAATTTAAGTAGGCACCAACAAATTAATATTTTTAAAAGTGAATTCAAAGCAAATTACAAAACTTTACTGTTATCCTCAAAATAATTTCCAATAATTTGGAGCGATATCAGGGGAAAGTTTGTGTTCTAATTGAAGTCTACAAATTGGGCGCATTTGATCAGAAGCCTGTTTCTTTAATAATGGTTAAATAAAATAGTAATAATTTTGTATTTTTTTATAAATATTAAGTAATTTTTCTGTAATTAAAAACTATTGATACAAAATTTATTTAACCCGTTTTAAGCTAAAATTGTTTAAAAGTAAAGTAGCTCTAGAACTCTACCAAAGAGGCGTGGCGACTTCAAATGTCGTGTGCACACTTCTTAGGCAAATGTTTCACGATTAAAATACCAAAAAGTAATATCGAGACACAGGGTAAAATTCGGGGTCGAAAGGGTTAAAATAAGTTAGTTTTCCAGCTCTACCAGTGATCTGCGAGTACTCACTTCTCCGATTTCACTGCCAGTGTTATGTCAGCACTGATGCTGATATTCAATGCGCCTAAAACTCTGTTGACACTTTCACCAAAAGTTGAGGAGGGGCTGCACTCGCTTGTCAGCATGAACCAGGCCTGCGAATTGTTGAAAATATCTGCGGCGCCCACTTGCAAGACGTGGCGCTGCAGCTGCGCGTCCATCAGCTCGGGAAGGTAGACGCCCGTTCGGGGCGCGCTGTAGTAGAAGCTTACGTCGAAGCTGTGCCCTGGCGATGCCGGCGCACCGAAGAAGCGGATGCGATAGTGGTGCACCAGCGTCCGCAGCTGGTCGCTGCGCAGCAGTTGCCGGCGCGCACCCGCACTGTATGTGACAATGCCATGGCGCAGCTGCAGCCACTGCAAGAAGTCGCCGAAGGCCTGCAAGCCATGCGAAGTGGCAATGTTTTTGGACTCGCTGCCCGCAGCAGTCAGCAGCAGCAGCAATGCGCAACTCAAATGCAAAGCGACCATGCCACCACAAAGCAGCACACAACTAGTCACGCGGACGCACATTCTGCGTGTTTACTGCGCGGATTCCGCTGCCGTGGCGCTTTTTATAGTCTCACAATGAATTGCTAATAGTTGGTTGAAATATTATCGGCATTACTTCGCTCAATTTGCTGTCCATCCTGTTGTCCTCTTAAACCAAATAAACGCTTTGCCAATTGTCATGTGAAATTATGTCGATTTTGTCGTTGTTGTTGTTGTTGTGCGCGCATAAAAATTTATTATGCGCAACGATTTCATTACGTTTGCAACTTAATTATCGCATTAGCGTTAATCAGCGACGATTTGCCATTATTGGCGCTGTTATGACAGCTGTTGTTATTGTTGTTGCTGTTTTGAGCGGCCACCGGATCTGACAGCAAAAATTGCAATTGTCGCCATTAGCCGCAGTTTAATTGCAATTTAATCGCATTTAATGGCAATTGCACGCACAGGGCCGCGTCCTGCAAAGCGTGATTTTGACATTTCGCAATTTGCGTGCGCCGCGGCCGCTGGCCGTTGGTCACCTTTGTGCGCATTTTCAATTAAGTTGTCAAAAGCGCAGCCGACAGTCAAATCGATTACGCTGCCCACAACAGGCGGATCGCGAATCGCGGACAGTCAGGTGAACCTGTCAGCTTACATTAGTTTTCATTCGATAGTTGCAGCGCTGACGGTTCAAGGACTTTTGAAGTTTACAGGAAATACTTAGCAAACCTTGCAGTAGGGCACTGCTTTGCGTGCTGAAGTACGCTGCAGCTGCTTCTTGCAGCTCATTAACTTTCCATTTGCTGCGGTTTTGACATGAGTGTCAGCCAATAATGCACGCGTGCCATTCAACCAACAACTAAATCGGTTATAATAATGCAGCAATAACAATAATAATGGAGCCATCGGCATTAGCATTAAAGTCGCAGCCTAAAAGTATGCACACTGATGCGTGCATTAACGCTGCTGGCATTGATGGCGCATTGGCGTTCGGGGGCTGCATTTGTCTTCGTTCGACAGCGATTGCAATGTGTTGCAGCAGCGCTGTTTACAACACACACATACACGTGCATGCGGCATTAGTGGCGGTGTAATTAAATGCGCAATAACCGCAAACGCCGCTGGCATTACACCCAGTCAGCAAAATATGCGATGGCAATTAGCGCAGGAATTCACTGATGAGCGCCCAAAAGTGTGCTACTGAATTTGATAAATGGCTAAAATGAATGCAAATGTTAGATGTCTCAAAAATACAAACTCCCCTAAAAGGAAACTATACTGAAATTTTGCGCTTCAAAACATTGCCTCAAAAATTTCCTACTGGGTAGCCACTAATGAGTATGCGTGCGGCTTCCATGCTTCAGCTTAGCTTTGTTGTATTGTTGCATTACGCTCACAAGTGCGTACACGTATCTTTCTTTTCCCAGCAACCAGAGTGCAGATGGGAATAGCGCAGAGCTTATTGAAATATTGAAAGGGGATTAAATGGCGGTGAGCCACGAAAGGTCGATAGGAGACGCGGTTGCATTTGGTATTTGGGCGTCTAATGATACTTGCAGCACTGCGTGGGAGTTGCGTCGAAATTAGCATTTCGTGTGTGTGTGTGTGAGTGTGCGTGAGTACGCTGACTGCGGCTTAATCCGCTTAATTGTTTTCAAATAGTCACATAAAGCACTGCATGTGATTGGTTGTGGAGTCTAATATGTTAAAATTTTTTTTTATATTGGTACCAAAAAGATAAAATTTTTCACGCTAGAACTAAAGTTAAATAAAAAATGTATAATATTTAATGTGAATTAGAATAAAAAAGTTTGTTGTTCCTCAACTAACTTGAATAAACTTCAAAACGCAAATTTCAATTAAATCCTATCAAAAGCTTTCAAGTTGTTTTCGGAGCCTTGAAGGCGCTGTAAGTTGGTTGCAAGTTTGTGCAAATGCGCAACTAGAAGTGCAATTTTCAAGTGACAACAACAAGCTGCTGCAAATTGTTGTTGCTATTAAACCAACAGTCGCTGCTGCTGTAGTTGTTTTGTTAGCATCCGCGACAGCGAAGAAGACACACAGAAGTCACGTGAAACCTTCACCTCGCTGCGACCACACTTGGCAGGCTACACACACACACACACACACACACAGTCGAACATTTATAACTGCGCTTGTATGTGGTTGCAAGTGCTTGATTGCAACAAATTACGAAATGTGATGCGTTGCTTTGCGTCTGGTCAGCGGACTAAGTACAACAAGAAAGCAACGCACAACAATAACCAGTGTTGTGACTAATATATTAAAGTAGTGTAACTAATTACGTAGCATATTACTTTTGCTTTAAAAATGTAGTGTAACTAGTTACTTTTCCCATAGTAATATTAGGGAAGTAATATTACAACTTTTTTTCAAGTTACTTATTACAATATTACTTTTTAGTCAACAAAGTTCTAATTTTCATGTAAAACAGCAGCACTGATAACATGATTAAGATCTATTTCAATTTTACAACGCTGCACTTCTTCATACTAAACATAGATCGCGTGTTTCATTTCCAACTGAGTTTGGTAGTGGAGAAACAATTAACATTTGCAAGCAAATTCAAGCGGTTTTAACAAAAAAGGTAACGAAATTCAAATTGTAATTCAAAATATATAAACTTCAAAAATAACTAAACAAGATGCCTGAAGTTTTATAAAATAAATATCAAATTTGTAAAAAAAACTCTTCGTTTATTTTTTTGGAAAAAATCTGTAGAAATCATGTATTTTTAAAATAATATATTACTTTTTGTGATACATTACTTGACATTTCCAGTAATAAGTAATGTAACGATATTACTTTTAAATGTCAGTAATGTGTAATAAGTAATATGTTACTGACACAAGTAATAAGTCCCAACACTGACAATAACAACCATGATCAATCACAATTATGAAAATTACAGCAACAACAAACAATATTGTAAGGCATGCGTACTGGAGTTATGAGTCTTATTCAGACGTTTGACATAACCGAGGAACCACAAGAAATGAAAACAAAATTTTTTTCTGAAATAAAACTTGATTCAGGGACTCTCAAGCGGAATGCTATATGTAACGCACTCGTCGGCTTGTGCCAGGCACAACAAATTGCCACACGGCGCCCAGCAGAGCTGACCAAATTGTTGCCATGCGATTTGCGTAACACACACACAGACGCGCACACAGGAACCAAGATCCGCGCCAGTAGCTGCTGTTGTCCGTTGGCGTTGATGCGGCGACCGTCAAGCGCAGCGACAAGGATAAACGCGAAGACAGCCGACGCGGTGCGGTACAAGCGAATCGAGCGCGTTGGGTTGTGCTGCAAACATGACACAAGTTCGACCTATTTTCGTTGGTTGGTTTTGTTGCTGCCGTTGCAAGCCACATTTTTATGAAAATGAGTGCCTGTGTAAATATGCAAACGTGCGCGTATGTGTGTGTGTGTGTTTGACTTTGTTTATGCAGATGTGTGTGCCGTGTGCGGGCAGATGTTGTAGCTGGCAAAAGCGCGTTGATGTGGCGGCGTAGTCATCCAGTCAGCCAGCCGGCTGCATCCACTCGGCATATCAGACGCGATGGCCGCTTCAAGTGTTCTCCCACTGTTGTTGTTAGTATTAGCATTTTGTTGTTGTTGTGATTTTTGTTGTCGCCATTCCTGTACAGCTGCGCCATGTTGTCTTTGCTTGCCACTTGGTTTGGCTGGCACTTTGACGATTTTCCATTCACTGCATTTTGACGCAACAACACCAAAACACACACACAGACTCTTATATGCATACGTTTACATATCTACATATATGTATGTGTGCATAGTTGCTTATGCATACAGTGGGGGTTAACAACAAAGGCAACAACAAATCCACTTGAGAATATTTGTAATGGTTGGCAACGCTGCTGCGACTTCATGTGCCATTCGGATAGATTTGCGTGTGGTGTTGTTAGTGTTTATACTAAATATATGTGTTGGTGTTTGTGCGTGTGTGTGCCATTTACCGTTATGCGCTTGCCGTGTTATGCGCACTTGTAAGTTAAGTGTTATTGTTGTTTACAAAGGTGGAAAATGTTGCAGCTTTGGTGAATTTTTTGAAGTATTCTCGAATTTCTGGCTCCGAATTTTAGGGGAGACGGTGCTAAGCAACAGCAGTGAGTTTGTTGCGTTTCGTGGAATTGGAATATTTCTGCAGACAATTTGAATTTACCATTTTCGAAGTGAAACTTGGGCAAACGAGCGGAAAACTTGAACAATTTGGCAACACCTGTACACGTGCACCATATGATTATTCATAAAAGCGAACGTTATTCGCCTTTTTTATTGAAATTACTACCTCAACAATACTAGAATCCTTGTTATTGCTGCACAAACGGCTGGAAAAGTTTCAGCACGTCAGACTGTCAGGCACGCCAGTCCGCGCGCTTTAACCTAATTCCATGTACTGGAAATTTCACACATTCATTCATTCATTCGTTCGTTGGTCTATTGCTGCGTTTATTGTATTTATTTCACTTGTGCTCTTCAATCTCAGCCGCTCGCGGCACTAACGCACGCACACACGCACGCACGCACGACTGGCTGCTTATGGCCATTGTCACAGCGTTGCCAATTTCAGCTGCTGCGCTTTTTCTCGCCGCCATTGTGCTTATTCACAATTTGTGTGAGCGCGTGCTTAGCGCTGTCAGCTGCGGACGCCCCCCAAAACTGCAGTTGTGCTGGGCACTTTTCACTCTTATTGCTTTCTTGCTCGGCGCACTGTGCGGTGGCTGGCGCTGCCGAGTCCATTAAATGGAATTGCATTCAATTTGCCGCCGATTCGGAGCGCAGCTCAACGGCGTCGCCGCGCTAAGGCCGCCGTAATGCGCGCAGCTCAGGCGCCGTCGCCCGCCCCGAAACGTGCGTTGGTGTTGGGCGAATGCCTTATGGCAGATTTTCATGTAATACGCTCGATGCATACGTAATGTGCGAAATTATTTGCGCTGCCACTCGTTCGGTCGGTTGGGTGTTTGGTGCCGCGTCTGCTTATCCGGCGAGCTATGCGACGTTCTCTGTTTGTCTGCGTGCGAAAACGAAATGAAATAGTGCCGGTTCTAGATGTTGTTGTTGTTGATATTGTGTAGCATTCAAAGTGTCCTGATTATGTTGTTGCGTTCGTTGTGGCTGTTGTCGTTTTCGGTTAAAGCGCATTGGCCACTTGAGCGTTTATTTGTAATTGGGTAAATTGATTTTTGTTTCAGTTAAGCTTTAAGTTGTAATGTAGTTTTTGTTTTTTTACTTTTACACAATTACATTCGTATATAAATGTTTTCGAATTTATTTCAAAATTTTAATTATAAAAAAAATTGGTTTTATTTTACACATTTATTATTTATTTATTATTTTATTATTTATTATTTATAATTTATTATTTGTTATTTACTATTTATTATTTATTATGTATTAGTTATTATTTATTTTTTATTTTTTATTATTTATTTTTTATTATTTATTATTTTATTATTTTATTATTTATTATTTATTTTTTATTTTTTATTATTTATTTTTTATTATTTACTATTTTATTATTTTATTATTTATTATTTATTTTTTATTTTTTATTATTTCTTTTTTATTATTTATTATTTTATTATTTAATTATTTATTATTTATTATTTATAATTATTATTTATTATTTATTTTGCACATTTGTTTCCTTGGCCCTTTGTGAATTTACATAACGCACTCTGGCGTATTGCAGGTTCACTCATACGCCCCATAAATTCCCAAAATTGCAACGACAAATTTCATCGTCCTGCTGTACTCTGCATTTCTCCCAACGCATGCACACACACACACACGTGCATACATGCGCATACGTACCAACACATGTATCGTACGTAAGCAGTTTCCGCTCAAGGCGAAGCAGTGCCACTTCAAATCGCCACATGTAGAGTAAGTTCGGGTAATGTGATATACCTGTTTCTTTTACAGCGATTCCCGACACATTTTGCCTTAAAACACACTTTTTTTGGTCTCAAATTGTTCACTGATGCATTATTTAGTATATCTATGATTATTAACTCTTTAAGATAAACTGTTTTAAACGAGTTTTTTAATTAAAAATCAAAATATCCAAATATTGGCGTCTGATAAAAGTGGCGGGTAATGTGATATACCATTGGCGGGTAATGTGATATACCCGAAAAAACGTTATGTAACAGACCTATTAGTTTCAAACTTGGTGAAAATACTCCAAATCAAAAATAATTAGGGACGTGTTTCTCATTTTTTTTGAAAATCACAATCTGACGGGGTAAACCAAGGGTAAAAAATTTTTATCGAGAAACATGACTTCATGGATTTTTTTATCTAAAACTTAACCATACCAGATTTTTGAGAATATTCCACTTCAAATATTATAAAATAAAGTATATATACATTTCTGTATACAAATAGAATTACTGTCATAAGTTTGAGTACTGTGATGTACTATATCACATTACCCGAACTTTGGTATATCACATTACCGGAAATTGACTTTTTGTGAAAAAAATATTATAGAAAAACAATAATAATTTTGTTAAGTAGAGCGTACCTCGCAAACTCATAATCGATATCACTGATTTACTTCTGATTAGCCTCGAACTTTGTAATATTATTTTTTTAGTACCTTTTATGCTTTCAAACTTCGTGACCAAAAACTTGTGCAGCCTACTCAAAGCACTTCATCACACTCACTGTAAACTATTTACGCAAGTACATCCAAAATCATGCAGCACGAGTTTTTTTGCTGTTATGATGTTTTAAAAAAATAAATTTTGAGAAAAGTCAACGCACTTGTGAAATAAGTCACTATATCACATTACCCGAACTTACTCTAGCCAGCCGGTTGATGGGCACATGCTGGCTCTTCGGTTAGTTTTTTGCGGCGCATGAATTATAAGCGTTTCTTAATTTCGACACATTAAATACACTCACATACGTGCGCAATAAATTTTAAATCCACTTTGAATTCCAGCATAAGCCACCTGTACTCGACCGCAGTAGCGCCAGTAAAAAATAAAATCAAAGCAAAACCAAAACAAAAAAACGGCAAAGTGGCAAGAAGGAAGGGCAAAAAGTTCGCTTTGCACTCGATACGCTGCAATTTTTGCGAGCTGCCACAATTAATCATTCTCCCACACGTTCACACTCACCGACACAAAAATATGGCCGCACTGCTGGCGGCAAAGGTGCCGCTGACGAGGGCGCATCTAACGCCATGTGCCAGCTTCGGCTGTGCGCCTGCGGTCGAACGTGTGTGTACTACTTGTGTGTATACATGTGTATGTATGTTTTTGTGGTGCAACAAAAAAATAAAAATAAAAAAAATTGGGCGAAAGTCAGGCGCGAAACTTTTACAACAAAATGTTGCGGGGAGACACAAAAACTGCCGCCAACAACAACAACCATTTAAATGTGCGCTCATTTTCGTGCCATCTCCAAAGTGATGTTTTTTGTATACGACGCTGTTGTTGGTTGGGCTTTTTGCAAGTAACCGGTGCCCGTTGACGGTGACTTTAGCTTCAGCTTCAGCTTCGGTTTTCCTTTTGACTATTTGAAACATATTTCATTCTCAGTTATGGCACTCAAGGTATGCTCGCTGCCGGCACGTGAGTGCCGCACTTCGGCTGCTGCCGCCGCAAGAAACAGCCTGACTGCATGAGACTGCAGAAGGGTGAGGCGGATCAGGGAGACGTGGTGCTTGTTGTAGCAAAACATGTGCCTTAATAAATCTCCCCAGCCGGCATTGTCCCTCTCGCATGCTAAGCGTTTTTCATTTTACTTTAATGTCGGCTTTACTTTGGGCTAAGTGGCTTAAAGCTGCATATGAGTCGGCAAGCGGCGCTGCGCTGGGGCGGCGCGGCTCTAAGTAGCATTGGTTACGGTAATGGCTGGCATTTTATTATAGAAATGCCTGTTGTGGTTATATGTGGGCTGTGGGCCTCCCCCACCGGCGGCTAGGCCACTACTCAACTTCAGCTGGCCGCCTGCCTCACGCTGCGCAACTGACGCTTGCACAGTGCCGGCGTTTGGGGGCTGAATCGTTTGCCGCAGGAATTTATTATTTGCAGCGCAGTCTAATAAAGGAATAGTGGAGCGTTGGCAGCTAGACGGCTGGCTGGTGCAGCCAAAGCCAGCAGAGCCAATGAAAGTTGTGGGGTTGGTTGAAATTGTTGAAAGCGGCAGAAAGGGTCAAAGCGGCTGGCTCATGAAAAAGCCAACGCTCGCAATGCCATGTGCCGTAATTGTGGTTGTTGTTTTTGTGGTTGTTGTCGTAAAGGCAATTGCCTGCGGCTACCGGCTGGTTGCATGAAAATTACCAGAAAATTGCCGCCATAATAGTCATAACACTCGCTGGGTGAAATTATTGGAAAAAGCCCCAATGAGGCTGCCAAATTTTATTTTGTAAATTAAAACAAAAACGGAAGTACCTCTGCAGGTACACAAAATTAAGCTATGTGGGCAGAATCTGCTGATTGTTGAATTCTTAAGAGTGTTTTTGTTGTGTAATAAAATTCATAAAAAGTGTTCTAAAAAACGAATTGTATAATTTGATATGTATTACCAGTGCATATTGTATTCAATTGTATATAACTGGTGGGTCTGAAATAGCTATTTATTTATAGGAAATGTTTAGTAACAAATATTTAACTATTTTGGGTAACTATTTGGGTTAAATCGCTATTTATTTATAGAAAATGTTAAGTAAAAAATATTTCACTAGTAAGTTGGTGTGAAACAAAATCGGAATTTCCCTCAAACACTTTTTCTTCAAAAACTACCATTTTTATTTTGAAAATATTTTCAAATGAGGTGTATTCATTCTTTGTAAGTACTTGTATGGAAAATTCTAACTCTTTATACAAATTTTTTTAGTTAAAATTTAATCTCATAAATACGAGTACTTTGTTAAATGCAAACATTTATCTCTTTGCGACCCAGTGAAATGTTTTGCTTCGACGAGATTAATCACGAAAATGTTACACATTCAATTGTATTAAATTTTTGTTTCTAATTTTCCAGAAAATAACAGAAAAACGATTGACGAACGACATTGGTTCGAATGTCGAGTGACATAAATTCAAAATTCAATTCAATTCAAAATTTACGCTACAGTGTTTTTAACCCTATCGACCCCAAATTTTAAATCATGAAACAATTGCCTAAGAAGTGTGCACACAAGTCGCCACGCCTCTTTGTTAGAGTTCTAGAGCTAGTTTAATTTTTATAAATTTTAGCTTAAAACGGGTTAAATAAATTTTGTATCAATAATTTTTAATTACAGAAAACTTACGTAATATATATGGAAAAATACAAAATTATCACTTTTTGATTTTATTTAACCATTATTAAAGAAACATTGATCAAACGCGCCCAATTCGTAGACTTCGATTAGAACACAAACTTTTCCTGATATCGCTGCAAATGATTGGAAATTATTTTGAGGATAGCAGTAACATTTTTGTAGTTTGCTTTGAATTCACTTCTAAAAATATAAAATTGTTGGTGCCTACTTAAATTAAACCCATACAATCAATCGTAGCTTTTTCTATAAAATTACAAATAGCTTTTAGGCAACTTTGGAGTCGAAAGGGTTTAGGTTAGATCGCACAATTGTGTATGCTGGGTCGCAAAGGGTTAAACAGAAACGACTGGCACAAATTAACATATTTTTCATGATATTTCAAACAATAGTTGTATTGAAAATCGTGTCTCTTTGTAGGAAATTTTTCAGAATACGAGTAGAATGCATCATTTATTCTGTGGTTTTACGAAATATTTTTCAACCGAAATTCATTCTCCGAACTTGGCGTTTGTCAAAATGCAAGCAGAACATTTTATAGTTCTAAGAATTCATGCAGAATACTACATTCATGGGCTTCATTTGAAGACATTTTAGGAAAGGTGCTGTAGATTGTTTATAAAATGTTTTAAAATTCGCAAAACAAGTGCGTGTCATCTGAAATTAGTCCTGCAATTTCTCTCTCTTTTGTGGTGATCAATGCCATTGTCTGAACTACAAACAGCACACTTTGAATTAATTTTCAACATACCTAATGTTTGTAATAAAAACAATGCCATTTCAATCACATTGAACAAAAAGCACAACAAATAAAAATATGCATTCTTACTCGTACACAACTCAGCATCGCAAAGCTATCGTGAGCCGTGTGTCATAAACTCATTTCTACCTGCTGCGCTGCTATTTGCTACTGATTTTCTTGTTGCTATCAGCTCTTGCTTACTTGCTGCTTGTTTATTGCTGGGCCATCCGCCCACAGCCGCCACTCACTGCCCTGCATTCGAAATCGTTGCAGCGCTTAGAAATTTATTGCAACGGCAACGGCAACGCTACGACTCCGGTTGCAGCCGAGCTTCCTCCCTGCCGTTCACTATCATCCTTTGGCGTCTTTTCGCCATTCTTCTAGTCATATTTCAGACTTGTACCTTTGACTTGCTGTTGTGACTGCTGCCACTGAGCTGCCTGCAGCTGGCAGCAGAGTATGAAGCTGCAGCTCTTCTGCCTTTACCACGGTTTGAGGTTTTCATCCTTTACGGCCTTCTGGTTGACAGCTTTGGCGTCATAATAGTCAGAGTAAAAATAAAAAAAATCCTTAAAAAATGCAGCACAAAACGCTTCAGTCAGCGCTTCCTTTATCAGCTTTTCTCGTGCCGCTTTTGTCTTTGTTTTTGCTTCTGGCCGTAATGCTTGTCTTGTCTGCTTACGGCGCTGAACGTGTAATTTTACGACTAATTAGTCATTGCGTATTTTTACCGCCGCCCCTCAGCGCGCCACTGCCGTTTATTTATACGCGTTTTCAGACTCGAGAGGGTTGAGCGCGGCGCAAGGCGCACCGAGTGGGCGGTGGTGTGGGCGTGAGCCATTCGCTGCTGCTGCTGCTCCAAGTAGGAGAATTTATTTGTAAACTTTTGCTGGCGAACATGCAAAGAAATTGGTAGATGCGTTTGTGTGCGTGAAAGTGTGTGTGTGCGTTTGCTTTGAAGCGCAGCCGCTTAAGTTGTTGTTGTTAACATTATAATTTACGCTAAATTGCGCAGCAAAATGAATAGTTTTCCTGGCGCAAAAATGCACAAAATTTAAAGAGGACAAGGTGTGTGCTAGAAAAGTTGGGCGTTTCCTTCTTCTTCTTTCAAAAATTTCAGTTTCTATGCTGCGTAAGCCCATAAGAATTATTTGTAGGGAAAACAACTTTAACTGTGCCAAATTGTTGCATACTTTACGGGTACTGGTTCTGTATAAAAAGTACCAGAAATCTTGATGAACGTAGGATATTTTGACGCAATTTTGTTATTTTTTATTAGTTGGTAGCTCTGTACTGAATCAGGAAATCAGGAAATCGAGCATCAGCCATCATAATCCAGATTTTGAAACACGTCAATTGTGGTACAAAAATACTCAGCAAAATCCCAATGATTCGTTCATGACACCAGGCTGTGTCCCGTCTGATTTTATATAATCCCGAACCAGGTAATGTTTCTTCCCTCGAAGTGATATTTTTATTAAGTGTTAATTTTACGTTGTGAGTTAATATAAGAAAAAAAGGAAAATTCTCGGAATACACAAAAATATGTGTTAGATTGAGTCAAGCGCTGCCATATTTTTATTGCACTCAGTCCGATCTGCATAAAAGTTGACAGTGTAAGTTTAGCTGAATTGAATAATTTGTATTTTTCATCTTTTAGTTAAGAATTCCAGTTAGTTGTGAGAGCCAAGTTCATTCATAAAATTGAAATAAACTCATCAAAACTATTGAGTAAATTCTACAGAATGTTTATACTTATTACAAGTTTAATTCGACTTATTTCGCAGTTCTCCTGTTTGCTGCAATTTTTGTATTAATTTACTTCGACAATTGTAGTTGAAAAATATGCACAACTTGGTCGAACAAAAATTTGCCTATTTGCAGCAAATCAAAATCTTTCACTTCACTTCAGTTGTTAGTTAGTGAGGCAACTGTGAAATATTTTGCATCTATTAAGCCAGTCGACCGGTTAGTCAATCACTCAATAAGGCGGTTGCGTTTTTTTGTTCGGAATTGTAAATTTTTTATTGTATATCTTCAATATGAAAATTGTTGGAAAAATGTCCATGTCCAACATTTTTGCCATCTTCTGCGGCATCTTTGGCCGCTTTGCTGCCGACATTGCCTGCACTTGCGTTGCAAATTTTTAAGTAGTTTCTTCCGCTTACACGAGTGCAGCATAAACTTTATCCTTGCACCGGAATTTATTACTTGAATGCAGGACTTTCAATCACTCGCCGAGTGCCAGTCTCGTTCGCCATTGCCAAGTGGCGGTGCAAGTGTTGCTCTCGCGCTGCCACTACCGGCTACTGGCTACTGGCTATGGATGCTGTTGTTGTTGTTGTTGTTATTGCTTTTGCAATACTTTGCCTTTCCGTTTGTTGATTCTGTTTTCTTCCTTTGTTGCTTACTTATTTTCTTTCACGCTGCCATTTTTACTGCCACCCGGCGAACAGTGTAGGGTGCAACATTTTTGCTTATCGCCGCTGTGCTGTTTGTTTGTTGCTGCTTTAAATTTACTTTTTTAAAGTTTTGCTGCAGTGCGCATTGGCCATGGAACAAGTGCAAAGTGCCGACGAAAAAAAGTAGCGAGAAAGCGTTAAAGTTTTTCAAATAAGATGGCAGCCATGGCGCGCACACACCCACACGCCGGTGAATGCGTGTACAAATCAAGTTGCACGCACACTTACATACTCGTATATACACAAACACACACACATACACACACGTGCAGTTAGCAGGTAGTCGTATTTCTGATTTTCCGTAGCGATTTTTCTCGCCAAACGTTTTGCGCTCTTAACAGGACATAAATAAATGTTGGCATTTGTTGTGTGCGCGCGGGTGCTGCCACCTGCGCTGCGGATAAAGTTTCGCCGATGCTGTTGCTGTTGCTGCCGCTGCTTCATCGCATCGTTGCCACGGCGTTGGCAATTTCCATTAGCCGGTTGTCATTTAAATTTTTGTATTAACATTTCTCGTGGCTGACGCTGGCGCTGGCGCCCGCAGCAGCGATTCGGCGCGTCGCTGTCAGCATTGGCCGTGGCAGGGCGACAAATGTGCGGGCAACTTTATTGTTGAAATCAGACGTGCTAAACGGAAGCGAGAAACCAAAGCGAAAGACGCTTGTAAAGCGCGACAGAAGTCGCCGTTCGCTGCTGCACAAATGATGAACATTGTCGGAAATAAGTTTAAAATGCAGCTCACAACAAATGTGCCACGCACAAAAATTATGCAAGCATTCAGGCAACAATAACTGAAGAAAATAAAAATGTTTGCACTCGAGCACAAACATATGAACAAATATGGTTGCCTCAAGAAAAAAAAAGGCTCAAACCCTTTCACGGCATTTTTATTGCTCATAGCAGAAAAGTTAATCTTTCACTTTGAGATGTTCTAGATTCTATTCAGAAGAACAGAAATATTTTGTAGAATTGTCCATATTTCTTGTAAAAAAAATTTAACCATTGGGGCCTCATCTTAGTTTTTAAATAGAGAAAATTTGTTGGCTTTTGTATTCATTTTTATTTATTTTTTATTTATTTTAGTTTATTTTTAATTTTTTTTATTTAGTTTTTAATTTATTTTTTATTAATTTTTTATTTAATTTATGGCTTTTTGCTTAAGCAGTATTTTATGGGTTCTAAATAAATTATGCAATTTTTCTATTTACCCCCGACAAAGCTGCACCAAGGCAGCCAGTGGCAACGGTTGCAGGGCGAATTCCTTACTACCTGCTCACATGATTTCCTCTGTTTGCACACAATTGTGCATATTTAAATATTTGAATGACCACATTTCCGCAGCCATCGGCTTCATTTAACTTCACAGTGAAATAATAAAATGAAAAGCAGCATGAAAAGTCAATATTGGCTCTTTAACTCGTTGCGGATGTTGCAAATGAACTGGCCGCACGTGACGCTCGCCAACCGGCTGCACTCAGGCAGCGTCCGAATTTCTCAGCCATTGCTGGCGATTTCACATTTTGCCAGCATTCGCTTGTGCTACTGTTGTTGTTGTTGTGGCACTAATCCCTGCGCATATCTGAGTGCATTTGCAGCGCTGCAATGTGACCGGCGAAGGTCAAAGCGTCGCGCACGTTTCGTCCACCCAGCACGACTGCCCGGCAATCGCACAGAAGTAAGTACGAGCGAGACATTAGCAGTTGACCTCTATTGCAGCGACGCCCGTTGCCCGCTGCACCGAGTGTGAGATGTGGCCGCTGCTGATGATTACATGAAAAATTCATGTCCAAATTCAAATGGAAAACTTTGCAGCAGCAGCAATGACACTACTGACCCTTCACCTGCCTGCGCGTGTGCGCCATTAGAATCACCACCCAGCCCAGCCTTGTCCCCGCCAGCTGCATAGCAGACATTTTGTAAAATTATCAGCGGCAGAAGGAGTGCGAACTGCGCTGAGTATGTTTGTGTGTGTGTTTGGCAGCATTAGCGCAGCGAAAGGATTTTCGCGCGAGTGAATAGATTCTGTTCATGGCACCCACAGTGCGGCCATTGCGCAGCGAAAACAATTTTCGTAAGAATTTTTGCTAAATTGCTTGTGGAATGAGCGAGGAAAGTGCTTCGAGTGTGCGTTGTTGCCACTGCGATTGCAGTTGGCATATTGCTTTGTACCTCCTCTACACACACACACACACACACACACACACACACACACAAATAGACTGACATGTTTTATGTGTCAAGCGCTTACACCTGGCAACTTTTTGCCACTTTGGATTTTATTTATTTTAGGTTTTTGCATAGAAATGTTGTCTGCCGGGGTAAGCTGGTTCTGGCTTCCCGCTGCCTGATTGAATTGTTACTGCATGTTACGTGTTTGAAATTATAAAAATTCACCAGTGTGATTTTCTTTGCTTCTGATTGTGATTTCAAGTCGTTTGAGGCGAGAAAAATAGTTCTGCTATTTGCAGTTGCGTGCGAAAATCATTTGGCGCTATTGGGAAAATTTTTATTTTGCCAGAAATGGCATTCCACGCTCAAATCGGTGCAGCATGTGGCCGTGTTGCGCTAATTTCATTTTAATGTGCAGCTGCAAA
Organism: Melieria picta; assembly: GCA_964056695.1. Classification (NCBI taxonomy): domain Eukaryota; kingdom Metazoa; phylum Arthropoda; class Insecta; order Diptera; family Ulidiidae; genus Melieria; species Melieria picta. The sequence continues at coordinate 66,025,406 of OZ057398.1, forward strand.
CAGTGGCGCACACAGGGAGGGGTTTGGGAGTTTAAAGCCCCCCGAAATATCTTTAAGTAAGTACAGAAATTTAATTTTATAACCGCCGCATATATATTCAATCATCAATAACACTACTCGACACAAAAAATGCACCTAAATGCACCTCAGTTATGAGCACATATCTCGTAAACTAATCATCCGACTAACACAAGCTACTTTTGCCTTTCTAGAGATATACAGATTGTCCAAATCAGATGAGATTTGGAGAAATTACTGACGGTGAAAGTTGTAAAAAAGTAAATTTTTCGACCATTTTCAAAAATCATAAATTTTCTAATATTTTTTTTTATGGATAAAATAAATTTTCTACCTTGGTTTTTCAATTCAAGATGAAAGATATATTATTTGTGCAAATATTAAGCCTAACATCAATAGAATCGAAATAAAAATGACAAAGATATGATGCACTGAGTGAAAAAACCAACTTCACATTGGCGAAAAAAAATTTTTTTTTTGTTGCCAAGACCCATCCTAATGTTGATATAGACGTGAAACTAGAGGTCATTTATAGTAACCTGACATAGTCAGTTTTTTTAGTTTCTGACCCAAAGTCCCTTTGGAAGGACTTTAAAATTTTAAGGACATACACATTTCAAATATTTTTTTAATATTTGCGGTTATGCAATGATGAAGATATGGGTATCAAATGAAAGAGAAATATTGTCTCATTTTAACTAAATTTTCTATTTTGAACGTTCAGGACCAAAATATGTCAGATATGAAAAACATACATGCTTTGGATCTCAGCCTGTAGATTCATACATCTAAATTTTATTCTATTTCAAAGTTCTCAAAAAAGTTACACAAACCCTTCCCCCCGGAAACAAAATCCTACGTGCGCCACTGGCTGCAACAGTAACAATAACAGTAATTCGCAAGAAAGTGGCGCAATTTTGTGGCAAATTATTGTAGACGTATGGAGTTTGCAGCATTTCGAGTTGGCAGGAAACACATTTTGAAGCAAATGTGAAATTTATATTTTGTATTTTTTTTGGATTTTTTTAATTTCAGAAGAATAGTTTAGTTTTTGTTGAGCATAAACGTTTTTCAAACTTGTCATATTACACTGAAGTAACATATCTCACTGTGGCCAATTGCTGTCACTTTTCCTGGTTTCCACGACAGCTCAGCATTCATTGTGCCTGATGGGTGTTGTATGATGTCTTAATTAGATGCACTGAAAATTATTTCTTGCCGCATTAAAATATGATTTATTAGCAAACTACTCTCTGCTCCCTGTCCTCGCACCATACTGTCGGCCTGTTGGTTCAGTTCCAGTTCCGCCGTATTTGCGCAGCTAATGAAGGCAATCAAATGTAACTCAACCGAATTGTTTGCATATCATTACTCGGCACCACGACCGGCCAAAAGACAAGTGCAAGGCGGCGACATGAACGTCGGCGGGTCATTTACGGCGTGCGACAGCGGACACGGCGACGCAGCCTTCAAAGATGACAGTTGACGTTGATGAAATGTTACATCAAACATTAGCGAGCGGCAGCAAGAAAAAGACCGGCAAGTGGGCAGCGAACGCGCAGAGGGCAAATATTGAGCAAACAAGCATTGAGTGTGATTGATGGGAAGTGAATGGGTGGGCGCGTGTGTGTGTGTGTGTGTGGCTATGGTGCGTGTACTTCATAAAAACAAAATTGACACAGATAGAAAAGAAAACCATTCACAGGGGGAAAGTTAAAGTTGGCGTTGGGTGGCAAATTGATTTAGTTATTTGCAGGAAAATCGCTGGACTGGCAGCGGAAAACACTGCTGATGGGTCGCTGTGTGCGCCTAAAAGGCTGCCTTCTCTTTTGATTTGCTACGCGTCACGCTTGCCAACGCTGATTGCTGTGAGCGTTGACACTTACCGCACGACCCGTCGGCCTTGTTTTCGCACAACTTAATGTGTCAAAATATTGTGTCATGTAGTGTTCACGTGAGCGTAACAACTGACAAGGCGACATAACAACAAAAACAATATTCTTCACTATTATTGTAATTTTTATTTTTTGTTTTTGGTGTTTTCTTTTGGGACTCAAAGCACACACGTTGTCCATTATTCGGTGCGAAAACGGCCGAGTCAAGCGTAGCGACGCCAACACAAAAACCACACAGCGCCACGTCAGCCCAAATGCGTTGTGATGAAGGACAATGTCGACAGCGACAAAGCAGCCGAAATGACAACGACAAAAGGCGAAATTTGTTTAACAAGCACTTACGTCAATTATGTTTGTTGATCTCGACGCGACGACAAGCGCCACTAATAACCGCAGCAATGACACATACAGCAGCCCCTGCCCCCTGTGCCCTTTTATGCTGCCAATTTACGTTGAAACCTACACTAAGTGCAGCCGATCGTTTACTTTAGTTTTCTCGCTTGTCCGCCCCGCGCAGGTCCCCCCTCATATTTCTGTATTATTTTCTTTGCGCTGTTGGCTTTGTCTACCGCTTGGCTTCGGCTTTGTTTGCCGTTGACATTTCGTTGGTGAAGTGACGTGCAAAGCGACGTCAAGCTACGCGAAAGCACGACACAGAGTACAGAAAGTTATCATGATTGATTTTATTCTCCTGATACCGCAAAACTTTGATTCATGCGTGTAATTCGTGCTGCCGCTGCCGCCACCTGCCGGCGTCTGCCCGCGCAGCTGCCTTCCCGGCTGGGCTGGGTGTGGCGGGCGCGACGTATTCCGTAAGTAGTTGTTTGCTTTGACAGAGGCAGCGGAAAAACTGTTGGCATGTGCACGCGCGCATGTGTGTGGCTGCCATAATTTGAGTGGCTGCTGACAGCATGTCGCACGTTTACCGCACTCGCTAACTTTGGCTTTTCTGTAATTATTCATGAGTGCGCTTTGTACGGTTCGAGCGGAGCATTTACATAAAACCCAATCGCATTATTTCGTGCCAGTCAAATTGAGATATGGATACGGAGATTGGAGGAGAAGATGCTCAGGGATGGGCTGTGCTGTGGGGGTTGGTATATACTGGCAACTGGCGTAATTTGAGTGAAATGTTCTACGCGCTATGCAGAATAATTTATGAAATATTTACAAAGCCTTTCGCTTCTTACAATACACTATGCATTACATTATGTTGGATTGAAAAGGATAGAAAAGATATTTTATTATACTTTGGAACGATTACATGCGTAGATTATAAATTCTTAAAACGAATAAATGTCATCAAATTGGCTGTCGGATATAAGGATTTCACTGAAAGCAATCACACATTGCGGTGACCTCAACCTGTAAGACACTGCAGTGATTAGGCTGACGGAGCTTAACCCTTTCGACCACAAAGTTGCCTGAGAGCAACTTCACCTATATGTTATCTTCCCAGCAAACCAAACGATATTGAAACGATATCGTTAAAGCGAGCATTTTTCTCGTTTTCGAGTATTGCTAAAAGTGTCTAAAATGATATCGAGAGCGAGAAAAATGACACTATCGTAACGATGTCGAGAATTTCGAAAATCTCGATATCGTTGCGATATTGAAATTATCTTATCCGAGATATCGTAACGATGTCGAAAATTTTGAAAATTTCGATATCATTTCGACAGCGTCATTTTTCTTGTTCTCAATAGCATTTTCGATACTATTACGAAAACTTATTTTCTTTCTGAAAATTGAAATAAAACGCATATTTTGCAGTACTGTCGCCTGGCCAGTCCATTATTCAAATCAAATAACGATTCTAAGTACACGTAAACTCGGTTTTAAATGCGCGCACGTTCACGTAATGAAAATTTTTCGTTCAACAAAAAAATATTTAATTTGACTTGAAAATATTCAAAATCTTCAAGACAAAAAATTCAAGCATTATCGAGATTATTTCGAAAATTTGTGGCTAAAAATTTATATCGAGAAATTGTTTGTAGGGTTATAGCAAAAGCTATGATTGATTTATGGGTTTAATTTCAAGTAGGCACCAACAAAGTAATATTTTTAGAATTGAATTCAAAGCAAATTACAATAATTTTACTGTTATCCCCAAAATAATTTCCAATAATTTGCAGCGATATCAGGGAAAGTTTGTGTTCTAATTGAAGTCTACAAATTGGGCGTGTTTGATCAAAACCCTGTTTCTTTAATAATGGTTAAATAAAATCAAAAAGTGATAATTTTGTATTTTTCCATAAATATTAAATAATTGTTCTGTAATTAAAAAATATTAAAACAAAATTTATTTAACCCGTTTTAAGCTAAAATTGTTCAAAAGTAAACTGGCTCTAGAACTCTAACAAAGAGGCGTGGCGACTTCAAATGTCGTGTGCACACTTCTTAGGCAAATGGTTCATGATTTCTTGATTTGAAATATCTACTTCACCGCCTGAGAGGAAACACAGCTCCCATTCGACTCTAGATGAGATAAAAAACTTGAAAGAAAACTTGAGTGTCTTGTAGCACGTTATACGAGTTTTTAAGGAGTTTTATGGAAATAATTGGCAGAAAATATAAATAAAATTTTATGCCGAAGTATTACTGCTAATAGTGTTCATAATTGAGTGTTCATAGTTAAACCATATTGAAACAATAACCCAACATGAAGCTTTTGACTAACGAACGTCGACTGCCCAGAAGTGCATAAAAAAAATCTCCCATCTCAGTGACAGTTTATTTAATTTTTCACTTCACTTCATTTCATCCATTTAGTTCAAGAAAAGTCCCTGACTGCAAACCAACCAAATTTAGCTACCGGCAAACAACTTTTGGCAGCTCGAAGCCATAAATCAAACCATCAAAACGCTGTCACTTACGCATCGAATGTGTCGAATTGAAATGCCAATGAGCAACGAAAACAGCAAAACTGCCAGCTATGCCAAATTAATTATTTCGCTGCAAGCATTAGTCGACTGTGTGTGTGTGTTTGTGTGTATACTGGCGCCAATTAGTCGATAATTAATGCATTTACAGCTTTCCAACTGACACAAACGATGTGGGTTTACCTTGTCTGCGCTCATAATTCGTTTTTTTGTTAACTTGGCCTTGAAATGCAGTTTTCTTTCAGCTGCAAACTAGACTTGTCGCTTGCAGCCAATGACCTGCCTCAAGTCTGGTTAGTGCTTATCAAAATTTAATGCAGCGACATTTTTGGCTGTCAATCGAGTTAGGGCGGTGGTCAAGCGGCTTCAAGCCATGTCTGAAATACAAAACGCGCCTCTGCTAAGACCGATAGTTGCTAAGTTGTTTTAAATCAGCTTTAATCGGCATCACCGCAGAGTGTTAAACTGCTGGCGTTGTGCTGGACGCTCTTGAGCTGCTTTCAGCGCAAAGCCGGTTAGTGTTCTTGCGGGCTCGCTGTGCTTCTCTGACTGTGTGTGTGTGCGCGCGTTGATGTGAATTGCTGGCAATGTTAATTTTATTGCACACGTCAGGTGACAACAGGTGACATGTGGCTTTCCAAGGCGAACGAAGGGTTTATAAGATTTCGAGTTTATATTTTTAAGTTTACACAAATCGCAAGCTTAAGCGGCAGCTCATTGAAAAGTTGGGATCAAGCCTTCGTAGAAAGATATCCTCAGTTATACTGCGAATCTATAAAAGACGCTTGTAGCTTTTCGACACTAACCGCCCTGTATACAAGTCTAATTTTATCTCTCCTCAACTTTATTGTCCCATTGGTTTTTTTTAGATCTTTATCTTCTCCCTTTAATTTCCGATAAAAAGCTCTTTAATTCTTTTTATTAGACACCAACTCAGACCTTAACAAATCCCTTTCAACCCGCAGGCTAAACGCGCAAGAATAACAAAATGCCGCGAATATGATTTGGCAACCTGACAAATGCTGTCAAAATACATATTGACAGATTATATTAATCTGTCACCTATGTTTTTTGTTCGCCAGCATTCCACACACAATTCTCTTCATACAAATTAGTTAAGATTAAACGTAATACGAGAGAATGCCTTTGTTGTATTCAGTCATTTGCTTTGTTTGTGTTTTTTTGTTTGTCTGGCATATGAAACGACTTTTAGCTTGTGGGTTTTTATGCTAATTAATTTGTTAATATATGCATTAAAAAATTTAAATATATAACCGAATTGATTGAAAGCAGCAAGCATGCGGTCGACACTGACGAATGTGCGTAAACAAAACAGTAGTTTTTTGAACTTTTTCTATTTTTCCATAATGATTCGTGTTTATTTTTGCATTCGCATGCTTTGTTGTTGTTGTTGTTGCTAAAATTAGTACAAGAATTACAAATAAATTAAGTCTTGGTGGCGAGTGTTGCCATAGCGCCTCGCTATTTCAAATGACGCGGAAATGGCGTCAGCGTGGGCAGTGCGCCGCGCAGCGGCCGCACAGTTGTCTGCTGGAAATAGTTGGCGTATTGGCGCGGCTGCTCGAAGCGGTGCTGCTGCTGCTGATGCTGCTGTGGCAGCGGTTTTTGCTGCTTCTGCCGTATTGGCTGCTTCGGTACTTTGGCTGGCGTCAGCTTTTGTTGCTGCAACTTCTGTGCGGCCTGCAACTGTTTCTGCTGTTGCTTGTAGTTGCGCTGCACCACCGCATCGTCGTCGATCAAGTGCAGCTCCTTTATGTGCTGTGTCTGCTCCTGGTAGCGCGACTTCTTCTTTGCCGTTGCAGCCTTGGAGAGTTTGGCCACTGCTGCTGTTGTTTTTGCTGCTCGAATTGTTGCTGCCTTTGTTGGAGCGGCAGCGGGCACAGCTACGGTGGCCACTGCGCTGGCGGCACCGCTGGTATCGAGCAGTGGCGGCAATAAATCATTGAACGGCACCGATAGGTCTTGCGGCGTTGCGCCATTTATCGATGTGGCGAGGCAGCCGAGCAGCGCAGCAGCTGCTATTAATATCTGCAACGAAAGGCGACAAAACAACAGAGTAGACGTAAGTATGTGTGAGTGTGTGTTAGTGCGCAAATGGCTGCCAACATTTTAATTATGCTGGACATATGTGCGAGCAAAGTTTAATGTTGCAGCAAGTGCAAAAGTGTTGGCGATGTACTCTAGCAATGAGATTTATGGACTCGTCGAGTGCGTTGGGTAGTGAACAGCAAATCACTGCACGCGGCAACGTTGTCATCGTGCGACAATTTACGGGCATTCACACAAACCGAAAACAGCCAAAGGCTCAGCAAAGGATAACGCAGTGCAGCATACAACAACAAAGTATGGCATTCACTGCATTGACTCTGGTCGAACTATGCTAAATTTGGACTTTGATTTGAATTGATGGAGGCAAAATTATTGCCATGGTTTGGCTTTCTGATGGAGTTTTTGTTTTAGGCAGACCATACAGCGAATTTTGTTTATGCTTCACAGTGCTGAGATACCGAAATTCTATTTTCCTATAAAAATTTCTATCAGATGTGCAATAAATTAAGTGTTTTTTTTTTGGGAAATTTTCATTAACCCTTTCGCTACAGATTTTTACTGGAGAAAGGTAAAATTTTAAATTTTTTGTTTAAGTCTTCTCTGTGGTTATATCAACAACATTTCAGGGCAATTGTTTTTATTTATATTATTGAGCCCTGTTTTTTTGGACTGTTGTAACCGTATCGTTGTGGCTGTAATAATTACTTAAACATAAAATTTTTTACACATAAATTAAATTTGAATATTTCTTAATATACTTCAGCTAAAATTATTTCAAAATATTTCTGAATTAAAGTAAAACGTCAAAATTAAAATTGATTTTATATTTTTCTGCTTCTTCTTTCTTTACTATGTAAAGATACAACACTAAAAAAACGTGCATACTGCTTTTCTTTAAATTTATATATTCAGTTTTTAAATTTTGTATTATTTCTTAAACTTTAAACTATTCTAAGGACCAACAAAAAAATTTATTTTTGGAACCATAGAGGAATCAGACGTTCATGAACACGCATGTTGCCATATGGCAACAAAATAGGGAAAGGGTTAATAAAAGATTTCTTCTTTGGTTATGTCATAAGTAACAAAAGTAGTTAAGTATATAGTTGTATAAAAGGTGATGGTCTTTGGTCTAGACTAGATATTCCTGCAATCTGGCCACATCGAAGTATAAAACCATCCGAACTGGTTTACATTCAAAATTTATGCAAACGACTTTGGTCTGTCTAGACTTGAGACAAAATGTGTTTGGGACTATTGGATTTGTGTTCACTCGAGCCATCTAGAAGAATGCTTCGATTTAAAATTGAAATTAAAATTTAAAAATAAAATTTCAAATTTGTTTATGGAAAGTTTTTCCAAAAATGCAAATCTAAAATTCCGTTGTTCCACTCCATTGAATATTTTTCACACAATTTGTCACATAATCGCTTTTGAATAAATCAGTAACTGGTTCTTTTAGTTCTTATGCGATGCATTCCATTGTATTAATCCACATATGTATGTATGTATGTATATATCAGAGCGTTTATGTCACTTGATTTGCATTCGTGAATTTGCCAACTTACGTTTAGGCATTTCATTTCGAAGCACTCGAAAACCGTCAGTACCCGTGTGCGCAGCCGTCTTTGCAGCAATTTTTAAACAAACTAAAAAGCGGCGCTGTCCGAGCACGCGTTTTTATACGACAGCGCCGACAGCAGACAAATTCCAACTCAAACTAAAATTTAAATTTAATTAAAATATTTGCTAAGAAGCACAGCAACAGCCACAGAATCGAAGAGACGCTAATGCCGCAACAAAATCCAACAAACTTCGACAAACGCCGCTGTTGCTGCTAATTTGGTGTATTTATTTGAGTATTTATTTGTTTTTCCTCAACACGAAAGCAGTGTCTGCGCAGCCTACGGTTTAATAACCGGATTAAGTGGCAGCGAAGATCCGCAAAGCAGCAGAGCAGCGACGAGTCGAAGCGATTGGATAAGCTGGCGAGAAATCAAGAAGCAACAACTGCAGCAATCGAGTGAGGAGCAGCGGCGCCAATGCAGCAAACGCTCGAAACTTGCCTTAGGATATAAAAATGAATCCAATAAAATTAAATAAAATGAAATAAAATTAAATTAAATAAAATAAAATAAAGCCAACACAAACAAATCGGCCAACGAAAATTCAATTAAAACTTGCGGCTTTGTAGTTATTGCAAATAAGTTCAGGGTGAAACGTTGGCGTTTTGCTGTAATTAAAAACTACAAATGTTTAGTATTTATTGCGGCGCTCATTAAGCTGAACACCGAAGAAAAATTACACACCAAACTGCACACCATATTTCTATGTATGTGTGTGTGTGTGTGTTTGCGCTCTCACATATACATACAAAAACGTAATAACTGCAGCAAACTTTGACGCGCTGCAGCGCTCATTAATCTTGGCCAACGTTTGTTGGCAGCTTATCGCTCACAAATAGTGCACACACGCTCACGGCCCGCTCACGCTTCGCTGATTTTGCCGTTCCGCGGCGCATCCGGCGCTGCTGAGACTTTATTTTTTCGCTTGCTGCCTTTCAAGCATTTTCCCATTTTTCAAAATCTGCTTCTTTATTTGTTTTCCTTCGTTTTTCGTTTGCATATGAAATTTAATGAACTTCTTTTTCTTTCGCAGCTCTACACCCAGAGAAATTTGGCCGTTACTTAAGTAACATGATGCATGTTACATCCACATGATACAAAAACAACACGCAAAACAAAAACAACTTCAAAAATTTACACGAAAAATTACATGAATATGTTAAAATTACATGAATATTTTTTGGTATTTTTAAAAAGATTTCCTGTCAAATTAACATGAAAATAGTGTTGAAAATTAGAACAACATGAATTTTGGTTGTTTTTATAATAAGTAACTGCCATTTGTCACGTGATTTCTTGCTAATTTTGCACATATTGGCACGCGTCATTCTTGTCGCGTCATTCGTGTCGTATCATTCGGAGGCGTCGGGTTTTGTGATCAGTTTTCTCGAATTTTTTATAAGTGAATTTTTATAAGTACACAAGTGCAAAAATTTAGACTGGTTTGCAAGAAACTGACCAAGAGTCAGATATATTTTTCATTCTTCTTGGCGGTGACCTTAGAGCAGTCGAGACTTGGTTGCAGCGGAGCCCGACCATTCAGCCCCATCACATAAAAGAAATAATTTGTGGGAAAATGAATTTCACAGAAGATATATATGAAAGAATGCTAAGTAAAAGTATTTAAGCATTTCAAAGAAAAGTATTTAAGCATTTATTCATAAGCAATGTTTATTTGAAAGCAATGTTTTATTTGTTTGTTAAAAAGTAATAGCTGCAACCGTAAACTGAAATTCTAAAGTACTCGATATGTTTTTTCTCTAAATGTCTTTTATGTGTTCATACAAACTAAGTGTATATATTTAAGTTTTCTGTGTATTATTATTATATATGATCTCATGTACCTATTTCGAATGAATAAAATTCCCATTAAAAAAAAATTAAAATAAGTTTTTATTTCAAAACCACAAAATTGGTTAAAAATTGGTTAAATTAACACGATTTTTTTTCTGAGTGTACCCGCTGTGTTTGTTGTTGCTATGCCGAAAATAATTGAGCGTTGCAAAGGTTGCACCAACAGCTGCTCTGATTTATTGATGGAGCTGTTAAAATTTGAATATTCATTTGAGAAAATTAATGCTCCAGTTTTTCAATTGTCTGCAAGTTGAATGTTGAACCTGTGCGGTTTGCACAATTTGCCACAATTTTTCCATTTTTTCTCTGAACCGTTCGCCAGCTGTGTTTACAAAAAATTAGCACCAAGCATGAATTTGGATAGCTAAAAGTAATTTCAAAGCTATAAATACCAATAAGTCAAAGCACTCAGCTTTTGTGGTTTCCTTAGTCTGTGCTGCTGCCATGTCCAAGTGAGAAAATACTTATTAGGCTGACGTTTGTTATGGGTAAAAAATAGCGACACATTTGGACTCAAGCAAATTCAAAAAAAGCCAACAAGTTAATGAATAAAATATGCAAAATTTCATATAGAATTTTAATAGTGTTGCTAATGCAATCATTTGTATGAAGTTGCTTTGAATTCGATTTCGGAAATCGAAATTTCTTTGGAGTTGCATTGTGGCTCGTTTTTGTTAACAATTTGTATATTTATTTTCTCCAAACTGTAGCATCTCATTTGAGACTAACACCGTTCAGCTGTTTTACATATTTTTAAAGTGACATGCCAACATAAAAATAAAACCGGCGCTAAATGATAAAACCACTTTTTCCATTTGTTTCTTTTGGCAACGACGGCGCTATCGTTTTACGTAACTGCTGACAGTCGCTCGCACATGACTGTATGCATACAAACACACACACACACATACACGCACACACAAACGCAATATTGTGTTTCAAAAGACAGACTTGAAAACACAAACGTCGAGCTGGCGCATCTTTGGCCGCAAACACAACGCAGCGCAGCGCAGTGGGGCGACGAGAATATGTCAAATGTCGCTGGGCGAGCGTAGGTGGCGAACTGACGCCGCACGGCAAATATCCAGGCAGACGTCGCGTCGGACGAAATATGAGTAAATGTGGCCGCAGGACATGCGAGCGACAGGCAATGTGACAGACAGCGGCTGTGTTCGGCTAGCGGCGCTGCTAGTCGGCGTAGGTGATGGAAAAATTGGCAAAAAATTCAATTTCCGTATAAATAAATAAAAACAAGCGAATGCGAAACGTGGTGTTGCCGATGTTGTCGGCTGGCGGCCATGCAGACAGACGTAGGCGGCACTCAGTGCGTCGCCGTCGTCTGGACTTGTGTTTGACTTTAATTTTTAATGCAAATATCAGAGAATATTTCGTGGCACAGGTAACAGCGCAACGTACATTTTCCGATGCCCACGTGATGTTGTCTCGGGGGGGGTGGTGGAGGGAGGCCTAAGAAACTTGAGAACGCCAGACATATTGAAGCTTTTTCAACTTGACTTCAGCGTAAAAGCAAATGCAATGCTTGTTGTCTTCTTGTGTTTCTTGGCAATCATTTTAATTAAGCGCTCTCGTTGTTGTTGTTGTATGCAAAACATCCGCCTTTGTCTCTGTTGTTGACCAAGTTAAAGAGCCAAACGTAAATGCAACTTTTTTGTACGCAACATGTCGAAATCCGGAGCTGCCCTCTACTCCGTTTGGGCAAACGTTATGTTTGGCGTTAATTACCGTTAACGTTGACATTGTGGTCGCTGGGTTTGCGTAGAGAAGCCGCTGAACAAATGAGCCAAGTTTCGATTGCTTAAAGTGAAAGCGATACATATATTTTATATATTTTACATTTAGCAAATCTATTCAGCAAATTTATTCTAGTTATCGAAATTAGAAAGTAAAAACTGTTTAACCCTTTCAACCCCCAAGGTTGCCTGAGAGCAACTTCACCTGTTTGTCATCTTATAGCAAAAGCTACGATAGATTTACCGGTTTAATTTAAATAGGCACCAACAAATTCATATTTTTAGAAGTGAATTCAAAGCAAATCACAAAAATTTTACTGTTATCCCCAAAATAATTTCCAATTCCAATGAACAGCTGCGTAAACAGGCTAGAAATCGATGCAATGCCATCCTAAGGCGCCAAAAGTTTCTGCACGAACAACGCCAAAGGAAAAAAGTTCTTCAATGCCAGCGTGGTAGTAAGAACTTTTGGTCATTCGTTAAGAAGGTGAAGAACCAAACATCGTCTTCAATCCCAACTCTTCTTAACAATGATCAAATCATCACTCACTCGGTTGATAAAGCTAATTTGTTGGCTAAAATTTTCGCAGAGAATTCCTCTCTGCCCCCCAGCGATCAACCACTGCCCGTAGTCGAAAACGTATCTTGCTCTATGCCAGAAATTCATTTTCGGACACGGGTAGTTAAAAGAGTGCTTGTAAATCTCGATGTAAATAAGGCTTCAGGGCCGGACGGGATTCCAGCCCTTGTTTTGCAAAAGTGCGCTACCTCACTGGCTTGTCCATTACGCAAACTTTTCAACATGTCATACACCACAGGTGTATTTCCGACATGTTGGAAGGTATCAAATGTTCAACCAGTTCCTAAAAAAGGCAAGACTACTGACCCTGCGAACTACCGACCTATAGCAATCTGTTCGGTGCTTTCCAAGGTAATGGAAGGCATTGTAAACTTCAACCTTGTGAAATATCTGGAGCACAATAGACTGCTAAGTGACCGCCAATACGGCTTTCGAAGACAGCGATCAACGGGAGACCTTATGGCGGTCCTCACCGAGAAATGGAACCATAGCATTCTAAACCTCGGTGAAAGCAAGGTTGTTGCATTGGATATTTCCAAGGCCTTTGATCGGGTGTGGCATAAAGCACTCGTGTCAAAATTGATTGCCTATGGTGTCGGTAGTATCTTCTCTCGTTGGATAACGAGCTTCCTCTATGATCGCTCTATTCGTGTTGTAATAGACGGCATAGCCTCGGAAAAGCATTCCCTTAGCGCGGGAGTGCCGCAGGGTTCGGTCCTTTCTCCAACCCTTTTCCTGATCTTCATCAACGACCTGTTGTCGTCGACGAAGAATCCCATCTACTCGTTTGCGGATGACAGCACCATTTGTCATTCATACTCTTTCACAAAGCGTCCCAGCTCTGTGGAGATTGAGAGAGAACGGCGCCGTATGAATGACACACTTAATAGCGACCTACGAACAATCTCCAAGTGGGGTCAAGCGAACAGGGTCGATTTTAATCCCCGCAAGACCCAATGTTGCCTGTTATCCCACAAACGAGTCTCCCCACATCCCAACACATCCCTGGTTATGGGTGGTGTGGGTATTGCGAAATCGGCAGCTCTTGATGTTCTGGGCATGTCCATTAAGAACGATCTTCGTTGGAACGATCATATTTTTGGCGTGTCGAAAGAAGCAGCCAATTGCCTCGGCTTCCTAAAGCGGTGCAAAAAATATTTCACTCCGCCTGATCTCCGCATTATTTACACTACCTATATCCGACCTAAAATGGAGTTTAACTCGCACCTCTGGGCGGGGGCTTCAAAAACCCATTTGGAGTTCCTCGATCGGGTGCAAAACCGTGCGATTAAACTTATAGGGGACAGTAGGGCATCCAGCTCTATTGACTCCCTGGAGCATCGTCGAAACGTGGCATGTGTGGTGTTATTTTACCGATACTTTTTCGGTAATTGCTCAGTGGAGATGAGCAGCTTGATGCCATCACTCCGGGTATTCCCCCGGGCAACCCGTTTGAACACTGACGCCCATGCATTCCACGTCGAAACGATGTTCCAGCGCACTACGCACTACAGGGAAAGTTCGTTTCTGGCCCGTACAGCGCGGCTGTGGAATGGTCTCCCTGCAGATATTTTCCCCAGCACTTATGATCTCGATGGGTTCAAGGCAAGAGCCCATAAACACTTTACTCATAACCCTATCTCCTAACCTTTATATCCTTCCTGAACCAACGCAATGCTTCGCATTAATAGGAGTCATCCCCTGCGCGTTTGTTCCTTGTAAAAAAAAAAAAAAAAAATAATTTGCAGCGACATCAGGGAAAGTTTGTGTTCTAATTGAAGTCTACGAATTGAGCGCGTTTGATCAAAACCCTGTTTCTTTAATAATGGTTAAATATAGGGTTTTTCATCATGAGCCGAAAAAGTAAATAAAGAAAAAAAATCAATTAAAATTTGAATTTTGATGAAACTTAATTATCAAAATAATATTTGGTTTGTGCCATTAGTAATGGACCATGACATCATTCAAATGACCGCCACGAGCAGCCTGGCACACCTCGATTCTTTTTAGGTAATTTTCGATGACTTTTTTACATATAGCAGGCTGTAAGGCGCCAAGAACTGCACGCATGTTGTCCCTCAAATGCTCCAGAGTCTGCGGATTGTCTGCATAGACTTGGTCTTTCGCGTAGCTCCAAAGAAAAAAGTCCAAAGGGTTCAGATCGCACGATCTTGACGGCCAATTGGCATCACCAAAACGCGAAATTATGCGTTCATCGAACCTGGTTCGCAATTCTGTCATGTTCGGTCGTGTTGTGTGGAATGTAGCGCCGTCCTGTTGAAACCACATCTCCTCCACATCCATATCTTCGATCGCTGGCCAGAAATACTCGGTTATCATACGGCCATAACGTTCAGAATTGACGACAACGGTCTGTCCTTCACTGGCAGCTACAGCAGCAATATTTTCGGCCGAACGAGCAGGGCGATTACGTATTGGCCTCTGTACATCTTGTACAGAACCAGTTCCTTCGAATTTTGCCAATAAATCCGAAATTGTTGACAAAACAGGCCTTCCGTGACGTCCGAAATCCTTCCTTAGTGTGCGAAAAGTGGTGCTCAAATTTTCACCATTTTTGTAGTGAATTTTCACTATGTTTACACGTTTAGCGATGCTAAATCGGTCCATTTTCATAAATGGCAAACACTAAATACTACAATATTAACACAATGCACAGTGATTCGAGTCCATACAACCGCGGGACAAAATTAGAAGGAGTGGGCCGTTCTTCATAAAATTTGGTATACTAGTTAATCATGGTCTGCTGAATTAAAATCTCCATTTTGTTTTTCTTAAACTGTTGTAGTATGGCAATACCTGAGACTTAAATTTGCAAATTTCGTCATTTTTGGAGAGCTACAGCACCAAGTGTGTTGGCTAGATTTTTCAGATTTTACATTTAATCGGTAACATCAACATTGATAATTCCAAAGAGTAACAGAAATTGTCTTAGGACCCTTTAGTTTTGCAATAAAAAAGATAATAATAGACGTATGTTTTGCTTTTTTGCAGTTTCCTCAATTTTTCATGCTGATTGCATACTTTTAGGAATGAAAAAATAAATTTTGTCGAAAAATAGGTGTTTAGACCACTATTCAAATAGAATTATTTTCTGAGATCGGAAGATATCGGAGGATGTAATTACATTATCTGACAAAGAAAGAATGCTTCTTAAAATAAAAAAAAATCCAGGAACATACTTTCACATACTTTTTAGATATTTTCCTCTAAGTTTTGCCAATTTTCAGATTTTTAATTTAGAAAAATATTTTAAATCAAAAGTGAACTAAAAGCCTCAGCTTTACAAATTTTGAGAAAACATTGAAAGCGAAAATGAACACATCAGTTCTTAATCTATGATATATTGAAAGTTTTAGCAACTTCTTGGTTACCATGTATTTTTACAATATTTTTTACTCAATAGACTAAAAAACAGAAAATATGTGTTTAAAATTTTTTGTGAAAAAAGTTTCAACTTTGAGCCGCTTTTGCACACACACTAATTTTTTTTTTGCACACATTTTTTGGGGTTTTCTTAGTTGGAGTTTTACCTTTCAAATGACATCAAAATCGTTAAATTCTGAGACTATAAATTTTTTGAATTTTGTCTATGGAACGAATCACTGTGCAATGCAACGACAGATGACAGCTGCGGTTGTCGAACGCAGGGCTGTCAAAGTTTTCGGTTCGAAATGAAAAACCCTGTAAAATCAAAAAGTGATAATTTTGTATTTTTTCATAAATATTAGATAATTTTTCTGTAATTAAAAAATATGGATACAAAATTTATTTAGCCCGTTTTAAGCTAACATTGTTTAAAATTAAACTAGCTGTAGAACTCTAACAAAGAGGCGTGGCGACTTCAAATGTCGTAAGCAGACTTCTTAGGTAAATGTTTCATACTTTAAATACAAAAAAGTAATATCGAGAAACAGGGTAAAATTCGGGGTCGAAAGAGTTAAAACAAAATTTCAGTCAAAAATTTTCAACTAAATTTGTTTTGAAGTATTCGGCTCCTAAAAATTGTGTGGCCTTCCAAAACGGAAGTTTATCTAGGAATCCAAATTTAACAATTTTAATTTTTGTAGAACACACATTTTAATAGCGAATTTATGTTAAAAAAGAAACAGTTGTGGAATTTTAACAAACACATATCTGATTATGAACGAGTTTTCGACTTTATTGTATTTTTTAAATTATTCTATTTCGCTTGAACCGGCCTCACGTTAATTAATTGCTGCGACACTTGACTCGGACAAGCGTCGTCACCAAATGTGGCGTCGCTTGATCAAATTTCAGTTTTGTATGAATTTCTGCAACATTTATAAAATAGTAAAATTGCAATTAGTAAAATTTTCGATTGTCGTTCTCATCTGCTCGACAAGGTCATCGACTCAAAATTGCTGTGCGCAGCAAAGCAACGTTCTACATGTGACAGGCAATTTGGACAATTTATCAAATGTGGCGCTTAAAATTTTTACGCTGCTGCTTGGCATTGAAATTCTATGCGAGTGACGTATGCCCGAATCGTTTTATAAGTTAGTCAAGTTAAGCGCGAGATGCGTGGGACGATAAAGTGAAAGGTGTTGTTGGCACAAGTTGTTATGCGGCAGATTGGCAGCGACTGTTTTGTGAACTTGCTCGGTTTTCCTGTTTGGCTACCATTGGTGCTCGCCATTTCGTCGCCGCAGAAAACAAATGTCGTATGTTCTACTGAATGTAATAGCACATACGACAATCGTTTTCTCAGGCGACGATTTATCTATTCCAGTGGGTATTTAAGACTATAAAATAGGTAAGCTGATATACAGGCCACTTGATTAATGGTTGGTTGACTGTGAATATTGTTTTTGTGCTTAAGTAAGAATTATAGTGACTATTAGTCAAATAACTTTATACGGTAGCAAATAATTCTAAACACTTAGTGGTCAAGTTTTGGTTCAATATTAAATTTTTATTGGATTCTAAATATATCTGTCAGTCAGTGGCGCACACAGGATTACATTTTGGGTGGGGTTTTGCGTTCAATTTTTGAGCCCAATTCCATTTGAAACCATATTTTGCACCAGCAATTTTTGATGATCAACAATAAAAAAGATTAGATTTTCGAATGCTAAAAATTGCATCCCACTCTTTTATTTAAGGAACTCACATCAGAAACTTTTCACGAAGCTTAATGTTAACCCTTAAATGCATGGGGCAATTTTTTTCGAATCAATCTAGAGCAAGCACAAACATGATTTAAATTGATTCAACAGATGTACGAAGGATTTAGGCACTGTACCATATATGGTACGCCATGCATTTAAGGGTTAAACTTACACACTGTGAGTGTCGGTGAAAATCTGATAAAGTTGTTGATGTTGATCATCGCTTGGACGACTCGGTTGCCAAAGAGTCCTTTTTAACTGGAAGAAGTGCTGCGTGATGTCTTCCTATTCATCAGTGGCAGCAACAACAAATGTCTGCTAACGGTCCAATTGCCAGTTTAGAACCGAAGCAAGGCTCATTTGTAAGTCTTTTCTGACCAGTTCGCCAGCTTCAAAATGATGGAAATATCAGCGTCCAAAGGAGCCTTCCACATACGATTTCCATGTACAATAATTTTTCAATACTTTTCCATCAAAAACCCTTAAATCCACTCAATAAATCGATTTGAAAGTTTTCACAAATATTTTGTTTTCATATTTTCGCAAACAACAAACATTTTCGCTCAGGAAACTCCAATTCCGACATCGCACAACTTTGGTGAGAGCGCTTAAGCTCTAAAGCCAAACACCTTATTCCGCTCCATTAGTGGTCCACTTTTGGCTTAATGGCCGGCACGCCGCGTCCGCTGTCGGCAATGGCCGCGGACACGGATCATGCAACATGTTCTACGAAATTTATGAATTGCAAACGTAAAACTTGAGTAATTATACGAAGCAGCCAACTGGCAGCCAACGCAACCCGCTGAAATGTTGAGTACGGCGCAAAGCGGAAAGGCGAGAGAGCCGAACACATAGAAGACGGCGAAAGGTGCGCGCGCTTAGCTGCTCGCTGGGCTTTGGCCTTGTGGGCGCTGCTCGGCAATGGCGGAAGGAAGAAAGGAAGGAAAGCAGCGTTTCCTTTTTGGCGCAAAGCGAAAAAAATAAATGCAGCAGCGGTTGGTTGCGCAGAAAAGAAGAAAATAACGAATTTGAAAAGCACAGCAACAATAACAATAAAACATAAATAACGCAGCTATCTGCCGGCTGAGGAAGCGACTGCTTTACTTATTTGCTGTTGCAGGCGTTGTTGTTATTGTTTTAGTTGGCCATTGTGTGCTGCTGCAGCAATTGTTGTTGCTGTCTACTCAGCGCTTTTATTACGCTCGTAGCCGCGCTGAAAGTTTATTATTAAGAATGCTGCAACTTAATTTCGCTCCGCCAAAGTGCAATAAAGCAAACTTTTGCAAAGTTGGCGCGCACATTATTTTAATGTAGACGAAGAAAAAAAATGCGAGGTGGCAAAAATAATTGGCAACAAAAAACATGACGTTAGGTAAAAAAGTGCGGGCCAGCGTTTACGACACTTGGCCATTCACCTTTGTTAGCGATGTGGCACAGACTCAAAGCGTTTTGATAGAGAAATATGAAAAATAGAAATATTAACTAAAAGTATTTGGTATTTCAAATATTGAAAAATTAAAGCAAACAGTTAAACAAATTTAAACAACACAACTGCAGTTATTTTTAAACTCCATTTAAATGTGGTGGCACACAGCTTGTTTGCTGCTGTGGCGTTGCCCGGCTGCCTGGCTGCGGGCTAATAAATCGTAGTCATAAAAATAACTTTGGCCAATATGAATTTCCGTTCTCCATTCCGTTTCTTTGAATTCAATCACTGCGGCGTGCAACTCTCCCAGCGTCTCGGCGCCGCCTGCCCGAATAAGAGATGTGAAATTTTTCGATTTATATACCGAAACCAGCCATAACAATAACAAAAAACATGTTACAAACACTCGCATACAAATACAACAAAAACAACAAAACGCAACAAGCAATGACAACACTAACAATTGAATGCATAACAACGAAGAACAAACAATGAAAATAAATAAAGTATAAATACAAATAAATAAAAATAAATTCAAAAATGTAACAAAGCGGCATGGCACAGTGACAGACAGCGCAGCAAAAGCGCAAAACTATGGCGGTATTCACGAGCGGCAACCTCTGACTCGCAGCTAACTGTGACGTGATTTGAGACTTGTTTAAAAAATGTCTCTCAAAAAGTGAATCTGCTCTGCTTTACGGTATCCAATCGGGTCATATATAGGTTTAAGTGTGTCTCAGACAGAGGCAGCAACCATAACAACCTAAACAATCTACCTGACTTGGCCTTAACCTCTAGTTTTTTCATCGATCAGCAAAGAGCCCAGTTACCCTAACAACACTTAAATGCTTTCATCAGTGGCAGTTTTGTGCAATTTTGATATCGAATCCCTTGAAAAGGTTTTCAGTGCATTTCCATCAGACTCGGTGTTGCATTATAGTGAACTACTTAAGTAATAATTGTATTTTTTAATTTACCGTGAACTTTTCTGTTCTCCCCACACATCGTGAACACCGCCAACAACCGACGACAGGGTAAAACGACGCAACCAATACGACATTGCCAAATCCATGTAAGTCATCAAAAAAGCCGAGAGGTCTTTCGGTTAGCCGCCTGGAACCGGGCGCAGCAAAGGACAACGACAAGAAAACGCAAACCAAATCAGTTTGAATTACTTTGGCACTTAAACTGGTAGAGAAAAATCAATATTTTGAATAGATGAGCAGCGTGTGTGAGCAGCGATTTACTGAACAATTTTCCCACGGACCAGACTTAAAAATCCCACGAAAAAATTATGAAGCATAAATAAAAATAAAAATTGCGGAAAATCTCATGCAGCTGCCAAGGCCAAGGCAAATGCTCAGCGCATTGTTTTCATGGTTGCCGTGTTTCTTTGTTGCGTAGGCTTGAGAGCGTGCGAAATTTAGTGCAAATAAATTGCCAACAGGGGAAATAAAATATTGGACTTTTCGGCCGATAAGATTGCAAAATTGATTTTTATGTGACGCTGAAAGCGGAAGGCAAACGTATGAAAAAATTTCATAATAAAATGTGGAATTTTATTTGCCATATTGTGTGGTCATATCGCTGCTTTGGAATCTCGGCAAAAATTCAATGCGCTTGCAGCGTTATTTCAGCTCCAGAGTGGCAAACCGAACTAAACGCAAAGGGCTTAAAATGTTTAAATTTTATGTTGAAACGAAGTGAACGAACTGAGAGCACATGATTAGAGGAACTTAAAAATTAGTTTAGCTATAAATAAAAAATATAAAAATGGTCATTGAATGTGTGTTGAATTGCAAATCGAAAGGACGAGTGCTCGTTTAGATCCAACACAAAATTGAGAAAATATTCAGTGGCTACTTGAGTGAGTAAAAACATTGCTCCTATTTTCCATAGTTCTATCGTTTCAATCATAAAAGCAACGATCAGTATTAAAGCTTTCAACTTAAGGCATTGCGCAATCCAAAATGTTGAATTTTTCTGCCTCTGTTCAGTCGCTTAAACAAACCTCAATCATGCCTCAAGTCATTTTCCAATAATCGCTGCTAGTACTTTTTGCACCCACGTGTGCCGCCCATTGCCCAATTTCCAATTTCCGTTTTGGTTTCGCACTTTGCCCTGCCCACTTCAGTATTTTCTCTACTAAAAACTCAATTCGCCGCAACAGTTGTGTATGGTTTTACTTTATTCAATTGATTTCTGTGGCTACCATTGCTTTTCACACCACCACTTCACACCTTCAGCGCCACTCACACACTCACACACACACTCAAACTCACAATTGCCACATTTTGGCAAGTTATTTTTATTTGCACTCACTTTGAAATGCACCCTCAGTGCTCCCTTTGATTCGGTGCCTTTGTTTCCTTTGCATTACACACCTACATCAACAACAATAGCAACAATAGCAACACACCCAACTACACTTTTTTTCATTTGATGAAGCAATCCACTTATTTTTGCCACACAATCGCGTGAAATGCTTTAAATAACTGATGAGGATTTGCCACGGCGAGTCGGCCCCACCGTCCGGTCACCCGCTCCCCAAGAAGCAAGCTGTACGTATTGATGGATTTCCGTTTGCTGTTGCTACTTTTCAAAACAACACAGCGCAGCACATCGACTGCGCGCAGCGCATGTGGCACGTGATTTGCTTTGTACTCGGCGAGTGGTCGTTGCGGGGGGTATTTGGCATTCGCATTCGCATTCAGCATAAAAGCAGCATTTGTGTTCGATATTGATGCTGATGCCGCTCAACGATGGCTCATGATTGAATTCAGATGTCAAGTGACTTAAACGGGAGTAATTTACTTAGTTTCGCATTTTGGTGCGCATGGAAGGTGCGGTGAATGCTCTGACATGCGCAGGTGTCCGCATGAGAATGAAAGTCAATTAGTTGCAATACATTCTTTATTTTAAGAAACAGTTAATAAAAAATAAAACACGTAAATACGTTTAGAGAACGAGTAAACCATAATCTTCAGGATAACTGTACGAGTTTCTCGACCTTAGATATGCTTTGATTGAAGATGCTGGTGACCTCCTATAGTAGTGGCTGCCAGAGCCGTTACTGTGCTAAACCCCTCTTTTTGTAAGCAAACTCCAAGTCTTGGATTCTGATTAATTTGCAAATATCTCAGGATCAAGTCACTCAAAGGCATTTTCAAGAGGCTTGAAGAGAACACAGTACACAGAATCTCACTCCGCTTTTATTCGACTTCCACTCCACTCGACTCCACGTTCTTTTGCTTCTCATTTCACTTTCTCCATCTCTTCGCCTACCTCTTTACTATTTTCTACTTCTAATCCCAATTGCTATCGAGTCGAATCCTAACCCAATCTCTCTCGTTATAACCATTCCCATCTCTCCTCTTCTGATTCTTTCTTACTCTCTGACAGTCGATCTCTCTATAACTCAGGGGCGTAGCCAATTTAGTATAAGAAGAGAAAAGAGAAAACTGAACTTGAAGGCATTTTGTGGTGGTGCCACCCATATGTGACTTAGTGCATTGGAAATTTCATGAAATTTTGTTCACTGTAAGCGAAGTTATTGCGTCCGAAGTAAATGTATATTTTTGTCACTGGTACAAAAATTCGATGCTAAATTGCAAAGAGCAAATATTAAGTTTTCATTTAAAGTTGGTAAAACTTTAACCTTAATATTTCAATTGATGAACCAAGTTTATGGTGATGATCGTTTATCCTGTGGCAGACTTCAGGTGAGCTACACACGATTTTAAAACGATTGTCGTGTTAGCCAACTGAAATCCACGTTCACCGTAGATTCCATCAAAACTTGTCGGTAATTCATTATAGATCAGCCAAAATCGACTTGAAATTGGATTTAACCTTCGCTTTCCTTATACCTACCAGGGTGATCTTTTGTATACCAAATACCTACACGGGTGATCCCAGACGCTTCCGCCACCGTTTGGAATAAAACACACACACAATTTTTTTTTATGTACCTCAGTATGTGTTCAATAAACCCTTTGGAAAGAAATATTCTAATATTATCCATAGTCGCAAAATAAATCGTTAAAGTTAGACCTGTTTTTTCGAAAAACTACTGAGGTATGGAAAAAATTATTATTATTTATTTATTGAGAGTTTTATTTAAAATAGCGGCGTCATCCGGGTGGGTATTGGTCAAGGACGAATACAAGAATCTTTGGTAAGGCGAAGGTTATGCATTCTAATAACATAAAATTATCGCATTTTTACTGAACATTTGGCTATCGAAAGACGCCATCTCATCCATAGACACTTGTGACTGACTTTTTGACTAAAAGTCAAATTTTAATCATCAACCACTCCTCGTTTCACCTGATGCGGCATTGTGCGACTTTCATCTTTAAAAAAAAAATCCATTTACTATTAAACAAAGGCATTTTGAGGACGTAGAAGCCATCCAAAAAGTTTGTACCGACATCCTGAAGGACATTCCAGCCGACGCACAGTGATTCGTTCCATAGACAAAATTTCAAAAATTTATAGTCTCGGAATTTAACGATTTTGATGTCACTTGAAAGGTGAAACTCCAACTAAGAAAACCTCAAAAAATGTGTGCCAAAAATTAATTAGTGTCTGTGTAAAAGCAGCTCAAAGTTGAAACTTTTTTCACAAAAAAATGTAAACACATATTTTCTGTTTTTTAGTCTACTAAAACACTCAATAGACATGCTTTTAGATCATGAAAATAGCTGTACTGAGCCTTTCGGGTTTTCCAAACAATTTTTTTTTTATTCGTTTAAATGTTTAAAGGTGAAAAGATCTTTTTGCTAATGTAGGAACGTACATATGTACCATGCATAATGATTAAAAAATTTAAATAATTAGAGGTCATGCGGGGGTTCTGACACCCATTCCCCCCTTGGTTACGCCGCTGCCATAACTATCCATATCGCTTTTCATTTCTTCGTTTGAGTCTCCCTCTAACACACCAGTCTCTAATTCAAAGCTATAATTTTTCCTATGCAAATCAAAGAATACAGTTGCCTTAAATTAATTTTGGTTTGGTTACTACGACTTTAATATAGTCCTTGAAAAACCTCACACTTACCACACTTTTGCTGCATTTTAATGAATTTTTTCACACTAACAACTGTGTAGCAGCAACGGGTACTTACATCGGAAATTTGCATTTTTGTTGCTTTGTTTTTTGAAGTTGATTAATTATCACAACTCAATCGTGCAACTATTTGTTGTTGCTCTTTGTGCAATACACTTTGCATATATCAGGTGTACAACTTTGCTTCCGCCGTTTTTTCCAAAATTAAAAGCTTTATTGCGAAAAAGTGCTTACAGATGTATTATTCAAAGTATTGTCCGTCGCTAGCGACAACACTCTCCCATCTTTCCGGCAATTTTCGGATCCCGGCTCGAAAAAAGGAGTCCTCTTTTGACGCTATCCATGAAGCAATCCATTTTTCCAATTCTTCGAAGGATTGAAAATGTTGATCTGCCAGGCCGTGTGCCATCGAACGGAATAGGTGGAAGTCAGAAGGGGCGACATCTGGGGAATACGGCGGGTGGGGCAAGACTTCCCATTTCAGCGTTTCCAGGTACTTTTTGACCACTTTTGCGACGTGAGGCCGAGCATTGTCGTGTTGGAGGATGACTTTGTCATGTCGCTCTTGATATTGTGGCCGCTTTTCTTTTAGCGCGCGACTAAGGCGCATCAGTTGCGTTCGGTAGCGATCTCCTGTGATGGTTTCACCCGGTTTTAAGAGCTCGTAGTAAATCACACCGAGCTCTTTTCTCTTCCACCACCATGTTTGTCTTCGACATCGAAATCACCATTTTTAAAACGTTGAAACCACTCCCGACACGTTCTTTCACTCAGAGCAGCATCACCGTAAGTTTCTGAGAGCATTCGATGCGCTTCAGCTGCATTTTTTTGCGAATTGTAACAGAAAAGTAAAACTTCCCGCAAATGGCGAGAATTGGGCACATAAACGGACATTTTCGAGCGTGAATAATACGAAAACAAGAACAACTGTCACTGAAACGGCGATGACAATTCGTTAGGCACTGTCCACACTCACTTTAAAGGCATTACCATCTATGTATTTCAACCAGCCTCAGCCGGTACAGCCACCTATCGGAAAACGGCGGAAGCAAAGTTGTACACCTGATATTTTGGCAGAAGTGTCGGCTGACAGGGCTGTTTCACTTTCTCACTCTCATGTGACGCTCGCTAACTGCCATTGCAGCAGCGCTCAAAATCTTACTTAAACTTTTGTCATACGGCGCATATATCTGCGCTTATCTCAGATTTGCTCACACGCGCTCACTGACACTTGTACGCTCACACATGCACACACACACAGGTAATTTAAACTTTTCTAATCAATTTTAATTACCGTAAATATTTCCAACATTTTACGCAGTGCTACGTGCAGTTATCACACGTTGGCCCCGTTGCCTCTAAACTCCTTGCACAACCTGCAACTCCGCTCCACTTTTAGCTGCATTTCGTTCCCTCTGCCTCCTTTGGCCTACTTAGAGTCTTTCGCTGCTTCTCAGATCACTTTACATTTTCCCTTCTATGCTCCTGACGCCGCTCACGCTGGTTGTTTATTTTGCAGCACATATTCAACACAAACACAAACACACCACAAAATGGCAAAATGTTCTCAGTTATTTGAAGGCAGTCGTGGCGGCGACGGCATTCATGGTGAAAGCAGGCTCCAGCTCCAGCCTGATTTGTTGCTTTGCCGGGCCAGTATGTCTCGGCGCGCGCTGTAACCTGCGCCCGGCACACCTTCGACTTTCGTAGTTTCAGCCATGAAAATTGCAATCAACATTGTAGCTTCGCCGACAACACGCCGCGCCGGCTGCTCAGGCTGTGGCTGTGGCTGTGGTGTGGCTGTCGATATTCCCAATACACAAATGAGTTTATGTTTTCATTTTAATTATTTAGGATGCTCTGACATTATGCTGCTCCGGCAAAGAGTTATGACTATGCCGGGACCAGGCCACGCTCGCCCGCTCGTCCTGCGAGCGAGTTGCGCTTGCGGGGGCAAGGACTGCGGTCGTGTAAGTGAGGTGTAAGAAGTCAATATTTTATGTGACTGTTGGAAGCTGCATTACATTACGCAGTTTTGTTGTTGGCAATATTTGTTGTAGTTGTTGCTTGTTTGGTTGGTTTGTCAGTTAGGAGAGAATTGTTTAATTGGCACGTACCACGTTCTACGTGGCCAAGTTTCGGCAAGTAAGTGTCAAAATTTTGAAATTCTGAAATGCTTGTTATGCATTTTCAGCTACGAGTTACTAACTAAAGTGGCAGTGTGCCGAATGTCAGACAATGAAGAAGGGATGGGGAAATATTTTGTGGAATCAGAATTAAAAATTCACTCTTAATTATTGATTGATTGACTTATATTTGGTGTGTTTCGTTGACAAGTCTAAGTTAAGTCTTGATTCATTTTGATAGTTTAAATTTCTGCTCGACATTTAATGAGCTCTTAGGTCTACAGGTCTCAAAGTAGAGTTTACTAATGGCAAACTTTGACCCAAAGAATGTTTTTATAAAACTGTTTAGCTAACCACAGCTTAAACTCAGGTCCATGTGTTGCCTTCAAGTCAGGGTTTGTGCAGTCTTAAGCTCTGACGTAAGCTTAGCTCCACTTCAATTCATCATATTGCAATAACTTTCTAATCAGTGTTGCCAGATACCTGAAATGACTTTCTTCTAAATCTTAAAAAAATACTGAAATTTCCTCCAAAAAGTTAAAAAAATGCCCTAAAATTTTTTGTATAGTTTTGGTCACCAGCTCGTCATATGTTACTAACCATTGACATTCCACAGACATGACTCTTTACGCCCTGCTGCTGCCCATTTCTATTCCATTCCTCCAACCACTTGTGGTAACATTAGTGGCAGCTGCCATTTGATTTGGCGCACAAAGGACAATGAACCTTAGTGCTAATCGAAAATTCTGGCTGGCAGCAACAAAACCACACAACCATTAAGCATTTAGCACATTCTTGCGCTGCGCTGTTCTAACACTTAAAGACACTTTACGCCAAACTCTCTTTACGATGTGCCAACACTTACTTACCTACTTAGTTGGCCATAAAACCCCTTTATCGGGTTACGGCCTGTCGCAAAATCAAAACTAGATGATAGGGCGTCTTCACCTTGGTCTCTCTTCGCCGTCGACCTATGACTACCATATTGAACACATTTTTCACCGGAACATAGCTGCTGGATGTTAGTCGCTGTGCTACGTCCATGTCTCCGGATGTCGTCCGGCTTATGCAGCTCGTTGTTGATTCCTATACGAAAGTCGTCGCCAATACGAACAGACTGAGGATTTTGTGAGGTATCTTCTTCTCGAACAGTGTCCATGGTTCTGTGCCATAGAGGAGCACCAGTGTTGCCAGATACCTGAAATGACTTTCCCTTAAATCTTAAAAAAATACTGAAATTTCCTCCCAAATTTTAAAATAATCTCCTAAACTTTTTTTTTATAATTTGGGTCATTTTAAAGGATTTACACTTCTCATAAAAAAATCAAAATATATATATATAATTTTGTAATGCAGCCTTTTTTATTCATTTTCAGCTTAACAACAAAAACTTAACAAAAACAAAACATATAACAAATGAATTAAATAAAAAGTAAAAAAATAAAAAAAATATACATATATTACAAATGAATTAAATAAAAAGTGCCATTTTTGGCGGGATTTCATTGTAACAGAAATAAGTGAGAACGAGATAGAACGAGCTTACATTTTGTAAGCTTACAAATTTTTAACACAATAGGATGCTTTGACTTTGAAAATAGTTGCCAAAATATGTTTTATTGCCAGTGTTCCCAATACATCTTCGGATCAGAAAATACCCCTAACATAAAATATAAATCTCCTAAACAATTCTTCCTCCTAAAAATTCTCCTAAAAGTCCAAGAATCTCCTAAATCTAGAAGGAAATCTCCTGATTTGGCAACACTGTTTCTAATAGTTATCTATAATTTTATTACACATACTTTTTCTTGCATCTCACTCTACCCTTCTCATTTAAAATTCCACCCCTTAATGTAATATTTTCAATTTAATATTCAATTAACGCTTTTTCAATGAACGACACGACGAGGCAGTTGCGCTGCCAGCTTTGCTCGGCTCACACAGCCGTGACAGCATTTGACCTGCGCTGTCTGTGCGTCTGTCCAGCTGTCTCGCTGATATTTAATACCGCATCCATGGCGCGACTCAATTTCCGACATTTCACGTACGCGCTGATGCGTGCACTGCCGGGTTGATGAATTAATGAGCAGAAAATGAAAATGAAAACGAAAACGAAAGAAAAAGTGCAGAAAAAATATTAAAAAAAAAACAACGAGCTGTGGAAAAAGTGAATTCATTTCAGTGCCCTTCGAAATGCCACGAAGTATGAATCATCAGATAGCAAACGGCACAGCGACATGTGCGGTGCGCTGATCGCGTAGTTGCTGTGGCCGCTGCCCAATGCCACGAACTGCATCGCCAACATGGCCAACGCGTTGATGGAAAGCAAAAATTTGCGCCGCTGCTCGGTGGGTGTTGTGTGTGCGTGTGTGTGTGTGTGGGGCTGTTGATTTTTCACTTTTCATATGCTCGCTTCTACTTATTCCATATTTCATTAATAAAGCATGCAGCTGTGTGCTGCGCGGCAACGGTAGCGGCGACGGCGGCGGCATTGCCCGCATCAAAAGCATCGCGGCGATATTGTTGACGTTTTGGTATTGTAAATGCCGCGAGTCTGTGGCCATGTTGCTGGCTCTCGACTGCGTCTGCTGCAGCAGCGCGTTTTGCTCTTTGAAAAGGAAAAATACCATTTCAATTACGCGTGTAATTTTTATTTTGACTCTGCATCGTCTCTCTCCACCAACACCGACAACAACTACAACTGGCAAAGGGTCAAACAAAGAAAAAGGAATCGTTTTGTTGATTGATTGTTTAATTACTACAGCAACGCTTTGGCGATCGGCAATGGAGCGATGCAGCGCACAAATGACTGAAAGCTTGAATGGTTAGTCGGTCGATTGGATGGCGCCACGGACGGACGCAAGACTGAATGGGTCGCTGCAATATTTGCGCGGGCAATTATGACCACACACACACACACACATGTGCGTTGAATGATATGCTGCAATTACTGGCTGCACCAATGCCGGTCAATCAATTGTGCAGCAAATCAATCAGCCATTGTGAGCATATCGGCTTTCAGCTGTTATTGCAACGGCGGCGGCATTATTCTGAAATTATAGAAAAAAGTAAAATGCACACACAGACACACGTGTGGCTTTACAGTTTTACATAAAAACAATAAAAATTAAAATGAGTGAGACAATCGTCGGAAATGAGTTGTAATGCAGCGATAATTGCAGGTCATTAATGCAAATTTGGCGTTTTGTTTTTCGCAGCAACAGCGTCAGCACTTACGAATAATGTGATTTTTATGTTTGCTATTGTTATTGGTTTTATAAATGCTCATAATGCAAACCATGAATGAACGAACGCATTGCATGATTGACAATGATTGTTGAGCATTAAGCATGATTAAAGATGAATGCAGAATATCAAATTCAATGATTATGGCTGTTGATGGTAGATTTATGTTTTTACAAATTGAAAATATAAGCAATGAAAACGATTAAAGTTGCATGCAAATGACTGACAACAACTGACTGACGTTCTCATATCGATAAATCACGAATATGAGATGACCAGTAATGTTATAGTGAAATGTTTCACTGCAAAAATGAATTCAAAAGGGCGAAAAAAAGAAATCAATTGCTGACATAATGAGAACTAACAAATATCGAAAAATATATTTAATGACTCGGTTGTCAATTGATGCGAACTGACAAGTCTATCGACGATAATTGTTGTAGGAAATCATATGACTAAAAATTATTAACCCTTTCGTTACAGATTTTTACTGGGGAAAGTTAAAATTTCAAATGTTCCAACATTCCATAAGAAATTAAAAAAATTAAAAAAAAATAAAAAAAAATTTTTTTTAAAGTTTTAATTTTTATACTCGGACCCTGTATTTTAGAGTGTTTTTGTATGAGAGCAAGCACAACTTAAATATTCAGTTTATTAATTTCGTATTTTTCCTAAAACTTCAAACTATTCTAAGGATAAAAAAATTCATTCTTGCAATCATAGAGGATGCAGACGTCCACAAACATCATGTATCCATGTGGATACCACATAGCGAAAGGGTTAAAGACGACTGATAGATGAAGGTTGCCTGAGGTTGGAAATTTTTCGTTATTGTGTTCTAAAATCAGTCAGAAAAGTTATGTACTGTCAATCATGGCAAAGTCCTCAACTGCTGTTCTTTGTTATCAATCACAGCAGCTGCACATTTTCAAAATGATTTCGAAAAATATTTGGTATCTAATCCGTCTGTTGACCTAAAATGCCACTTTCTGATTGAAACTGTTACTGGCAAAGCATTGTGTCTGCCGAAAGCGGTTAACTTTCGATCTAAACAACAACTTAGAAGCAGCAGCACTCGCACACACACACACACACACACACACACACACACAGAACAGCTGTGAATTTGCTCAGACTGTGGCCAACAGCAACAACACAGACGACTGAAGGTGCAAATTTGTTAGTTGGGATTTCTGAGCCGATTTACGCAAAAGCAAACAAACAGCACAAAGCAATAAATGGCAAAAAGGCTGTTGCCATGTTTCAGTAAAACTCTGAACTTATTGAATTGTACAAAGTAAGACCTTAAGGTCTTACTTTGTACAATTGCAGTTTGTTTGAAATAAATTAAATTAAAATTAAAAATTATGCAACAAAGTACACAGGCAAACTTAGGCACAGACACACACACATACACATACAGCAAAAATGCCACTGCACGCAGCCGTAAAAGGAAACGGCAATTGTAGTCATTAGGCGAGTAGACGGCAACGGTCAACAACAAAAACAACAATAACAGAGCCTAAATTGCTAAATGCGCAACGAATGAAAAGCAAACAATGGCGCAAAATTTTCACAAATACTCAACACGACTCGACTCGTTCGTCGGTGCGTATGCAGCCAAAGCAAAACGGAAGCGAAAATGCAAAAATTGTTAAGTGCCGCAGCAGCAGAACGGGCAACTGCCAGTCAGCCAGCAAATGCCACATGCCAAACGAGGGCACAGTCGAACGTGGGCTGCGCGCCAGTCGCGCTTCGAAGAAATGTCGGTCGGAATGCGCCGCGGCTGCTGCTGCTTGAGCGCTCGCATTGGCTTCATGCAGCCATTCATACAGTCACTCGGGCTGGCGGGCAGCTGTCTTGCAACTGCACTGTATGTGTGTGTGTGTGTGTGCGTGGGATTTGTTTGTTTGTGTGCAAGGGAGTAATTAGTAAACAATGGCAACTGGTTTGTTGCATTTAATGCGCACATTATAGCCGCAAGAAACCGTCAACGGGCCGACGAACAATAAGCAACGCATGCGAAATGTTTGCAGGTCTCAACCGGCCCGTCACCACATCAACTGAATTTTCCAATTAGCGGCGAATGCAGCCGTCAGCCAGTGGACCATTAAAGGCGCCAACGACAATGGCAGTGAAAAGCATTGCGAGAAAATTTGCATTGAATTGTTCGTCTGCTTCGTAGTTGTGTTTTTTCTTTAGGTATCGGGTGCACATAATTAAAGCTGATCGGCTGCTTGTGTACTTTTGCAGGATTTTAAATTTTTCCTCCCCCTGTCTGTTATGTTTTCAAGATTGTAAACTTAAGGTTTTTTTTTACCGCCACTTGCTGTGGTTTGGCTTCCGAGTATGCATTGTTCTCCCGGCCGGCCGCTCCGCTCCAGTCAATCACATTGTGCGGTTTAATTAAATGGCGAAATTATCGAAACGGCCGATTGAAGTGCGCGCAAGCAAAAGCTTTGCGGTTTCCGCAACTAAGGCAACGCAGCTGAGTTATTGCTGCATTGCGGCATGTCAGAGGTTGCGGCTATTTGTCATTAGTGGCACACAAGCAGTGCATTTAATAAGACGAAAATTTTTTAGCTTTTTTCGGTCAAGATTGATAGGTTGTTTGAATTTAAGTCTTTAACATCAGTGAGTAAAAAATATATTTAGATTTTTACAGAATCGTGTCGAGGCTTTAAGTAGTTTTCCACTTCCGTAGTGGAAAATTTAAATATTTCACACTTCGTTGCTTTTGCATGTTTGCCACAGTAAAGGCAAAAACAACAACAAAATCACAAGCATCACCAACGTACAAATGCGCAGTGCAATATTTTTTTGCGATATCGATGGTCTGCTTTTGAAATTTTCAAAATGCATATTTTTTATTTGGTTTTTGCCAGCAGTGCACTCGTTGCACTTTTTGTAGCATCTGTTGATGTAGTTTTTGTTGTAAATTTTTGCCCCAGGCCTGCAGCAGTGGCAAGCGTCGTGCCAGCCAACTGCCGCCGCTGTCGCTGCCGCTTGCCGCTTGCCGCTTGCCGCCACAGTGCGTCATTTTAATACGCAAAGAAAAGCAATTTATCATTTTCGCGCTATTGAAGCGTATTTGCTGGCGTTATTGTTATTGTTGTTGCTGTTGTTTGCACTTTGCA
Source organism: Melieria picta (assembly GCA_964056695.1). Lineage (NCBI taxonomy): Eukaryota > Metazoa > Arthropoda > Insecta > Diptera > Ulidiidae > Melieria > Melieria picta. The sequence goes on from OZ057398.1 coordinate 66,058,243, forward strand.
GCTACTTTGATATTCTTTGGCGCATTCTTAGCAAGCGCCACAGCGCTCCTGGCGGTAGCGGCAACTACCAACAAGCCGCACAACAATAAGCAACGATGCCAACAGCAACAAAGATATTAGCAGCCAGGGCAGAAAAATTACAATAAAAGACGCTGGAAAATTATATATTGTGCCACATTGCATTATGACATTATTTATGGTGTGTTATGATGCAAAGGGGAATCGTTCTCGCTGGCTTTTGTTGGCCATTTTGTTGCATAACGTGCGTACTTATCAACTGCCCAAGTTGAGCTACAACATGTTGCGATACAAAAGTTGACGCAACAAAAGCGCATCAAAGCAGTTGGAATTTTCTTGCAGTGTCTGAGGTGATACAAAACTTGTCTTTGATGCTTTGTGTGGAAAATATTTAATATCACCTGAATAAAAGGGGCGTGGCTAACATGCGGGGTATCAATAAGTCAGCCAAGGAGAATGTTTGTGTGTGTTGCTTGGCATATTTGCTGCTCTGCATCTTATTTTCATTGTTGTGCAGCGCAAATTCCTTTCGAACACAATCCTGCTGTGCCCCCGCCCCCCCTCTCAATGGCGAATACAATGGCCAACCTGCAGGTGCCAACAGCGGCAACAGCAGGCGACAAACTTTGAACATTGCCACACACACTTAAAGCGTTGAAGTTTGGACACTCCCCTGCCCCCTACCTCAGGCAGTAATTGCTGCCATGTTTTGCGGTGGCACGCGGCCTTTTTTTTTGCAATGAAGTGCGATTGTCTCTCGACGTGCGCACCTTATGGCATTGACGCGCTCATTAAGCGACGCCGGCAGCGCATCAATTGCCGCCACGTTGGCAATTAAGCAAAGCCCGCAATGCCGCGCTGCCAATAAAACTGAAACGCGAGCGGCGCTGCAGTTGTTGCATCTTTGGTGGCACATGTTGCCAACATGTAAATGGCGCAAGATGCAAAAACGTTCATTAAGAAAGCAACAACAACACAAAAAGTGGTTGAAATTATGAAATTTCTATGAGAAATGGACTATGGAACGCAGCGAAATGGAGCCGCGTGCCGCATACAAAAAGCGCCAAATAATTACAAGCCTACTTGTTGTTGTTGTTGCTTTTGTTATGCTCATTGTTGGTGTGCAGAAGAAGGCAGCACAAAAAGCAATGTGTGTTTGTGCCTTAATGGCCATAAATCGATAATAATGATTAAGTATGTATGTGCGGCGCTGGGAACTGCGGCGCTGTGTATGTGGCGGTGAATGTTTGCCTGCGGCATGCGCCGCACCTGCTGCCATGGCCGCTGACATTTACGATGCCTCGGAGACAGGATTTTAACATAAAACGCAACAACAATGCGGCCGCAGGATGAGCGGCTTCACGCACTCGCGTAGGGCGGAGGAGTAGAAGTAGAAGCGGCAGCGGCACATAATCGATTACTCGCAAACGTGGGCAGCACACCTCAGCAATTCCAGCCTTTTCAATAAACATTTATTCAACTAGACTCAACGCAATGCGGAGTTTGTGCACATACGACAAACGCGTTTTTGTGTATTTATTTATTGTGTGATTGTGTGTGTGTTCGGCCTGAAACTGCACGAATTCCAACTAAACGCAACTGGCGAAATCAATCAGCGGTGCGTTTTATTGCTCGGCTGGTCCGAAAAAATGCCCAACTATTATTAGCGTTTCGCTCAAACAGCCACTTTGAAACGTGGATGGGCAGCGCTTTTGGCGCAATTTCACGCTTCAATGCATTCCGCGCTTCTGCTTCGTTTGCCTTCAATACAGATTTCCGCCGGCCAACTAACAAACCAACCGATTGTGGCGCATTTTTGTTCATGCGAGGAATGCATATTTCTGTTTATAGTTTGGGATCCAAAAATGGATTCTAATTTCCCTTTGCCACAACGAAGCGATTAGTTTACGTGTGTGGTAGTTTGGCCAAAGAAATTTATTATTATTACACCGTGCGACAAAAATTATAAAAATTTTTCACACCGGAAAAAATCCATATGGGTGTGAAACTAGAGACCAAACATAGTAATACTGCGTACTCAGTTTTTTATTTCTACATCCTTTGTCCTTTTTAAAGGACTTCAAAAATTTGAAGGGGATAAAAAATAAAAAAATATAAAAAATACTTAGCCTCGTTAGAATATGGTGATATGTCTATCAAATGAAAGAGGAAAGGCTCAAAAATTTAAATAAAATTAATTTTTTATCTATTTGTAAGAAACGGGTATGAAAAAGGTCCTTTGAAAATTTTAATCCTTTATATCCTTGAAAATTTATATAGAATTTTCTTGAAAAAAAAGTATATTAAAACCCAAAATCTTCTTGATCATGTGTCAAAATTTCATTATTCTCGCTTAATTGATTTTGTATCTTTTTATTATTTAAAATACTGATACTCAAATAAATTAGAATTTTTGTACTTCATTAGAATTGCAGTTTCCGCCTTGTTTTAATAACTTTCGAACTAATAAAGCTAGGGTAATGAAATTTTGACACGTGATCAAGGAGATTTGGGGTTTTAACATACTTACTTACATACTTTTCAAGATAATTTGATGTAAATTTTTAAGGATATGAAGGATTAAAATTTTCAAAGGACCTTTTTCATATCCTTTTTTTACAAACAGATAAAAAATCAATTTTATTTAAATTCTTTAGCCTATCCTGTTTCATTTGATATACATATCGCCATATTCTAACGAGGTTAAGTATTTTTTATATACATATTTTTTATTTTTTATCCCCTTCAAAATTTTGAGGTCCTTTTAAAAGGACAAAGGATGTAGAAATGAAAAACTGAGTACGCAATATTACTATATTTGGTCTCTAGTTTCACGAACATATGGATTTTTTTCGGTGTGGAAAATGCTGTTGCACGGTGTTCTTAGTGGGGATAGAAATTTGCTACTACAAAAAATCAAAGGAAATCTATTATTACTGCCTTATGCTGCTTTTGTGTTTCTTATGTGTTCCATGTGCCATGTTTTCAACAAAAAACTTATATTTTCTTGATAAATTTAGTTCTTGTTGGTACTTTAACAAATAATTCTTTATTTCAGTTGTAAAGGTTGCAGCTGGTGGAACTTGTGGAATTGTGCACTTTGAATATAAAAGAGGGGAAACATATTTAAGCAAAACATTTCCTTATCGGCAGTAAATAAAAACCTAAATTGGCATTGCAAGAAAAGTGCCAAAAAAAACGGCGTTACAAAAGCTATAAAGATAGAGAAGCGAAAAGAACAATGCAGGTACTACAACAACAATGTCGACAAGCACCAAACTGCAGAACAAAAGCTGTGTGGGAATTAAATAAATATGCAGCGGCGCTGCATTCGAATTGAGCGAACAGTTACAAGTGGAAAAGGTGGAAGCGTTCAGTGCGGCAGCTCTGAAGCATACTTTTGGTCAGGGATGCAGAATGCATATGGAACGAAAATGGTAGATGATGGCAGATATTCTGAAGAGTAGAGATTTTACTAGACCACAACAAGCTGAAGGATATTTTGAGTTGAAAGCAACCGTTTTTAAAAGTAATTTATTTCACTTTGCGAATAGTTGTTCAACGTTTTCGACACCGACTCTGGTTTCGACTTCAATTCAACTGAAGCTGTCGGAAATAATAACAAAAAATTTGCTGAGCTGTCATTTTTTTACTTCAAATACACCAAAGTGCCAGAAAGAACACGTTTAAAGACTCGCAGTCAGCTGTGCCCCTCAAGCGACGCAGCTGCCTTGCAACATGTGTGCAGTATGTGCGCATTGATACGCTCCAGCGTCGAGTGCATGTCTGGCAACCATAATAATACCCAGTGGCAATAACAACAACGGTGCACACAACGCCAACACAGCGTTTCGCGCAAACAGCAGCGTTATCGCTCCACAGTCGAAACCTATGCAAGGTGCTTGCAATTGAACAACACACACATGTACACTAACACAACTGCAAGTTCGCACATATAAAATTACAGCTTAGTTGTTTCTGTTTGCATGTGCGGCAGCAGCATTTCGTGCGAACAACGCATCATTGCTCGCCGTTCGGAGTTCGCCGTTGGCTGCTTGGCGTTTAAAATTGCGCCTCGATAAGGCGCACAGTTGTAATTACCGCGAGCGCACACATCCTTGCGCGCACGTCCTTACCATTTCAGCGATGTCCTTCGACGGCGTTCCAATTTTGGTTTTCGTTCGATTCAGACTCGTGCGAGTTTACATTAACAACAAATAATTTTTATTTATTTATTTACAAATAGTCGAACTTCTATTTTTTTTGTTATTTTTTCATTCTTCTACGATTTTCACATATCTGCAAAGCGGCTGCGTGCAGCGATAGCCCGGGCGGCGTCTTCTTCATCTTCTTCGCTTGCACGTAGAGCGGTTGGATCATTTGGTTCGACTCGCGCTGCAGCAGCAGTTGGCGGCAGGCGGACAGCTCCTCGCTGACGGTGCGTATTGTCGGCTCGTCTAGCGGAGTTTCGATTCTATCGGGGATTTGTTCAAAACGTAGAGCGCACATTGTGATGAAATTTGAAAATTCCTAACAAAACTGAACTGTGAAAGAAACTCAACGGAAATTTGTGTATAGAAATATGAAAAAATAGCACTAGAGTTTCGAATTTGTTATAGAGCACGAGAGCAATGATTTTTGGAAATGTGAATAATAAAAAATTTGTATCTATAGTTTAGAAATGACAATTTCGATCAGCCTATGCTGATCCAATCCAAATCGATGCAATGCGAAGGTATGCGGTTTTCCAAAAGCATTATTACTGGTCATGGCAGCTTTGCAGCATAGTAAATGAGGACAATTTTCAGAGAATGTAATTGACAACTGACTGTCAAAATTGATTCTGTAATTGCCCCAAATTAAACCCGACATAACTTCGCACCTTAGCTTCGACTAATATCAGTAAGCAGTCGCATTGTCAATAAGCCGCCGCTGACTTTAATAGCTTCACACTTGGCGCCGATTGAAATCAATCTTGCACTCTTGTCGGCTTCCACTGCTCAATGACAATTTATCTATCAGCCACACCCTCGCACCCGCACGGCTTATTGCCGCCTCTGCTTACTAGGCGAGCGTGCCACGGCGCTTAGTTGACAGTGAGACAATTTCGCAAATGCCACAAATCTGTGCTGAGCGTGTTTGGCGCATTTGGCGGTACCCACATTGCGAAAATCTCAATTGAGGAGCGAATTTGTAGTGTTATCCAGTGTTGCCAGATCAGGAGACTTCCTCCTAGATTTAGGAGATTCTTGGCCTTTTAGAAGCATTTTTAGGAAGAAGAATTGTTTAGGAGAAAGTTCAGGAGATTTATATTTATGTTAGGGGATTTTTCGGATCCTTAGTGGATTTTTGGGAGATTTTTGGATATCGACGATGTATTGGGAACACTGGTAACAAAACAAATTTTGGCAACTATTTTAATAGTCAAAGCATCCTATTGTGTCAAACATTTGTAAGCTTACAAAATTTAAGCTCGTTCTATCTCGTTCTCACTTGTTGCTGTCACAATGAAATCCCACTTTTATTTAATTCATTTGTTATATGTTTTGTTTTTGTTAAGTTTTTGTTGTTAAGCTGAAGAAGACTACAATAAAAATATATGTATAGGTATATTTTTTTTATGAGTATAATTAAGTATTAATTAAGTATAATTCATTTAAAATTACGCAAATTATAAAAAAAAAAATTATGTGATTTTTTTAACTTATGAGAGGAAATTTCAGTATTTTTTTAAGATTTAGTAGAAAGTAATTTCAGGTTTCTGGCAACACTGGTGTTATCCTTGGCGCATAGCTGTCGCCAGGCGTAAATATTTGTATTCGAAGTGGTGGTAAGTGGGTGGTTGCTGTCAGCTAAGTTGTACAATTCTGTAAACAAAATTTTGAACACCAACCCACTTTTCAAACAATGTTATAAAAAAAATAAAATTAATTAAGAACTGTACAATCGTAAAATATGTATTGACTGCAATTAATCTTTGTAAAACTCCAAATTTTTCTAATCATGCACTCTGAGAAAATCAAGAGAGCGCTTTAAAAAAACCCGCTTTTGGTAAAAATGAGCACCACGATCCATAATCACGCCTTCAATTGAGCTAACAGCACTCTGAGGCGACAAGTGCAATGCATGTGTGCGTCACACACACACACACACACGTGCGACAACAACCCAAACACTCGCGCACTCTGAGCATCAATACCTGTAAAGTCATCATTTGTAAGGATTTTGCTACTTGCGTTTCTCCTCCGATAGCAACTGCAACAACAATAATGACATCAATGCGGATTGTGCTTTTGTCTTTCGCGCACATCGGCGTCGGTTCTGGATTTGGCTTAGTTTTTATTATTGTTTGCCGTATCGAGCGACTTGCGGCTGGCATGAATTTCACACGATTTGAAGGATTTAAAAGTTTTGCGGCAGTCAGTCAGTCAGTCAGTCAGCGGGCGTGTCGCTGTGGCAGGTGTGCTCCTTCACAATTCGATTTTCGAAACTAATACAAACGTAAATTGCGCAAATGGCTAAAACGTGTAGCGGGCGCACACGCGAAGACTTTTTGGCAGCAGCGCCAGCGAGAGTGAAATGTGCTGTACAGACAAGACGGCACATAAATAAATCGGAAATGGAAGTACGTAAAAGAAATTGAATTCAATTTAGTCGCAAATGAACTACAAAAATTGGGCGAGAAATTACTAATAGAAATTACGTGGCAATTGCAGGCGCCGTTGCCGATCAAGAAATCCGCTTGCAATGCGCTTAAAAATAAAAGTGGCCATAAATAAACAATTGCGAATTTGTTGATGATTGATTTATTATTTGAGATGCACTTGCTGTACGCTACACTCAGACATTTTCAGTTTATTTGCGGAGCATAAGAAAGTTGCGAGAGTTTGCTGGTTGGCTGTTTGATACTTACTGCAATGATGGATTGTAGGCTAATTATTTCATAGTTTTTGTTTTATAAGTAATAAGAAAAAATATGAGAAAAGTTCATGACAAGGGATGGATTGCGACTATCAACAGTAGATAATTGCAATCGACTTAAAAAAAGCCACTATGCAATGAAGCCAAGAAGGCTGCTGTGAGCTCATGGGCCACAAGAATCAATCGAGATAACGCGAGACATAGCTACGGCAGGGATTTCCATAATTGGAGCCGACCTTTGGATAGCTAAACAAAAACCGGGGAAATAACAATGGGTCTGCTTGGTGGTCTGCTTTGGCCAATCTCCCAGCCGGTGAAAATGAAATTCTCACTACTGCAAAAAAAAAAAATCAGTATTTTAGTATTTTTATATTTTGCAAAACATTTATTTGCTTCAATTATTTTTTTAATTTTTGTAATTTGTAAAGAAATATACAAATAATAAACAATTTCTTTACATTATTACTCATATTTTATTTTATGGTCTGCTTTGGTAATTTTCCCAGCCATGAACATGAAAAAGGTTTAGTTAGTAAGAATCTGTTGCGCTATGAAGATTCTCACTACCTGCAAAAAAAACAGCATTTTAGTATTTTTATATTTTGCAAAACATTTATTTGTTTTAATGTAATTTTTAAATTTTTTTAACGTGTAAAGAAATAAACAAATAATAAACAAATAATCAACAAGTTCTCTACATTATTACTCATTTTTTAATTCTCTACAAATGGCTGCTTTAAAATTGTTCTTGTTGTCAGTGGATGCCAACCGATATGGGAGGGCGAAGGGAACACACGAAAAAGAAGCCCAAAAGCGGCAACAAAAAAGTTTGACTTGTCATTTCCGTTATTTACTTTGTTAATGGCTGCGCGGCAAGTGTACTCGCTGTTCCGCCACATTGTTTCTGCCTCTTGGCTGTTTCTCTCTCTGTGTTGTTTACTCGTAGGCCAAAACATTTCGGCTGCTTTTTTTTCACATAGTTACTTACATTTTGTTGGAAATTTGCTGTTCATTTGTTGTTGTTTGTTGGCTTAAAATGTTATTGAAAACATCAGAAAGAACTTTTGACTACTGTGCTGTGTACTTAAAGTAAAGTTGCTGTAACTTTTGCTTTTGTTGTGCAGAATTTGCATTCAACTTGTTGAAAATTTACTTTCAAAATTGAATTGTTGCTAAATTCTGTAAAATTTGAATGCGTAAATTGGAAAAAGTAGCAACACAGCAAAAGCGCAACTTTTAAATTTGTATGTACGCAAGTGTGTACTTGTTTAAAAAACATGAAAACAGCAATTTTCGGACAAGCTAATTCGATGAGCGTGTCAAGTTGAGGAGCCAATGGGGTACAAGCTAAATGGAAATATGCTGGTTATTTGCTTTTCATAAAAAGCTTATCAAGTAAAGACAAATGAAGATGAAGAGATTGGCGGTCTTCTATAAAGTTGGTGCTGGTGCGGGAAAAAAGGATTTTGGTGGCAAAATTCCATCAAGCTTTTTGAGCTCTTCTAAGTCTCCAAGCAACACGCAGAACGTGCCTAAGCTCGCTAATGTTTTTGATATTATGGGACATGATTGACTGGCAGAGGCAATCGGTTTTCAATGGTTGTACATACATTCATACATACAAACAGTGGGTCTTAAGCTAAGATTTTCACATTTATTGTGTATGCAAATTTTTATATAAATAAGAACTTTTTAATGTGTTCTGATGTTTGCTTGATGCAGTTGTGATTTGTATTTAATATTACAAAGTTGTAGTTGACAAAAGTCACTTTAACCCAGTAATCACATCATTTTTGCTTTCTCAAAAGTCGTCTTAAAATTTCGCCAGCACAGAAAATGCATAAAAAAGAGTTTAAAATTGGCTCTAATTAATTGTTAATAATCCTGAAAAACTCATCTGCAGTCGACCAGCTGCATGCACTCTACCGATCTCAATTACCTAAAGTTGTTGCTATTTAATGAGATTTTCAACTACTTAGCAACTACAACAGCAATAACAGCGCAAATTTCAGCATTGCTTGCATGCATCAACTTGAACCAATTTAAATTTTAAAATAGCAACCACAATAACAACAACAACAACACCCTTTAGTAGAGCTCATAAATTGCACAACTATTACACACGAGTCGCCTGTCGTCTGAGGCCTCGGTGCCGCACTGCAGCACAGTCGCCAAGGAAATGACCAAAAATTTAAATGCCTCTGTAAATTTAATTTTAATGGCTTTTGTTAAATTTATGCCTAATCCAACTCTTCATGTTTCCGAGTGAGCGCACGTCACAATGCGACCTACCTGACTGTGCAGGCCCCATTTCCCACTCACGCCGCGGCCGACCACTTGAAGTGTTGACGTCGTAGCTGCCATTCGTCGGTCGTTGCGCGCTGTGTCAAATTGCGTTTATGTGCGGCTCCCCTAAACCCGGCTCCGCTGTTTGTGCGGCATTATTTCGTCATTTCGGGTGCGTCTTTATCGACACAGGCGGCCACACTTTTATTACACTTTGGGCCAACGCAGTGTTTGCCGAAGATGATGCCGAAAAATTAATTTCGTAAATTTTCATAAAAGTTTTGCCGTTGCCAAGGCGGCCGGATGGCCGGGCGGCGCTTGTTTTAATCCCAGACGCAGCAGCGGCACCGCAACGAGCCGGTGCGGCTGTGTGGTTATTGGTTGCGCTGTTGCTCGCCGACGACAAGCGGGATTTATAACAACAACAAAAACAAGCAGAAAAGCAGTAACAGTTCGGTGTAAATAACACGACGACGGCAATGGCATTAAAGTGCTTTTTCATTTGACCTTCGTTTTGGTTGGGGCCACTTTCGACGCTGGCGTTGACGGTGATGGCGAGTGGCGGTGGGGATGGCGCAAACGTTGCGCCTACAATATTTGATTAGCTGTAGAGTGAGCGGCGTTTAAGCATCGGCCGCGGCCGACCGACGTACAGACGCCAAGGCGGCACAAATGGTCGCGCGTGAACGTGCGATGTTCGAGCGCATATTTTGCCGCTAAAGCGCAGAGTGAACAAAGTGGTCGGCGCATACCTTTTGTGTGTCTACGAGGCGCCGCACGCGCTGTCAACATGCCGTGCGACATTTGAATTGTTGCACGAGAGGCGCCGAAAGTGGCCAAATAAAACGTCCGCGCCAGCAGTGCTGGTATTTGAAGTTTCGGAAAGCTGTTTCAATGCTTTTATTATTGTTTGTGATTTCGTTGTTGGTGCTGTTTGAAAATCTCATGAAATTATGATTTAGCCATGAACGCTCGAGTGCGCTGGCAACAATGCGCGCTCACGCGGCCAAAACTCTAATAAGCAAAAAGCAGCCAAAACAAAAACAACAACAGCGAAACCAACAACAACAACATTGGCAACAAAAAAGCAAACATAAATAATTTATTACGTGCAGTATTATGCGTTGCTGGCGCTTCCGCAAATCATCTGCAGCGACCAAGCAGCAAGCAACGCAACTGTTTGTACAATGTTTTGTGTGTGCGTGTGTGTGTGTGTTTTGCTTGAACTGCTGGCGCCGCTGCCGGTTGTGTGCGCTCTGGGACGACAATTTGAAAATGTTCGCTGTGCGGCGGTGGCATTTAATGCGGGCGCCTGTAAGTAGGCTTAGTTTGCGGTGCCGAAAGGTAGAGCTGCGTTTGGGCTGTGCGGCCGTGGCATTTAAGTTTGTGTCAACGTCATGCAGCGCGATTCAGTGGGGGGTTGGGATGCGAATGCCTGATTTAAAGGTGTGAATTGTTGCTGTGATTGTGTGTGTTTGTGTGCGCTTTGCCAAGATTAGGCAACATTTTAGGTACTGTTGGCAGGTGACTGTTGGCTGTATTGCAGCTTTATTCAAGTTTGTTTTAAAGAAAATTGTTGCTATATAATTGAAATAAAAGAAAAATTAAAATAAAAAATATATAAAAGTAAGAAAACATAAAAAATGTTATGAACTCATATTTTTAATGCTCTTCATATCAAATTTCTCTTTCACTTTAGAATTAGTTTTTATAAATTGCCTAAATTTTGTCATTTGAATTTGCACATTGATTCCGCTCTACATAGTTTGCTTGATGTAATAAAAATTTCAGTTTTTGCTTTCAAATTTTGTTTACATTCATATGGCAACCAATTTATTTAATGAATTTTTTTTAACACTACTAATCACTCAATAACATTGAAATGAGAATGCTTCTGTGGAAATTCTTTTGTAATAGATATGTGAAATGTTTTTTAATTACATCTCGAATTCATTTGCCGTCAGCTTCACAATGCCGTTCAATCACGTCAAATAGCGCAATCAAATGTAAAATTGGTAGATGTCAAATACAACGCTGCCGCGAACGGATGCTATTTTCCAGCTGGCTGCCAAATTGTTTGTGTGCGTTTGAAAATTGATTCGTAAGAGTGAATATAGGCGCATTTATGGTGAAATAATTAGCGCATAATAATTAATAAACTATTTTTATGAATTGCTGCATTACGTATACGACATGTGGCCCAGGGGCGTAGCCAAGGGGGGGGGGGGATTAGGGTGTCAGAACCCCCCCCCCCATAGCCTATAATTTGTCAACATTCACCAATCACTATGCATCGTATGTACGTTCCCACATTAGCAAAAAGGTCTTTTCATCTTTAAATATTTAAAAGAATATTAACAAAACCCTTTTTGTACCGAAACTAATTTGTTTTTTTAATAGTCACGTTTAGGCTTAATGCAGCGATTTGCATGTTCTAAAAACATGTCTAAAGAGTAGCTTAGTTCGTCGACCGGAATGTCCTTCAGGATGTCGGTACAAGCCTTTTGGATGGTTTCTACGTTCTCAAAACGCTTTTTTCATCGGCAAATGCATTCTTTGAAAAGGTGAAATTCGCACGGTGACACATCATGTGAAAACAAAAAAACAGTCAAAACAAGTGTCAATAGATGGGATGGCATCCTTCGATAGCCAAATGTTCAGTTAAAATGCAATAAATATATGCTATTGAGATGCTTAACCTTCGCCTTACTAAAGATGATCCCAGGCACTTCCGCCGCTATTTTGAGTAAAACTCACAATAAATATATAATAATTTAAAAATTTTTTTCATACTTCAGTATTTAGTATCTTCCTCTGGCGATAGTTCGTTTTTCGAAAAAAGGCCTAACTTTAATGATTTATTTTATTGGAAAATATTAGAAGATTTCTTTCCAGAGGGTTTATTGAACACATAATGAGGTACGCAAAAAAAATTTATCGTGAGTTTTAATCAAAATGGTAGCGAAACCGCCTGGGATCACCCAGATACATTTGTATAAAAAATGACAAAATTCAAGTTTAAACATGAACGAAATTTCCAAAAAACATTTTTTCATGTTATTGAAAATTACCTGAAAATTTGTGCAGATATTAAACATGAATATTAAAAAGATCACCCGGGTGGGTATAAGTAAAGGGAAGGTTAAATCCAATTTCACGAATTTCAATGAAGATTTTGGCTTATCTTTTATGAATTACCGCCCAGTTTTGATCTACGGTGATCGCGGATTCAGTTGGCAAACACTTTGGTCATCATTTATGTTCTGACAATCGTTTTTAAATCGCTTTTGCCACTTATGAACTCCACTATGGTATAAACAAAAATCCCCATAAACTTGGTCCATCAATTTAAATGCTTCGATGCACATTTTTGTACGATGACACAAACATACTTCCACATCAGATGCAATAACTTCGCTTTCAGTCCACCAAATTTCATGACATTTTTACTAAAATTCAGGGAAAAAATTTAGTTTTTAATGCATTAAGTCACATAAGCCACAACAAAATGCCCTATTTGGAAAGTGCGCTTTACTTTAAAAAACATATAATACTAAACTGGCAAAACATTTTTTAAAACCCTCCATGACCAAGTTCTGGCTACGCCCCTGATGTGGCCCAAAGCGTCTTTTGTATTTGTTGAATTGAAAATAGTTAAATTTGTGCAACTATTAAATTTGATCAAATTTGTTTCCCACTATATGTGCATATATAATGCAATACGAAATTTTGTTAATTTTGTTTAATAACAAAAAAATATAAAATATTATGTTGACTGAAAGAAATTGACATAAATCTGCGCAGTGACGTCAACTTAGGAAAGACGAGCGTGTTGAAAGTGATTTTGATTTTTAAATCAGACTTCTGAAAATCATTCTGTGGCTCTTAAATGAGAGAAGAGCTAATACGGAAACAACATTTTTTTAGAAGGACCTTGATCGTTTTCCCTTTGGAAAATATACCGAAATTTCTATTATATATTTTCTTGTATTTATTTACTTATTGTAAAACTGTGTAAATTTTTAGGCTTGTTTGCTTAAGGTTTTTTCGCTTGGAATTGTATGCTTTAAATTATTTACACAAATGACATTATTAACGAATATATTGTCCACAACATGTACACAAACAAAATGGGATCTGGCTGGCCAGCTCGCTGCCAATTTGACGCTGGCCACATTTTGACTGCGTCCATAATGTGCTCTTCTCATTTAATTAACTGAACATTCAATGCATTTAATTTTGCTTTATTTATTTGAAACTTGACAACAGTGACAGCTGTTGTTGTTGTAATGCATATGCGATGTTTTTGTTTTAATAATTTCTATTCGCCATAATAATTTTAATTAATTATTTCTGAACGGCTCAATGTAGCAAAACACAAAAATGCCTATAAAAAATTTGTATTTACAAAACAACAACAACAATTATCAATTATTAACAAAAGCGTTAAAATATGAGCATTTTCTGTATGCATTAATCATATGAAATATGGGAGCACAAAAGCAACAACAATAGCAGCGAATGCGCAAAGGTGGCGCTTGGACGATTGACCTCGCGGGGCGGTTAATGTTGTTTATTAAATTACAGTTGCGGTTGTTGGTGTTGTTGCTGTTATGAATGCTCGTTAATTTATGCTGGCATTATAACGAAGTGTGAACAGTTGAAAAGCAATGTATTTGCATTCAGCATTTTTCTATTTGTTTTTTGGTGCCGGTTTGTTGTTTGCCAATCGACGCTTCAGTGCAGCAAACAAATACAAACAGCTATAATTTTTTCAGCAAATATGTGTTGTAAATAAATAAATAATAAAAGTAAATAATTACAGTTTGTTTTTGCAACAATAATGAAATCAATTTAAAAAAAAATAATCTAAAAAAAGATTTAATTGAAACGTTGAATATGCTTAGCGTATTTAGTTCGCTCTTCTTCGCGAAAGAGCGCAGCAATCGCTGTTAATTACCAGTTTCCAGCTTGCGTCTACGCTTTTTCCAAAGCTCGCTCTCACCACGTTAGTTGTGGTCATAGTGTGGTTTAATCAATGCTGCGTTGACTGCTGTCCTTTGTTTTTGGCGCAGCTGTAATGCGCTTTCGAGTGCGCCCCGACGGCAGTCTCAGTCTCGTAATGAGGCCGCAGACTACACGAAATCGCATAAGGATAGTCGAGCGAGAGCTGCGGTTGGCAGACACGAATTTTAATGTCCTTTGTTGGCAGAAAACATTTTGTTTGGCAGCATCTCGCTGGTCGTCTACTTCCAAACCTGCTTTCATCCTCTTCACTCCTGTAGTACCTTATTTGTTCTGCGTGTCGTTTTCAACCATTCCATGGTTATGGTCCGGTTTGTAATGTTTAGCTATGCTGCGATTCTATAGGTTTTTGTTTAATTTATTTTACTTTATTTTATTTAATTTAATTTTAATTTATTTGAATTTGTTTTATTTTATTTTATGTTATTTTATTTTATTTCATTTTATTTAATTTTATTTTATTGTATTTTATTGTATTTTATTTTATTTTATTTCATTTTATTTTTTTATTTTATTTTATTTTTTTATTTTATTTTATTTTATTTTATTTTACACCCAACGTAGTCTTCTCGGACATTAAATGCTTTTTAAAATCACACTTCCTCCAAAAACACCAAAACGATAGTAACAATTCCTCACAATGGTACTCAAACATATCACAAAACTCCAAGACAATCAACGAATACCTCAAAATTAGTACAACTTCCCTGACCAGAAAAGACCAAACAAAAATTATAAGACTAAGACTAGGACACAATAGACTCACACATAAACACTTAGTTGACAAAAACCTGTCTAACATCTGTAGCTTTTGCAATAGCCATATAATCAATACCCAACACATCCTTGATAAATGCACATTCTTCGACACTTACCGACGTTCACTTCCAAACACAATACCTTCAGACCTACTCAAAAACCCTTCAATTAATAACCTAATAACACTAATAAATTATTTAAAGTTTTGCAATCTATATAATGAAATATGAACATATTATCCAACCCCAGCTTACTGCACACTTAACATCAAACACTCACACCACTTACACTTTAAGCTCACCTAAATTAACTATATAATAATAGTATTAATATATTAAATTAATTGCACTACTACATATCCTACACCCATATTAGCTTAAGGCCTCAGATGCCATAGCTTCTATTTTATGTATATATTGTTCTATAATTTAGTTATAGTTTCAATATTCTTGTAAATAAATAAATAAATTTTATTTTATTTTATTTTATTTGATTTGATTTGATTTTATTATTTTTTATTTTTTGTAATTTATGGCGCGCTGCAGACACACCAACAACAAAAACAATAACAGCCATCACAGACTACTGACAATATTTTTGGCATTTGCCGCACTGTGCAACTGCCTCCAGTGCCCTAGAATTCCGCTCCAGTGATCTACTTAATCGTTTGTTCGACGTTTCCTGTAGATTCCCATTGCATTTGAAATCAATACAGTCACCTCGCAGGCAGTAACACGTATCGCTTCTGGTCATTTGTACATTTTTGGCAATGTTTCACTTATCGATTTGCTGTGTAAACCCGATTTATCACATCATGAATATTTTTCCCATACACTTTCATGTTTATCCACTTTGTTTTATCTTTTCTTCTCACTTTTCGCTCTCTTCTTACTTCTCACTCTCCACTGAAGTCACACTTTCTTATGCTTGTTTACGTGTATGGCTGTTTTTCTGCTCTCACTTTCGTTCCCCTTTTCCTCTTTGCGTGTAATATCTCTGCAATGGCTTTTATTATGTCATTATTGTCATTTGCGTTGCTGCCTCATACCGGACATTACCATCAACTCGATTGCCAGTTGTTGGCGCGCTGCCCGCCATCCTGCTGCCAGTCCTGATTATTGCTGCTTATCCTCGGCTATTTGTGACTTTTGTAAATTACTTTACTGCCGCGCATCAGCGCTGATTTCTGGCGTCTCCTAATTTCCCACACCAACGCCAGAGTTCGCTGATAAAAGTCAGCAGGAAACAGTAGCGTAACTACAACACCAACAACAACAATAATAACTATAAAGCGCACTAGACAATTTCTGTGTCCACTGGCATCACATCTTTATGTTCACCCACTTGTCGCACCCCACCCGTCCTCCGTCGCCTGCTTTTCGGTCATTTCAGTTTAATTTATGCCATAAGATTATTTTAATGATGGATTTTGGCAGTAAATTCAACGTTGTCGTCGCCCCTTCTTGTTGCAGTTGTTTAGTATGGTGGCAATTGTTGTTGCGCTGCTACCTGAATTTGTGGTGCATAATTGAAATTTCGCTACAGGCTAAGCCGTATAGTGATGCTCCCGAAGCCGGCTGAGAAATTTGGCCGTATTTGTAATTTTATTTTACTGCTACTGTTGTTTGTTGCTTGTTGTTTGTGTATAATGTTTATTTTATTATTGTCATAAATAAAAATGGCGAGCACGCAGCTAAGCTCACAACAAAACGGGTGACAACAAGGAAGATAAACAAAATGGGCTGACGGGTGGTATGAGTCACATTGAATCGCTGAAGGCGTCAACTGCGGTCGAGGAGTAGCGGCTCATGCTGCTGCCGCCGTTGGATTTAATGCGCAATTGAATGTCAATTAATTGAAAGGGATGGGATCACTCTAGATTTCGTCGCCGCTGAAGTATAAATCATAAATAATGGATTCTGATGCGCCCTCAAGGCAGTGTAATTAAAAGAACTTTGTGTAGTGTAAGACTTTAAGTACCCGCAGACAGCAGATTTCCAAGAAAAGATTATTGCTAAGGATTGCCTACAATTGTTGGTCTATTGCGTGCACATTATTTGATTTAATAATTATATTCAAATAGTCTTAAGGTGCGGTTCATGGAATTGCTTCATCCAATCCTTTCTCTCTCCCTATTTCTGCTCTCCGGTCTTAGCCGTTCGTTTTTATTCTAGATCAATGTATCTTCATCCAATAAAGACGCATGTCTCGAAACCAAGCAGCGTTCTTTTTCAAACTTTTCGAAACGGAATGCGTGCGTCATTATCAATATTGTCATTACACATATTTTTGACATATTTTTCTATTGTTTTTATTGCTCTAAAGTGTACAAAAATCATGAGCGAAATTAAAATTGGCAAGAAAACTTGCAGCTGTTGGCGTAACAGCGCCGAATTTACGTGCTAATTGATTGAAGTGCCTCGCTGGACCACACAGAAAGTAAGCGAATTTTTTCGAAATAAATGAAAATGTATTGAATGCGGGGAAAAGCGAACTGTGGAATGTAAAAGCCAAGGAATAACAACGACGATATTAAAGCGAATGGAGCGCTGCGACTGCGAAAAAATATAAATCAATTTGAGAATGAAACGGAAGCGACTGCCACTTGCAACCGCACACCCACACGATTTCGTATGTGAGTGTGTGTGTGTGTGCAAAGTCAGCACGAAGGACAGGCACGAAAAATAATTGCAAATGTGACGGAAGTGTAATGACATCCTTGCGAGCGTGCCGTACACATACACACACACAAACACAACTGCACAGCGCGTGCGGACAGTTGGCTGCAGCAGTTGCCGCGGCGGATGTTGACGCGGTTCGGAATATGCCGGTCGCGCGGTAATCTATAAGTTTGCTGAAAGCCACACCGCCAGCAACAATTTCAATGAAAAATATAAATAAAATTGCTGAAAAAGCAGCAAAATAATACAAAATTACAATGCGCCACGGATACAACGTAATAAAAACAGTTAACTTTGGGGCGAAAAAACGAACGCTGCGGCGGCCGCATGCAGTCTGAGGTTGCAGCTGCTGAGCGGGGCCGACAGGACAAACAACAAGCGCACAACAATAACAAAAACACGTTAACAATGACACAAGCGAGGTACGTGGAAAGCACGACTCGACCCATAGTAAAAATAGTGATTGTGCAATTGCAATGACACGCACACATACAAACGAATACGCTGACTGCAATAAAAGTGCAACAAAAGTGCAACAATGCCACGAAAAGGTGGCGCACACATGTCAGCAGATTGGCGCACTGGTGGCTGCTGGCTGCTGGTGGCTGGCGGGCTGATTGCTGGTCAATTGCCGGTGGCGTGCGTGCAGGCGGCGCTGAGGTCAGCTAACGTCGCAAATGGCTGCTCGGACAATCTGACCGCCGCGTGTCCAGCCATCGAATATGCGAACGGATGCTGGCAGCGGATGCTTTTAATGTCGTAATCGTTGCAGCGTTTTTAAGCATTTTTTGCGGCCGCCGAGTGCCTTTTCGGGCGCTGGTGCTGTCCCCAGCTACTTCGAGCGCGATTTCTTCAAGTTTATTTGCATTTCTACGCCCGCGATTGTTGTTGTGCGCATATGAAAAATGCAAAAGTCTGCATTTCTGCTATGTTGCATATTTAATTTAATATTTCAACCTGAAAGCCCTGTAAGCGCGAGAATTTTTTCGTAGAATGTATTATTGTACAAATTTTAATAAATAAATAAATTATTTTTTTTTGCGGCCACTTTTTCACTTAGTATTGCATTTAATTTGTATTTTCTTCATGTTAAGCGTTTCTTGTTTGCTTTTTAAGGTCGACGATTTTGCATGGCCGCACACTTTGGCGTCTCATATTTTCGCGCTTTCCCGCTGCGCCAACAATGCCAACGTCGGACTCGCCAGTTGACAATTTCATTTGCATGCTCAGCACGTTGCGGCCAACAAATTTTAAAATTTAATTACGGTTTTTTCATCGTTTGCCATTACCCCTTTTTTCTTTGGCACAACTGTGGTTGTTGTTGTTGTGCTTATATTTGGCAGCGCGAAACATGCGTTAGTGGGCGTCACATTTTCACCAGAGCAAAATAAAAAAAAACAATAAAGTCCATAAAATACATAACGGTATTTAGGTTACATAAGGGAATGTGTAGAGAAGCGGGAGACAGACAGAAAGCGCACAAAGCTGTACGAAAGAGCGAAAGTGAAGTTTTTTGGCTTATTATATCAAGCAATCAAAACCTGTACTGGGTATTTTTTTTAATAAATATTGCAATTGTATGGTATTAAATTGTTATTAAAATTAAATGTCAGTGCCAAACGCGCCATCAACATTTAAAATCATTTGAGGAATATTTTGCCTACTGTGATTGTTTTTGTTGGACAGCGAGAGTGACCCATTTGTTGGGCTATGAGTATCTTTTGGCAACTTCTGTGCCTTGCGCAGCCACTTTGACTTAACCCTTTAAGCAGCCTAATGGAATACTGAGCAAGAATTCTTTCTTAACTCAAACTTTAATGACATTTATTTGAAAAACTTTTGTTGGAGACCCATTTGATGAAACCGTCTTATATCTTATGCGATTAATTTTTTTTAAATAAAATTTTTCCCTTATTCTAATAGTTGACTTCCAGCCACACTTTGCACAGGAACTCAACGTATTCTGCTCGAAAACAACAGCATTTTATATTCCTTATTTTTCAGCCTTTGTAACGCATTCTTCTTGTCATATAAGCGGATTGTAACGGATAAACGTTGCAGCAATGAGTTACAGTTTTTGCTGCAACTGTGCACAATGCTGACCCTGTATGCGACAACAAAATCTCATAGAAATATTTCTCAGAGGAAAGGAAATTTGCAAAATCTTCGAGCGCTGCTTGGACCACAATTTAAGGCAGTAAAGTCTGCAGTCTTTATTGATTTACCCGGGAGCACTTAATTTAATTAATGCATAAAATCCTTCTTGATGCCAGGACATTCCCCCAAAGAGTGCACAGCCGGCAGCTGCAGAGGAGGCAAAAGTAGCAGCAGCAAACAAGTGTGAACATCTGCCAAGACTCAAATCCGACCACATCAAATGCACTATGACTAAGAATATTTAAAGTTTTGCTTGCAAAAGTTGCAAAAAGCACACGCACACACACACACATACACACGCGCGAGCACTCACACGCAGCCACAGAGACCTTAGGGGGCGTTGCGGGCCAACGGCAGACAGCAGTTGCGCTTTTACAGATTTTCTAATTTCCAGTGAGAATTGAAATGAAACTATGTATTTGTATGTGCGTGCATGTGTGCGTGTTGTGTGCAACAACACATAATAGAATTACATTTATGCATGCAACGTGCATGGAGAATTGCAACAACAGAAGTTTCGTTTAAGTTTGCAATTTAATTGCATGGCAGCTCGAATGGACGCAAGTGCAGGGAATGAGCGAATGGAATGCGCTGTGAAAAGGCGCTGGTGAGAGAGTGATGGAAAGAACATGTGCTGTTGTTCGAATGAGGGAAGTGCGCATATTTTGTATAGAAGAAAGAAGTATGAAGGGTAAAGTATGGGATTCAAGTGAAACTCAGAGAAAGATGGAAGATAAGACCGGAGTTTTGCATAAAAAAATTAAAAAAGAAAGCGATTGAACAGAAGGCAGCACGTTGAGTCTAAAAAAGAGGGACTTGCTTAGGGTTAAACTTGGCTAATAGAACACCGTGTGACAAAAATAAAAAAAATTTCACACCGGAAAAAATTTATACGGGCGTGAAACTAGAGACCAAACATAGTAATACTGCGTACTCAGTTTTTTATTTCTACATCCTTTGTCCTTTTAAAAGGACTTCAAAGTTTTGAAGGGGATAAAAAATATGTATATAAAAATACTTAACCTCGATAGAATATGGCGATACATATATCAAATGAAAGAGGAAAGGCTGAAGAATGTAACTAATATTGATCTTTTATCTATTTGTAAAAAAAGGATATGAAAAAAGTCCTTTAAAAATTGTAATCCCTTATATCCTTGAAAATTTATATAGAATTTTCTTGAACAGTAAGTATGTTAAAACCCAAAATCTCCTTGATCACGTGCCAAAATTTCATTATTCTCGCTTCATTGATTTTGTATCTTTTTATTATTTAAAATACTGATACTCAAATAAATTAGAATTTTTGTACTTAAAGAATTGCAGATTCCGCCTTTTTTTAATAATTTTCGAACCGTAAAGTTATAGTAATGAAATTCTGACACGTGATCAAGGAGATTTTGGGTTTTAACATAGTAACTTTTCAAGAAAATTCTATATAAATTTTCAAGGATATAAAGGATTAAAATTTTCAAAGGACCTTTTTTATATCATTTTTTTACAAATAGATAAAAAATCAATTTTATTTAAATTTTTGAGCCTTTCCTCTTTCATTTGATATACATATCGCCATATTCTAACGAGGTCAGGTATTTTTATATTTTTTTTATTTTCTATCCCCTTCAAAATTTTGAAGTCCTTTTAAAAGGACAAAGGATGTAGAAATGAAAAACTGAGTACGCAGTATTACTATATTTGGTCTCTAGTTTCACGCACGTATGGATTTTTCCCGGTGTGAAAAATGCTGTCGGATGGTGGAATGAGAGAATAGAGAAAAAGTGGAAGGAAATCCATTGCCAAAAAAATCAGAATAATAGGGGCAATAGAGGAAATGAAATACGGAGAAAAAAGAAAGGGGGCAAGGATGGAAGCGGAGTAGGTAATCTTGCTAGACCAACAGCTGTGACATCATTTAATGGAACCGGAGCAGTCATGCTTTAGTGCAGGTTTAAAAAAATAAAGAAAGCACCACAAATTCTAAGCACTTATTATTCAAAAATAAGCAAAATGATGACAGTTTTAAAAGTCTCTTAAAATACAGTAAGAGAACGTTTCGAATAAGTAACTCAGTGCCATCAGCAAAGGGAATCGTGTTTTTGTTTTTACAAAAGAAATGCACTTTCCAAGAAGTCTAAATTGCCTCAAACATACAACAATATTTTCGTTTGAAATACTACTAATTGAAATACTTCTATTACTATTTTCACTCGCGCGTGTGTGCATGTTTGCGCTTCAATAAATAATGAATTTTAATGCTTTTTGCAGTAAAGAAAACAAAACGAAAGCAGAGACATTTGCTGCCGAGTAAAGGGGAACGCAAAAGTGTATAAACAAAGTGTTTGAGTGATGGCGAAGTGTGAAAATAGGACAAAACGAAGATTGATTGAAGTATTCCGAAAAAGACCTGGGTTGCGAAAGATAATTTATTTAAATTAAAAAAAAAATGTATACACACATGAATGAGTTCAATATTTAATATAGTTTGATTTATTTAATTGATTCAATATAATTTGATTAATAAAATTAATTAATCCACATGGGATCCGCTTGGTAGTTGAACACAAATTCGTTTTCTGAGGCAAGTTTGTGTTTGCCAAAATTGCCAAAACTTTCAGTTAAAAAACTTAAGCAAGCAGCAGCGGCACTTAAGCAATTTGTACTAACCAAAATTTTTAGTGGCTAAAAACTAAAACGCTCAACTTTTAGCTTTATTTGCTTGTGGATTTATCGTGCTGCTGCCGAGTTGTTTGGGCGCTTGGTGTATGTGTGAATATGTGTGTGTGTGTGTGTGTGTGTGCGCCAGAATCTATGTGTGCTTTTAAGTGCATTTGAGTTTGGAGTTTTCGCTCTTTTGCATGCAAATAAAATTTTCAGCAAATTTAACAAAAGTGAATAATGAGTCGCAAATGTTTTAATGACACTTGCACAGCTGCTGCCGGACAGCAGCCGCCGACCAGCCACCGCAGGCAGCGCAGGGGCGCCATTATCGCCACTGCGCCGTGCACACATTCTAAGCCGTCGATTGCGAGCGCTGCCAAAGTGGCGTAAGCAGATTGTTTCCGGCGCGCACATGTGAGCGGTGAGTCTCGGCATGTGTGTGTTCAAGTTTTTGCGTTGCACATCGCCCATTAATTAAAAAAAAACTGTAGAAAAGTTGCTGGCTAGTTGGGTCGGGCAGTGTTTTTGGCAGGCGTTCAGCACTTGCGGCGCGGCTGGGGCAGTGCAGAGTTCTGCTGGCACGCAAATACCAGATGCTTGAAAACTCGAATTGCTGCAATAAAATTGCCCGCTGAACTCGGGCGTATATTTTAGTGGAATTTAATGGCAGTAACAGCAGAAGATGCAGCGGCGTCGGCGCATATTTGCATTTGCGCTGTAAACTTCGAATAGAGGCGAAAGGCTGAAATAAAATAAAAGGAAGTAAAGCAAAGTAAAATATGCCATAATAATAAACGCCCTGTCGCACAAGTGTGTACACTTCAACACACAGCTGCACAGCTAGCAACAACAACAACAAAGCCGAAATAACCAAACAAAGGCGTCAACGACGAGCTAAAGCAAAGCAAAGCCAACAGGCGGGTAGAGAAGCACAAAATAAATATGAAAAAAAATATAAAAAATTCAAATACAAAATATAAAAAAGAAAAAATATTAAGAAAGTTAGAAAAAACTTGAGAGACACAGAAAGCCAGCATAGAGAAAGCAGAAAATTATGTTGCATATTTTTGTGCATGCAAATAATTTCCTATGCAATTGCCGGGCGCGCAGTGCAGGAGGCCGCAGTGAAGTGCGAGAATGGCAGAGAGCAGCGCAAAAATGGGACAAAAGTCGCAGCGGCAGCAGTGAAAGATGCACGTGTAGGCGAGCAGAAGTGCATGAAGCGTAGCAACAACGGCGCAAAGTGCGGCAACAGCAGAGAAACACCGAGCGAGAGTGGAGAAACAACTTGCAGACGCTGTGGAAAAAGCGTGTCGGAGACGCTGCGAGCGCGCCAAACTTTTTGGAATGTTATTCTCCTTGGCCTTAGTCAGCGAAAACTTTGCCAGTGCGACAGCCAACCAGCCAGCCAGTGAGGCAGCAAGTGTAAACACATACACAGCGAACAGCAACAGCAACAGCAACAGCGGCAACAAGACGCACAGATAAACACGAACACGAAAACGAAAACGCTGACCTCGCCGCACTCGTTCATTTGCACATTTTTCGCTGCCATCTCTTTCATTTGCAAATTTGCGCTTACCGCGCGTCGCTGCAGTCTGCCGCCATTCTGAATGCAACGGAAGTGTAATTTTTTTCCACTTTCTCGCAAAGCACGGCAAGCGGAAGTACTTAAGCGCGCGCCAAACGGAAGCCAGCGAAATGAAAATAAAGTTGAGCAGCATCCTCGTGACCCCTGCACTCCACTCCGCTCAGCACCACCCCATCGCGCACAGCTGCATCATTTGCTTGCCTTTGACATGCAAAATGTGCGCCGCATGCTTTCAGTTCGCTCGCATTTCGGACAAGTTTGCGCGTTGTCGTTGTTAGTGTTTGTGTGGCGTTTGTTTTGATTTTGGACTCTCTACGCTTGAAGCTGCTTCAAATTTTGCTTTCTTATGCAACGCTTCATTCGCACGTTTAGTGCGCTTTGCATTTTTTGTTTGTCTGCCAAGCATAAACAACGAGTTTCGCAAACGTTGGGGCGTGAGTTGCGTTCGTGTTGAGTTGTATTCGTTTGTGTGTTTCATGATCGGTGCGTATACGTAACATTAATTAGAGGCCGCTGCAAGGTTTATGACTTTTATGGCTATCGAATGTCTCCAGTGTGCTTGGATGCCATAAATCTGACAAATACTGTCTGCCTATAGGCGAATGCGCGTTAATTTGTAATTCGAAATGTTGGCTTTCAATTCGGAAGAAGCCAGCAAAAATTCGACACATTTATTGTGTGTTGTGCCTCTCGAACAAATTACGCACATGCACAAATACAAATCAGTTGGGCAAACGAACAGTCATCGTAAATGAACACACATGTCCACGCAATTTGTGTGGCTCGTTGTTGGTGCTACACTCGAAAGCAGCAAAAGCATTTCGATTGGTTATTATCGACTGATTTGTACCCTGCACTGGATCCAATCAAACGTTACTATTTAATTTTTACACTATTTGACTGTTTGTTAGTCTGTTTGAATTGTTGCTTAATTTTAGGCTATTTGTGATAAATAAATAAATAAATTAAATAATTAATAAATAAAAAAATAAGTAAAGATATAAATAAATAAATAAATGAAAAATAAATAAATAAATAAATAAATAAATAAACAAATAAATAAATAAATAAATAAATAAATAAATAAATATCAGGTGTACAACTTTGCTTCCGCCGTTTTCCGATAGGTGGCTGTACCGGCTGAGGCTGGTTGAAATACATAGATGGTAATGCCTTTAAAGTGAGTGTGGACAGTGCCTAACGAATTGTCATCGCCGTTTCAGTGACAGTTGTTCTTGTTTTCGTATTATTCACGCTCGAAAATGTCCGTTTATGTGCCCAATTCTCGCCATTTGCGGGAAGTTTTACTTTTCTGTTACAATTCGCAAAAAAATGCAGCTGAAGCGCATCGAATGCTCTCAGAAACTTACGGTGATGCTGCTCTGAGTGAAAGAACGTGTCGGGAGTGGTTTCAACGTTTTAAAAATGGTGATTTCGATGTCGAAGACAAACATGGTGGTGGAAGAGAAAAAACCTTCAAAGATGAACAACTAGAAGCATTGCTTGATGAAGATTCGTGCCAAACCCAAGAAGAGCTTGCCGAATCGTTGGGAGTGAGTCAGCAAGCCATTTCAAAACGTCTCAAGGCCCTGGGCATGATTCAGAAAGAAGGAAACTGGGTGCCGTACGAGTTGAAACCGAGGGACATCGAGCAAAAGTGGTCAAAAAGTACCTGGAAACGCTGAAATGGGAAGTCTTGCCCCACCCGCCGTATTCCCCAGATGTCGCCCCTTCTGACTTCCACCTATTCCGTTCGATGGCACACGGCCTGGCAGATCAACATTTTCAATCCTTCGAAGAATTGGAAAAATGGATTGCTTCATGGATAGCGTCAAAAGAGGACTCCTTTTTTCGAGCCGGGATCCGAAAATTGCCGGAAAGATGGGAGAAAGTTGTCGCTAGCGCACTTTTTCGCAATAAAGCTTTTAATTTTGGAAAAAACGGCGGAAGCAAAGTTGTACACCTGATAAATAAATAAAAGTTAACACCAGCCGCGCATATATCTGCTATCGCAGCTACACGCGCACCGCCGCATTAGCCGCGTAATGCGATCCCGCGCGACACAGACGTAACGCGATCGCATATGCGCGACCGTGGAACCTGCTAACGCTGCAGAACCGTTTCCTGCGATCCAGGTGCTGACGCAGCACACGTGCCGTGGTCACCGTGGGAGCGCTGCACTTAGTTTAGCTAGTTTAAGGTTTCTTTGTAGAATAAGACAAATTGTGCGGGCAGTTGGAATCGGGAATTGAAATAAACAACATCGCTTTGCGAGCCCGCCTAATTCTATCTTTTTTCTTGAACTCTCTCGAACGGCCAAGTCGTGGTCGTTCGAGATTAACTTTTTAGCGGAATCCTTCAATGATTCCTTAACTGGCGCCCGAGCAGGGACCAACACTTCTTAACTGAAGAGTGGAGATTATTCGTGCCCCAGTAGGTCGTCCACAATTATAAACGTGGACTTCTAAAAAGGATAACGCGAACCTCCCTTGTTGGATCCTATATTCGGCTGCGGAAACAGATTGCGATTCCTACGGGACCCTCCAGCCTGGAAAAAATATACAGAGGAGTAACGAAAAACAAACAGACTGCGATTCCTACGGGACCCTCCAGCATGAAAAAAAACATACACCCTTCGTTCCTCGATCTATTCCGCAAGCCGATGACAGAGTCTCGGAGGATTCCCCAAAAAGAAGAGTTTTCTTGATAACAAATACTTGATAACAAATAAAGCAAAACCACCGCGCCAGAATGAAAATAACAGTGGTGTAAGTGGATGAAAAGTATATAGTGAAAAGTATATAGTGAATGAATAGTGAGAATAGTGAAAAATAGTGTGTGCATCAAACCAAGAAAAGATTTAATGTGAAAGTGAAAGCAAAAGAAAAAATTAATTTTAAAAAAATATATATATATTTTTCCAAAAAAAATTAAATAAAAAGGTTTGATGTGACAAGCGAAAGCAAAAGGAAAAATTAAATTTAAAGGAATATATATTTTTTTCCAAAAAAATAAAAAGGTTTAATGTGAAAGTGAAAGCAAAAGAAAAAATTAATTTAAAAAATACATATTTTTCCAAAAAAAATAAAAAATAAAAAAGTTTGATGTGACAAGCGGAAGCAAAAGGAAAAATTAAATAAAAAAAAAATATATATATATTTTTCCAAAAAAAATAAAAGTGCCGTAAGTGCATAACAAGAATTCTTAGAAAAGTGAATATATTTTGCCAAAAAAATAACAGTGCCGTAAGTGCATAACAAAAATTCTTAGAAAAGTGAATATATTAACCAATTGGTAAGTCCGGAACAACAATTTATGAACAAGTACTCCCTCAGGTCAGGAGCAATGGAGGAGATGAAAGACTCCATCACAGGTTTGACCGGAGTAGTCAATGCCATCCTCGAAAAGTTGAGGGGGATTGAATCGCGCATCCTCCGGCTAGAGCAAGGTGTCACAAACGAGACGCCTGCAGTCCAGAGAGGATGCTATATCCCTCCAACCTCCGAGGACGGAAGAGGACCTGAGGGATATCAGTAGGCTACCCGACTGTGTTAAAGAGCTACAGGTCTTCGACGGCAACCCAGTACAATACATCTCATGGGTGCATGCCGTCGAGACGGTCCTGAAGGACTTTGAAATCGTGCGGAATCGCCCGATATATAGGGCTATTCTGCAAAACATAAGGCAGAAGATCAGGGGCCCAGCCGACACGGCTTTGATCTCCTACAATATTTTTGACGATGATTGGGGGGAAATTAAAAAATGTTTGTCCCTTCATTACGCGGATAAGCGGGACATCCGCACATTGGAACATCAACTGAATCAGTTGAGGCAAAAGGGGCAAAAACTTGATGAGTTTTATGCCCTTGTTAATCATCAAGTTTCATTAATAATTAATAAAATAAAAACCGAGAGTCACTCTCGAGAGACCGCCAACGCTCTTGTTGAAACCTACCGCCACCGAGCGCTGGACGTATTTGTGAGAGGGCTAAATGGTGAACTCTCTAAATTACTGATGATACAGAGACCGAAAACGCTCCCAGAGGCTTACTCGTTGTGCTTAGAAATTGAAAACATGAATTTCAGGAGCGCAGCCATCCATACTCCCGTGCCATCGAATCGGGTAACGATCCCTCTTAGCAATTTTGGTGGAGAGGCTAGACCTCCTCTGCCGCCAAGAAAACACGGATGGAGCCCAGGGAACAGATACGATCAGCCGCGCCTATACTACCAAGCACCAAGACCCCACATGAGTACGCCTAATCCTAATCCCGAGAAGATGGAAGTGGACGGTTCAATTCAAACACGTCGAATTAATTATATGAACCGACCGCCCAATCCATTCGAAAGAGAGGTGGGCTCTGAAAATGTCCCTAATAGCAAACAGTAGAAGCTGTACCATGTAGAGGTCAACAGGTGACACTTACATCGACAATGACGTTGACGACGCGACAGAGGACGTTTTAAAGGACGACAATTTTATGTCAAATTTTGAGCTTCCTCATCGACATCGGGGCAAACAAAAATTTTATCAATTCCAAAATAGCTGCCAATTCCCTTGACTAAACCTTTTTCTGCCGGAGAGTTTGCAGAAAGAATTGACAAACATCTCGTCGAAGGAACTTTTATATATAGCCGTAGATCGGTACAACAACACGATCCACTCAGTAACAAAAAAGAAGCCAAGTGACGTGTTCTTTGATCGATCGGCTAGAATAAATTATCAATCCTTAACCAATTTCCTAGACAAAATTAACGGAGATGTCCGTGCCAAAATTGAGAATAACCAAGAAAAGCGCAACGTTCGGGTCAATTCTCATCGAGAAGACCCAATACAATAATACAATATAATTTGCTCTTTGCAAAGCGACAAGGAACTTCTGATTAAAAAAGTTGAAGATCTACAACTAGAAGTACAAGCTGTTCGTCGTTTACTTTGTGATTTTGATGTCGCTGCTACAATCCCCACCATTGCTAGTGACATCAAAGATCTTCGGAATGATCTGAATAACATGCATGCTAATATTTCTGCAACATCAAAACACAATAAGCGGGCGCCTGTTCTTGGCTCAACGACACCGATTCTCTCCTCTGCTCCATCTATCTCTTATGCTGCTGCTGCTGCCGCCGCTGCCACCCCAACAGCCCATGCTGCCGATGCCGTTAACATTTCTTCTGCTTCGCGCGGCCCTGCGCCGCCTCCGTTGCTGCTATCTCATAGCAACCAGACAGCACAGTTGAACAACGATGACGTCTTCATAACTGCTGGCGCTAAGAATAAAAGAGCAAAACGGAATGCGAATAACACTGTCGTTGGCCGCAATGCAAGCCGCGAGTTGGATGTAATTGTCAATCTAAAGTGGGTACATTTGTCGTATTTCAATCCCACAGTGACCACCGAAAGCATTATTGACTATGTACATACTCATGCTGCTATAGATAAGAGCGATCTTTCATGCTACATTTTAGTAAAGAAAGACTCTGCAATTGAAGGACTGAAGAGAGTATCGTTCAAACTTGGCGTAGCAGAAAAGTACTACGACAAAATCTTCGACCCTTCTCTTTGGCAAGAGAATATTAGAGTAAGGCCGTTTACAAATTTTCCAAGAGTAGAGGCGAAACCACTGCAGTCCTAGCGTGCGCCGACGCTGTTATTAATTCTGCAAATGCTACAGAATCCCTACTGTATTATCAGAATGCTGGCGGGATAAGAACCAAAATGCTACCGTTGCTGCTTTTTTCTTCATCGTCTCTCTACGATATCATAGTTTTAACAGAAACCTGGCTCTCTGAATGCCATCATACTGCTGAAATGTTCGATTGTCAACAATATAATGTATTTCGCAAAGACAGATGCTCCCGCACTACCGGTCTCTCTAAAGGCGGTGGCGTACTTGTTGCTGTTCGTTCGAGTTTGCCCAGTACGCAAATTACCCTATCCTCTGATACGTGCTCAGACCAGGGTCGTTTAGATATTGATCAAATTATTGTTAAAATTGTCATAGAAAAATCTCATGAATTGTTCATTTCTGTAAGTTACATTCCACCATTAAGTCCAAACGAATTGTATAAAACGCATATAAGTAACTGTTGCACCATATTAAATAATCTAAACCACAATCAACATATCATAATATTGGGTGACTTCAATTTACCCAATGTTAATTGGTGTTTTGATGAGGATGTTAAGCAATTATTACCATATAATGTATCAAGCGAGAGTGAATGCGAGGTACTCGACACTTTTGCTGAGTTTAATCTCTGTCAGGTTAACAGTGTTCATAACGACATCAATCGTATACTTGATTTAGTTTTTATAACCAGCGATCTAAAATCTGATGTCGAGCCCATTTCTTCACCCCCTCTTCCTAACTCTATCCACCATAAAGCATTATGTGTGAGCTTTAAACTTATAAACTATATCAAAACAGTCATTAATTCTTGTAAGAACTATAACTTCATTAAAGCCGAATTCAATGACATATCACGTTCGTTAAATTCAGTTGATTGGGAATCTGCCCTTAACAAGCCCCAATTATCACAAGCCTACTACGTATTTCGAGACAATTTGAAGGCGGCCATTAACACGTTCGTTCCTGTTGTACCAGTAAAGAGTCGTTCCAAGCCGATCTGGTATAACTCCAGACTTATAAATCGCAACAATAAAAAAACTAAAGCATACAAACTGTATCGCAAATCAAACAAAAATTTAGAACTTTATGCAATATACAGTCGGTTGCAAAAAGAGTTTGATACTCTGAACAAGTTCTTATATCACCACTATATCCTTAATGTAGAGAGTGAAATAAGGGCAAATAGTAAGCGTTTTTGGCAGTTTATAAACAGCAAAAAGAAAGACACTGGAATCCCAGACATGATGCATTATTTAGGAGAATCATCGTCGGATATTGATAAAATTTGTAATTTGTTTGCATGTTTCTTTCGATCAGTTTATGTTCCTCAATCTGGAATCGAAATTGACAATAACATAGATAGTAACGCACTTGTCTTTAAGGGTTTACAACTCTCAGTTGATGAAGTTCTAGATGGCCTTGCGATCTTGCCAAATGACCCAACTTCAGGAGAAGATGGTTTTCCACCTATTTTATTAAAAAATTGTGCACCAGCGTTAGCCCTCCCATTGTCAATAATCTTTAATAAATCCCTGCGGTGTGGGGAGTTTTTACAGGACTGGAAAAAATCCTTTATTATGCCTATCCATAAGTCTGGGAGCAAGTCTGATATTTCAAATTATCGTCCGATCTGCAAAATCTCAAGTATACCCAAACTTTTCGAGAAACTTGTTTATGATAGGATTTTCTTCCATATTTCAGAGGTCATATCGCCTTATCAGCACGGCTTTATAAAGGGTAAATCCACTTCTACAAACTTGGCCTTATTCTCTAATTTTGTCTTAAAACAATTTGAAACAGGTCAACAATGCGACGTCATATTCACTGACTTTTCGAAAGCTTTCGACAGGGTTAGTCACAAAATCCTTCTTGCAAAGTTGGAATCAATTGGATTTCATTCAAGTATGCTTAAGTGGTTTGCATCGTACCTAACCGATAGGACCCAATTCGTTCGTATAAACAATACAAAATCGGATATCATTAACGTCACCTCAGGTGTGCCTCAAGGCAGCCATCTTGGGCCGTTACTTTTCCTGATCTTTATCAATGATATTCCGGACGTCTTTTTGACGTCGCGTTGTCTGATGTACGCAGATGACTTGAAAATATATAGTCGCATAGAGAACGTATCTGACTGCATTAACCTTCAAGAGGACTTATCAAAACTGCATTCTTGGTGTGATGCTAACTCTTTGCCACTTAATGTTGGTAAATGCCAGTGTCTGTCTTTCAGTAGACGTAAAGTCGCGATTAATTTCCATTACAAGATAGGCACTGTTATCCTCACAAAAATTTACGAAAAGAAGGATTTGGGAGTCATCTTCTCCTCGAAAATGTCCTTTTCTAAACATATAGACTTTATGATTACCAAATCTAGGTCCATGCTCGGCTTTGTAATGAGAAACTCAAATGAGTTCCAGGATGTTTTTACTCTCAAGAGTTTGTATTTTGCATTCGTAAGATCGAACCTAGAATATTGCAGCATCATTTGGGATCCATTCTATTCGGGTTATTCGTTAAGGATCGAGAAGATTCAGAAACGCTTCACTAGATATGCCATTCACTCTCTCCGTTGGAAAATTATTATGCCTGAATATAAAAGTAGATGCCTTTTGCTAGCTTTGCCGACATTAGAAATGCGAAGAAAAATTTCCTCGGTAATGTTTATTAGAGACATAGTCACTAGCCATATCAAATGCCACTTCTTGCTTGAGTTAATACTTTTCAATTGTCCCGCACGTGGCCTCAGATTTAACAACATGTTCTACCTACCTTGTCATAAGACTAACTTTAGTCTTAACGAACCGCTTACACGCTGCCTAAGGCAGACAAACCAATTTTGTAAAAATTTAGATATATTTTGTAATTCTAGAGAGAGTTTTAAGTCTAAACTAATTCTGCTGTCACACTTTTTGAGTTGCGATTAATTGTAATTAACATATTTATGTACATAATATATATACCCTAGCTTTTAGTAATCTATTTGAGTTGTACTCTAATTGATGAATTTAAATAAATAAATAAATAAATACGAAAGCGGCAATGCGATATACATTGCCAATAAACAAGTTAAATCAAGCAAAAACCGCTCTATAAAAAGAGTCGGTTGTATAGAATAACAGAGTAACTGTTACCACAACCCCCGGAAAAAGAATTCACGCTGCCCATATCAAGAGTTGCACCCCAAAAAAATAAAATAACATAAAATATTAAAAATATACAATTCAAATATAAAGGAAATTTAATGAATTAATAAATATATTTAGGAATGTTCCTCGTTGAGCGTCAGGACAGAAAAAAGAGATCGAATTGAATGTGTCACATAACACGTGAGCTTTCTTAGCTAAATCTATTACAATAAGTAATCAGTGTTGGTAGGTAGCGATATCTTATACTAAGTAATCAGTGTTGGTAGGTAGCAATATCTTATACTAAGTAACCATAATAGTATTACAATTAGCCATAATTAAACTTAAGTACGCCACACTACCCTCCTCCTAGAAACCCGGAAGGGTTGCGACAAATGCCGGCTTTAGCCGATCGATGGAGACTTTTTGTTCGTTGTTGTTGACTTTGATGACGTAGTACTTTGGAGTCCGGGCTAGAACCTGGTACGGACCTTTGTACGGTGCCGAAAGCGATGGGCGTACGGAGTCATCTCTGATGAAAACTTGATTGCAGGACTTCAGCTCTGAGTGAACGAAAACTTTCGGAGTAGTATGCCACGAAGAATCTACCGGTCGCAGGTCGTTCATTACGTGCCGCAATTCGTCGAGCATCTCGTGTTCACTGGTCGTGGGCTTGTTGTTGACGAAAAATTCGGAAGGTAGGCGTAGAGTTGTGCCGTATACAAACTCTGCCGGTGTTGCCATTAAATCTTCTTTGAAGGTGGAACGTAAACCCAGTAATATTAGTGGCAAATACACTGTCCACCGGTCGACGTTGTGACACAGGATAGCTTATTTAAGCGTTCGGTGCCACCTCTCAATCATACCATTCGCTTGAGGGTGGTATGGAGTCGTGCGTAGATGATTAACACCAAGGCGTTGTAATAAAAGTCGAAATAGGGCGCTCTCAAATTGCCTTCCGAGATCAGAAGTGATGGTGACAGGTACGCCGAAACGCGAAATCCATTCGTTGAGCAAGGCCTTTGCTACCGTAGGCGCTGTGATGTCCGGAATCGGTACGGCATCAGGCCATCGTGTGAACCGATCAATGATTGTGAGGCAGTAGCGATTTCCCTCGGACAGTGGAAACGGGCCCACAATGTCGATGTGAAGATGTGCGAACCTTTGAGTCGCGATCTCGCGACGCTGCAATGCAGCTTTGTTGTGACGAACTACTTTATTTCGCTGACACTGGATGCAATTACGCGCGAAATTCCTGCTATCTCGCTGAATTCCAAATGAAACGCTCTGTCATGAGGCGCGCCGTAGCTCTCGTTCCGGGGTGTGAGAGGTCGTGTATGAAATGCAAGGCGTTCGATCTGAATGTCTTAGTAACGAAAGGGCGTACGCTACCAGTTGAGCAGTCGCAGTAAACCTTGCGGCCACTGGAAGGAAGAGAAAATTGTTTAAGCTTGAGTGAATGAGCAGTGTTACCTGACAACAATGCTTGTAGCTCATCGTCGTTCTCCTGGTCTGCAGCTAGCTTGTCGTAATCAATAGGTTCGCATTCGATTGACTGAATACGCGACATCAAATCAGCTGCTGCGTTGTCCTCGCCATGCACGTGGCGGATGTCCGTAGTGATTTGAGAAATGAAATCGAGTTGCCTCACTTGACGGTCCGAAGCTTTGTCAAGTCGCTGAACGAAAGCATAGACCAATGGCTTATGGTCGGTGTATACGTGGCAATTTCTCCCCTCGACCATGAACCGAAAATGTCGTAATGCAAAATACACAGCTGTTAATTCCCTATCATAAGTGCTATAGCGCGACTCTGATTTTGAGAACTTCCGAGAAAAAAATCCAAGGGGCTGCACGCATCCATCGACCACTTGGTTAAGAACAGCGCCCGCGGCGAAACTTGATGCGTCAACCCATAACGATAGCTCTGCATTTGGTAGAGGATGCGCGAGTAGAGCGCTGTTCGCTAGCGATTGCTTGCACGCTTCGAAGAGTTGTTCCGTCTCCTTGCACCACGCTAAGGGCGTCTGATCATTGCACTGGTTTGCAGTTATCATAGCAAAAAGAGAGCCTTGCGTTTCTAGTGCGTGCGGCAAAAACCGACGGTAAAAGTTCAACATTGCAAGAAAGCGTTTTAGCTCCTTTGCCACAGTTGGTCGTTTGAAGTTTAAAAGCGCGTCCACACGACTGGCCAAAGGACGGATGCCTTCTTTCGTGACGGTGTGCCCAAGGAACTCGAGTTGCAGAACTCCTAGTTCGGATTTCGCTACGTTAATCGTAAGATTATGCTGCCTGAGTCGCTCGAAAACTTGCCGAAGGTGGTTCCGATGCTCCTCAAAATCCTTTGAAGCTACGCACACGTCGTCCAAATAAGTAAATACGAAATTGAGACCGCGAAAGACCTCGCTGATGAGGCCTTGGAAAGTCTGAGCGGCGTTTCGCAGACCGAATGTCATCTGCGTGATCTCGTACAGGCCGAAAGGAGTAGTTATTGCCGTCTTGCACACATCATCCGGGTGGATCGGGACCTGATGGAACGCTTTCCGCAGGTCGATCTTTGAAAATACAGAATTACCTGCTAAGATATTCGAGAAATCGTGGAGAAATGGCAATGGGTAGCGATCTGGAATTGTCTGCGAATTTAACGCCCGGTAGTCTCCGCAGGGCCTCCAAGAACCGTCCGATTTGCGCACCATGTGTAGTGGGCTTGCCCAACTGCTGCTCGAGGAGCGGCAGATGCCGAGCTTGAGAAGTGATTCAAATTCAGTGCGCGCTGCTGTAAGTTTTTCAGGCGAAAGCCTGCGTGGGCGTCTGTAATAATACGGTGGACGACCGTGGAATTTGTCGACGAACCAACGGGCGTCGCGCGCGTAATATCAATTAACTCACGCAAAATGTCTTGAAATTTAGAATCGGCGTTGATCGTTTTCACGCTAATAATATTCGTTCTATCGATTTCACAAGTGGTTCGCAATTCAGTTTTGCTATCGCGTAAAGTTTTTCGTTTGAGGTCCACCAAAATATCAAAATGGCTCAAAAAGTCTGCGCCAACGATAGCGTGGGACACGTCGGCTATCAAAAAGTTCCACATGAATTCGCGTCATAAGTTTAAATTTAATCTTAAAAGCGCTTCGCCGTACACTATTATAGGCGAACCGTTGGCTGCAAACAATTTCATTTCGCTGGGATTAGCTCGAGCTGACTTCGCGCTCAGAGGTATTACCGATACGTCGGCACTAGTGTCTATCAAAAAGGTGAGTTTCGTTGACGAATCGAAAACGCGGAGTCGGAAACTTCTGACGGAATCGGGTTGTCTGCTGGTGCCTGAAACTGTCGCAGCCGAACGATGTCATTGCGAAGGAGTTGTTTGTAGAAATGTACAGGGCTCCCGACATTTTGTTGCGCGGTTGCCGAAAGTTTTGTGGTACCAACAAAAACCGTTATTTGCGGAAGCACCATTGTGAGTCAATGTTTGCGAAGGTGGCCGCGAAGGTGACCGTGAACGATGGCCTCTGACCTTCACATGTCTTTGCAGAGCGCGTGATAATTCGGCGATTTCACTTTTTAGATTCGCGATTTCTGTGTGTGACGAAATGAGGTCAATGTTGCCATTGTTATGCCACTGTATTGATTCTGCTATCGAATCCGCAATTTTTATCTTTTCCGCGAGCGGGACCGCAGCCGCGATGATTGCGGCCTGCACATACGGAGGGAGTCGCGTTACCCACAAGTCGTGGAGCAGGCTGTCGTTGAGTGTAGTGCCCGCCACACGCTTCATTTCTCCGAAGAGCTCGCTGGGCTTTCGGTCTCCAAGATGCATGTCCTTAAGCACCCTCTGCAGGCGACGCTGTTGGCTGTCTGTAAAGTGTTCCGTTAACTTTTGCTTTAAGTAATTAAATTTGTCGACGACAGGCGCCGCGTCGATTAATGGCTTTAGCTCGAGCAATTTTTTCGGCGGAAGACTTGCGAGCACGATATGGAACCTTCTGGTGCCGCTTACTACTGCAGATGCCTGGAACCAGAATTCCAAGGCGTAAAAGTACGCTTCGATGTTTTCGTCGCCCGTCAATACGGGTAGGGGAATTCGTGGCGTTCCACCGTGCTCTTCTACGAAGATCGTGCTGCCTCCGGCGGTGATCGTGGCGCTGCTGTCCAGAGGCATGGTGTAGTCACTTAAAAAAAACGTGCGGGGTCACCAGTTTAGGAATGTTCCTCGTTGAGCGTCAGGACAGAAAAAAGAGATCGAATTGAATGTGTCACATAACACGTGAGCTTTCTTAGCTAAATCTATTACAATAAGTAATCAGTGTTGGTAGGTAGCGATATCTTATACTAAGTAATAAGTGTTGGTAGGTAGCAATATCTTATACTAAGTAACCATAATAGTATTACAATTAGCCATAATTAAACTTAAGTACGCCACATATATATAGACACAACATAATATATAATCAGCAATCTTGTAAGCTGAAGTAAATCAATAAATTATATACTAGAATATATTGTTACGAATGCTAGTTCTAGTGGGCTAGTACGTATCTCTGGATTGCGTAATTTGAAAATAAAACACACTTAGTTCCTCAACCGCAGTCAATAAAATAAACCAACAATCACTTTATTTCACAGGTTTACACTTTACTGTCTTTACACTTAATTATTCGCTCAATTACTCCGTGTGGCACCTTCACTAGTCAAAATCAGACTGATGGGCCAGTTACTCATGACACAGAACATAAACTTAACCATAAACATAAACTTAGAAAATTTGAGCGATTACTCAAAACTTTATTTCCGTAAACATAAACTTAAAAATCAGCTGATTTTCCTTTTTGACAAAAGGAAAATAAAACAAACAATATTGCCACTTCGATTTCTCCATCTCGTGAACAATAAAATTCAAACTTTTCGCGACATTTTTTTACTTGCAATTATTAAATGTTTGAGCATCCAACTACTAAAATTATTAATATATTTACGAAACTAATAAAAATTGCAATCCATTTTGTATATTTTACAAATTATTTTCATTTGTTTACTTTTCAATTCATTCCGATGAGAGTGGCAACATTTTTTGCGTTTTCCGTAAACATAAACTTAGAAACCAAAACGAAACAGATTTCTAAGTTTACGGTTAAGTTCTAAGTTTATGTTCTATGTCTCGGGTAACTAGTTGTACAGCTTTCGGGTATGCCAGGTCGTGCTAGCTGACAAGTAAAACTAAGTTATGTCATGAGTAACTGGCCCATGACTCGCTGCGCCGCACCCGGCTGCCTTTTATACCTGTCCGGCCATCGCGCAGATCGTTCTCGCACATTCCGGAGTGGACTAAAGGTTTCCATGATGATCGCGACCATCATTGCCAGATTGGACTAAAAGTTGCCATCATTGTCGCGGCCGTCGTTGCCAGATTGAATTATAGCACGGCGCGTAGCGACAGGGTTGCTTTGCACAGCGACAAACTGTCTTATCGTTACACTGCCCACCACTTAGACTTGTTCGTCCCGAACAAGTGCCGAGGTT
Source organism: Melieria picta (assembly GCA_964056695.1). NCBI lineage: Eukaryota > Metazoa > Arthropoda > Insecta > Diptera > Ulidiidae > Melieria > Melieria picta. The sequence continues at coordinate 66,096,619 of OZ057398.1, forward strand.
CCGCTGTGATAAGGCGCCAGGCGCTGCAAATGGACTACCTTCAGCTTAGCGCCTTTATTGCTGCAACGTCGAATCCTGTATACCACGTCGTTTATCGTAGTCACGACTTCGTAAGGTCCTTCCCATGACGCTTGAAGTTTCGGAGACAAACCTTTCCTCCGCTGCGGGTTGTAGAGCATTACCAGATCGCCTTCTTGGAACCCTGCTGAGTTGGCCCGTAGATCATATCTGGCTTTCGCTTTATCGCTGACCAGTTTGGTGCGGCTCCTTATAAACTGGTGAATCTCCTCCAGTTCCGCCCGCTTATTGGCCACGTAGTCCGTCTTAGCGCCTCCCGTCGTGCTGACTACCCCGAACTTCAAGTCAGCGGGTAACCGTAATTCTGTGCCGAATACTGCTCGGGCTGGAGTGAGTGATGTCGTGTCGTGCGGGGCTGACCTATACGCCATTAGGAACAAGGGGATATGCGTGTCCCAATCCTTTTGATTCCTGCCTACCACTTTCCGCAGGTATTCCTCTAGTGTCCGGTTAAAGCGTTCCACCATGCCGTCAGACTGTGGGTGCAAAGGAGTGGTACGCGTTTTCTTTATTCCCAGCAGCTCACACACTTCCTTGAATACCGCAGACTCGAAATTCCGGCCTTGATCCGAGTGCAACTCCAACGGAACTCCGAACCTGGCTACCCAGTTGTTTACCAGCTTTTCCGAGATCGTAGTGGCCTCCTGGTTAGGAATAGGGTACACTTCGGGCCATTTGCTGAAGTAATCCATTACCACCAGCACATATTTGTTGCCTTGAGTGCTAGTTGGGAATGGGCCGGCGACGTCCATAGCAATCCGTTCGAAGGGCGCTCCCACGTTGTACTGCTGCATGCGGCCTCGAGATCTTCTTGTCGGCCCTTTCGCGGCTGAACATCGGTTGCAGCTCTTAATCCACTCTGCTACAGACTCCTGACATCCTACCCAGTAGAATCGACTTTTTATTTTGGCGACGGTTTTGGTGATGCCTAGGTGCCCTCCACTGGAGTCGTTATGGTATGCCTGGATGACCTCGTTGATTCTGCATTTCGGCACTACCATTAGGGAGTTGCTGGTCCGTCCATCCGCGCTCTCCCATTCGCGGTACAGGCATCCTTCCTTCAGCCGCAGACTTTTCCACTGTGCCCAGTCAGCCTTGGCGATCGGACTTTCACCGGCCATCTCCTGCCAGTCTGGACGTGCGCCTTGCTCTTTGCCTTCGACGATTTTTGCAAGATCCGCATCCTCACGCTGGTCCTTTTGTAGCCTCTCCGCAGACCACTCTTCCTCTGGCATAACGCTCACCAACCGGACGTCAACTATCTGTTCTTTGCTTTCGGCTCGCGAGCACGCCCTGCATTCGACTTTGCACGGACGGCGTGACAAGGCATCGGCATTGCCATGGCTACTGCCCTTCCGATGCTCTATCGTGTAGTCGTAGCTCTGCAGTCGCTCGATCCACCGCGCCAATTGGCCTTCAGGATCCTTAAAGTTCAGGAGCCATCTCAATGCCGCATGATCTGTACGCAGGCGAAACCTTTGTCCATACAGATATTTGTGGAAGTGTTTTACGCAGTCCAATACCGCCAGCAGTTCTCTCCGTGTCACACAGTAGTTGCGTTCCGGTTTCGACAGAATCCTACTGTAGTATGCTATCACTTGTTCTTGGCCGTCTATTATCTGTGATAGCACACCGCCAATACTATGCCCGCTCGCATCCGTATCCAGCACAAACATCTCTCCAGGCACGGGGAAGGCCAGAATTGGAGCAGTGCACAGTTTTTCCTTCAGACGTGCAAAAGCCTGCTCCTGCTCTTCGTTCCACTCGAAAGCTTGGCTCTTTTTCGTCAGTTTGTGCAAGCTGCTGGCTATGTTCGCGAATCCCGGAACAAATCGGCGGTAGTATGTGCACAGGCCCAGGAAACTGCGGAGTTCGTGTAGATTGCGTGGCCGGGGCCACTCCTTCACCGCCGTGATTTTGCCTTCATCCGTATGTACTCCGCGGGCGGAAACCGTATCTGGGTCATACTTGACCTCTTTTTGGAACAGCGAGCACTTCTTCGGGTTGAGTTTAAGCCCAGCTTTTTGTATCCGCTCGAATACCTCCTTCAGCTTTCCCAGGTGGTCGTCGAAGCTTTTACCCATCACGATTATGTCGTCGAGGTACACCAGGCACGTCCGCCAATGCAGCCCCTTTAGCACGCGTTCCATTAGCCGCTCGAATGTTGCTGGTGCGTTGCAGAGTCCAAACGGCATGACGGTGAACTGCCACAAACCATCGCCAACACTGAAAGCCGTTTTCTCCTTGTCCTTGTCTGCAAGCTCTACCTGCCAATAGCCGCTGCGTAAGTCGAGCGTGGAGAACCACTGTGTGCCTGACAGCGTGTCCAGGGTGTCATCGATCCGAGGTAGTGGATAACTGTCCTTCTTGGTCACATCATTGAGTTTCCGATAGTCCACACAAAACCGGGTACTGCCATCCTTTTTCTTGACCAGCACGACCGGCGAGCATCAGGGGCCCGAAGAAGGCTCTATGACCTTTTCTTTCCGCATGTTTTCGATCAACTTTGTGACCTCCTCCCTCTTGGCCAGAGGAACTCGTCTTGGCGGTTGGCGGATCGGTTTTGCGCTTCCGGTGTCGATGTTGTGCTTCACTATGGCTGTTCTTCCGCCTGCTTCTGCCGCAAATATTGACCCATAGTGCTGCAGGAGTGACCTCGCCTTCTGTTTCTGATTGGCCGTCAATTCGCTGTTCCACTGATTCTCCTGCGGTATGACGTCCATGTTAAAACCGCTCTTCTTATTTCCTCCGGGTGGGCTACTCTCGCAACTGACCACTGCTACGGCTTCCCTACACTCGCCAATTACCTCATCTTTCCCGACATATCTGGGTGCATTCAGGGGGTTCAGTATTCTGACTGGTATTCTGCCATTCTTAGGTTCCACTAATGTACGTCCGATGATGATGTTGTCGTGTCCTTGTTTCGGTGCTTCTACGACCCACAGTCGACTTGTTCCATCGTCCTCGTCCACCTTTGCCCACACAACCGCCTCGGAATTCGCTGGTATCCTCCGGAGTTGACACGAGACAACTTTCCTTACCGCCACGCTTCGCTCATAGCCGGTGTGCAGGGGGAATTCAACATTGGCATACCTCAGCACATTTTCTTTCAGGTCCAGCGTAAAACCGTACCTAATCATGAAATCCACGCCGATAATCACGTCGTCCATTATATCCGCGACGATGAACTCATGCTCCAGGCTGCTGGTGCCGATAGCAATTGTTTTTGTTACTTTCCCTCTTACCAGCGCACGCTCGCCAGTCGCAGTCCTCAGCTGTATGCCATGCAGTGGTTCCCAGTTCTTCAGAAGCTTCCTTTTTATGATCGAATATGACGCTCCAGTATCCAGTGTCAACACGAACAACTTTCCATCTATCTTTCCCTCAATCGTCAAGCGAGACAAGGACGGTGGGGCAGCAGGTTGTGGGGATCAGCTCACGCCCCTTTGGGCTGACCCTTTTTAGTTTAACGGCTCCTCGTCCTCAGCCCTGCGCTTGTTGGCTGAGCCTCGATTGTCAGCATTCCTCGCTTCAGGCGATTGCGATCGAGAACGGGAACGCCTCTTTCGTTGGCGGCAGTCTCGTGATATGTGGGTATGTACCCAGCAAACAACTTTAGTGGAGACCACCCGTGGCCTGCCCGGTGTCTCAGAGCTTATGGCCTGGATCGGAATGTCGCTGTCTGGCTGGATTTGGCGTATCCTTGCAGGTGCATACCGAGTGGCCCCGATCCATGTCGCCTCATATGTCATCGCGCTGGTCACCGTCTCCTTAAATGTCGGCTTGCCCATCATCAACGCACTGCGACGTGTTTCCGGATCATGAAGACCTTCAATAAACGCCTCGATCTTCATCCTCTCGAGATCCTCAGCGCCGAATTTTGGGTAGCACAACTGTGCGAGCCGCTCAATGTCTGCTGCATATGTCTGCAGCGCCTCGTTGGCTCTTTGCCTGCGGTTCTTCAGCTCACAGTAGTACAGCGTTCTGTTGTGCTCGTCGCTGTACTTCGCTGCCAACGCCCTTATGACGGTCTCGTACTCACTTCTTAAACATTCTGGAACTGATTTTATTACCTCAGCCGCAGCACCTTTTAGAGCCAGCGCCAATCTCCGACCTTTCCTTACATCGGTCCACTGATTTTCCAGAGCAGCCAGGTCGAATTGTAGCTTGAATGTATCGAACGGCGTAGTCCCATCATAAGTAGGCACTTCTGCTCGGGTGGCAACACTTTCCGGAACCGGCGGCAACCATTCTCGCGGCTGTACCTCCCTAAGCCGCTCGTCCATTTTTCTGTACATCGAGTCCTCCAGACTATCAACTCGTTTGTTCAGGGAATCATCAAGATCGTCGACTCGTTTATCCAAGTGTTCCACTCGAGTTCCCAGGTGCTCCACCTTCACATTTAGCTGGTTGGCGATTTCTTCCACTTTCTGCTCCCAGCGCGCAGAATTTTCCTGAAGCTTGTTTTCCATTCGCTCTGCCATTTCCCGATTCGTACTTTCCAATTTTGCTGCCATCTGCGCCGACATTTCACGATTTTCACGACTGACATTCTCAATTTTCGCAGAAGTTTCCTGAAACATGCCTCTCATTGCAACTATTAGCTGGCTTATGTCCATTGCTTGTGGTGGCGCAGCCGCTGTACTTTGCATTGACGCAGCACCCACAGGCGATTCCTCCACTTCGGCCGACGCCTCTTGTTCCTGCGTTCCGAACTCGTGTGCAGCCCAATCGATGCCTCGCGATTCACACGCCTCTTGCAAGCGCAGCTGCAACTCCACTTTCCCGCCAGCAGTCGGCAAATTCCAGGCAGCCAGCTCCTTCTTCAGCTGGTCCACCTTCAGCAGCTCGAGTTTAACCATGTCCGTGCTTTTATAATTTTATTTATTTAGTTTTTTTTTTTTATTGTTTTGTTTATCTTCAATTTTCCACAATCCCACTTCTGATACCAAATGTTACGAATGCTAGTTCTAGTGGGCTAGTGCGTATCTCTGGATTGCGTAATTTGAAAATAAAACACACTTAGTTCCTCAACCGCAGTCAATAAAATAAACCAACAATCACTTTATTTCACAGGTTTACACTTTACTGTCTTTACACTTAATTATTCGCTCAATTACTCCGTGTGGCACCTTCACTAGTCAAAATCAGACTGATGGGCCAGTTACTCATGACACAGAACATAAACTTAACCATAAACATAAACTTAGAAAATTTGAGCGATTACTCAAAACTTTATTTCCGTAAACATAAACTTAAAAATCAGCTGATTTTCCTTTTTGACAAAAGGAAAATAAAACAAACAATATTGCCACTTCGATTTCTCCATCTCGTGAACAATCAAATTCAAACTTTTCGCCACATTTTTTTACTTGCAATTATTAAATGTTTGAGCATCCAACTACTAAAATTATTAATATATTTACGAAACTAATAAAAATTGCAATCCATTTTGTATATTTTACAAATTATTTTCATTTGTTTACTTTTCAATTCATTCCGATGAGAGTGGCAACATTTTTTGCGTTTTCCGTAAACATAAACTTAGAAACCAAAACGAAACAGATTTCTAAGTTTACGGTTAAGTTCTAAGTTTATGTTCTATGTCTCGGGTAACCAGTTGTACAGCTTTCGGGTATGCCAGGTCGTGCTAGCTGACAAGTAAAACTAAGTTATGTCATGAGTAACTGGCCCATGACTCGCTGCGCCGCACCCGGCTGCCTTTTATACCTGTCCGGCCATCGCGCAGATCGTTCTCGCAAATTCCGGAGTGGACTAAAGGTTTCCATGATGATCGCGACCATCATTGCCAGATTGGACTAAAAGTTGCCATCATTGTCGCGGCCGTCGTTGCCAGATTGAATTATAGCACGGCGCGTAGCGACAGGGTTGCTTTGCACAGCGACAAACTGTCTTATCGTTACAATATCAAGAAATGCGATAAATTCAATCGCATAAGCATTTGCACCAGCACAAAATGCAACTGCACATAAAACCGCACAAAATATACACTCACACACTAGAAGGAAATATGCCTTTTATACAAGTACTTGTACTATCAAGAAATTGAAGAATTGAAAAGAAAAGTGTAATGTGAATATCTTTAATTGTGTCGTCTGTTTTGTCCGGGTTGGCTTAAGGGCGAGCCACGCCAACTTGGTTTGGCTAAAAAGCCGACCTGAACTTCTGGGTAAATAAAAAGGCAACAAGTGCGTTTTGATTGTAAAACAGAAGTCGCCTTTATTTTGGAAAAACGGGGGTTTATAAAGTAAATCATAACTGTTATACCAGTTTGAGCATTCCAACACTCCGCCCATTATTCCAGTGTACTAATTCTATTGACCAATCCGAGAAGAAGGACAATATGCTGATCTCGCATGTTTCCGTTAGAACGCTGCAGTTGGTGGTATCCATCTCGCTTGCACTGCTCGCGCCGCGGTATCGATCATTGAACCCAGTCGGCGAGTCAGCATAGGTGCTTTGTTTACATTACATTACATTAAGCGTATTACGCTATTGCTGGTCAAACGGCATCGGTGCCTGCAAGTGTCGCGAGTGGCAACCTGACACTAGCGCATAACGGCGTGCATATTGCAAGTTGTGTGGCCCATTTAATAGTGTCGGTCTTGACGACTATGTGGTACCACTACACCATTGCCCTTAAGCGAAAAATTATTACTCGGAATGATTTTTCAAGATAGTAGCGGTCCGGGGGGGGGGGGGGTGTTTTGGAAATGCTTTACATCAATAGTTTTGGAAATAGTTTTTTAAGGGTAATTAATTTTTAATTCTTAACAATGAAGCAATAAGGGGTAATCCATAGATAGTGTGTTTAAATAATAGTGTTTTGGTGATAAGTTTAGTCATTAATGTTCTAACTTAGATATATATGTATACGATGTAGTATATGAAAATTATATATGATTACAATTGGTGTTTTCATGGTAGTAGTACTTAATGTTACATGTGCACATGTTTTCTTAGTAACTATTGTTACTCTAATACCTTAAAATCTCTTATCCATATGTTTTACAAAGTATTGGTTTTTATTATTCTACTTGGTCTTAATTATTTCGTATATCCATGTTATATGGTTTTAGCGAGTTGTTATGCACTTCTTTTTGTTTTCCGTTGTAGTCGATTACGGTATTTACTCCTTTTCGTTCTAAAATTTTGTATGGTCCGCTGTATGGACTCATGTTCTTTTTTCTGTTTTCTACTTTCAACAATACCAAGTCATTGACCTTCAAGTGCAATGGGTTGGCATATTGTTGGTCTTGTTTTTGTTTTCGTTTGATTTTTGTTTGGATTGTGCTTGCCTTTGCTTTCTGTATTGCGTCATGTAATCTGATCTTGAGTTCGTGCACAAAGTTGTCATAATCGTAAATTGGTTGTGAGTATTTTAGTGTGTCAGTGGGTAACGAAGGTAATTTGCCGAAAATGAGTTCGAATGGTGTGTATTCTGTATCAATGTTGGGTGTCGTGTTGTACGCAAATGTGAAGTACGGTATCCATTTGTCCCATTCATCGTCGTTGGCGTAATTTAATAAATATTCATTAAGTACCCTATGGCTTCTTTCTAGTGAACCTATCGTTTGGTGGTGGTAGGGTGTGGAGAATATTTGTTCTATTTGTAAGAGAGAACATATGTTGCTCATTAGTTCATTTGTGAATTCGGTTCCTCTGTCTGATTTTAGGATTTTAAACTGTCCGTATTTTAAAATTAATTGTTCTACTAATGTCTTGGCTGTTGTAGTCGCGTCCTTAGTGCTCATTGGGTGTGCTATCATGTATTTGGTTAGTTCACATTGCATCGTGAGAATGTATCGGTAGCCGTTGGACATGCGGAGTGGTCCGACTGTGTCAATCGATACTATCTGGAAACTGTCATTTGGTGAGTTGGTCGTTGTAATCTGTTCTCTTGTGTGTCTAACCTGTTTGTTTGTTGCACATTTATGGCAGTTACTTATGTACGTTTTTACCATTCTGTTCATGTTTTTCCATATGTAGCGTTGTTTGAGTTTCAAGACTGTTTTTCTTACGCCAAGATGTCCTCCATGTGTTCAATTGTGGAATTGTTGGATTAGTTTGAATTTTATGATGTCCTCTGTTATTCTCTGGGGTGGTGTATATATTAATATGTTTAAATTCGGCCTATCGCATTTCTTATATGCTTTTTCATAGATATCTTTTAATTCATTAGTGCGCGTCTTTTTAAATATCTCATCACTTGTCGACAGTGCTAATTCTTTAATATTGTATCTTCTCATGGTACGTATGAGCTTCTCCATAATCGAAACTAGTTTCGTAGGGTTATCGCTGCATCGTACTTTTACATTGTCATCAACTATCTCTACCATTGCCTGGGCTAATGGCTTAGTTGGAATTAATATATATATCATCGGCCGATGCTTTTCCTTTATTTCAGTTTTCAATTTTTCGTATTCTTCACGCCGTTCATAGAGGTACATTCCCATATGTAGAGTTGATCGGGCTCCTGAGATATGTCCTTCCTATTGTCGCGTGTTCCGGTACCATAATCTTCACTAATCCTCACTAATATTCTCATTTTCTTCATTGCGCATTACATTTTCATATATTGTAGTATCTTTTTTTGTTTTTTGTTGTTTTTTTTTTTTGCTCTTAGTTTTGCTGCCATGCTCCTTGTAATTGCCAGTATTTCTTCATTTGCGTCATTTGCAATTGTGTGGCCCATTTAATAGTGTCGGTCTTGACGACTATGTGGTACCACTACAAAAGGAAAGTTTTTTTTTGGGTAAAAATTGAAAATTAAAATTAACAAAAAAATAATCAAATATTGCGAAAATCAATCAATAAAAAATTAGTACGAAAAAACTACTAAATATAACTATTAATTAAAAAATTGTAATAAAAGAAAAAAGTTCCACACACCCATCACACTACTATAAAGAAGTACCCAAGTCCCAACAAATATGGCAGATACTTGCCAAGAAGAAGCCGAGTATTGGGGCTCAACTCCCCGTTTGGGAACGATGGAATGGTACAAAAAAATATACAAAAATATAAAAAATAAAATAATAAGAAAAAACTAATTTTAATCAAATAAAAAGGAAAATATGTGCATAATGATGATGATACTTCCAGATCATTATCCTATATTTTGTAATATTAAAATACCTTATATTATGTCAAAAACAAAAAAAACGAACACTAACGCAGACGATATAGGCACAAATAAATTAATAAGAAAATACAAAAATATACTAATTCAACTAATTAGAACCTAAGAGTTTTAATCTAGGATTAAGAATCTTCCTGGAAAACTTATAATCGGAATTATATTAACAAATAGTAATGATATAATGATAATCTTAAATCTAAGTTGAACCCTATTTTGTAAATGAAATTAACATATTTAAAATCAAGTTGAACATTTTTTTAATAAATAGAATTAATAAATTTAGGTTCTAATTCACCTTAGTATATAGAAGCAGTGAACTTGTACATTAGTTTAACTCTATTTTAGCAAGAAACCACTACATAATCTTCACAGTAAAATTGAAATTAATTAAAATAGCATAGAAGTTTTTCCTTTAATTAGACTGTAGAAATAGTAATTCCTTAAGAAAACATGTAATTTTTTATAATAGTTGTTAAATGAAAATATTAGAAAATTAAGCATTCTAAAGTAAAAAGACATAATTTGCTCATTGAATGATACAACTCAAATAAGGAGAATCAATAGAATTAAGAATATAGATTTTAATCCTATTAGTGAAAGTATACCAACGAATGTTACTTAGTATTAAGCATTATTTTTCTAGTAAATAAGGCTTCTATCGTGGCTGCTGCCTGTACTTGGACTGAACATCTATCAAGGGCACCGATCATCGCGATTAGGGAAGGGAAAGGATATATCACGGACAGTCACTAACTAACTACAGCGGAAAATCTCACTGAAGACGCGAGCCAGAAAACCGTCCATTTACACGAACGGGACGCTCTTCCTATACGTACTTTCCATGTCAAAAATACGCGACAGTGAATATAGCTTGCTAGTGACGAGGACCTCTTTTCACAACAAGTAGCAGGTGGACCTAGATTTCGAAGAGATACTACTTAATCACGAAGATACGTATGGTGTTATCGGACAATGTTATTCCATCAACAATTCCACAGTCTGTGAGGAAAAGGCACTAAAAAAGCTCCCGTGCATTCCTAAGCTTCTCAAGGGTGGCCATGCAAATTGTACTTATCGTACGAATGCTGCACAGTTTACCGAGATGATAAAAGGCGATACGTTACTCTTATCAAACTTCGAGGGTGAACTGAGCTTCGGTCCTGCCCCCACCTCTGACGAACATTTAAAGTCAAGGCCACAAGATCGACGTGGAATATATCCATGCCCTGAGCATAGAAAACATCAACCATCTGAGGAGTCTTGCTACCAAATTTAAAGCTACCATGTTCACGGACTTCGCAATGTTCCTGCTCATACTTACGATAGGCTGGATAATTTGGCGAAAGATTACGAGCAAACTCAACCTCCCACCAATACATTCACCATCCCAAGGACAACCTACAGCTTAACATCGGATCTACGGGACTAGATTTTTGGAGGGGGAGGAGTTAACACCAGCCGCGCATATATCTGCTATCGCAGCTACACGCGATCCCGCGCGACGCAGACGTAACGCGATCGCATATGCGCGACCGTGGAACCTGCTAACGCTGCAGAACCGTTTCCTGCGATCCAGGTGCTGACGCAGCACACGTGCCGTGGTCACCGTGGGAGCGCTGCACTTAGTTTAGCTAGTTTAAGGTTTCTTTGTAGAATAAGACAAATTGTGCGGGCAGTTGGAATCGGGAATTGAAATAAACAACATCGCTTTGCGAGCCCGCCTAATTCTATCTTTTTTCTTGAACTCTCTCGAACGGCCAAGTCGTGGTCGTTCGAGATTAACTTTTTAGCGGAATCCTTCAATGATTCCTTAACTTAAATAAATAAATAAATAAATAAATAAACAAATAAATAAATGAATGAATAAATGTAGGAACGGACTGCAGTGGCAGCACTCCCAATTAGGCAAACCCGAACAAACTAAGCTGGCAACTCCTGTAGGAACGGGCTGCAGTGGCAGCACTCCCAATTAAGCAAACCCGGAAAAACTAAGCTGGCAACTCCGAATGGCAGCGCAAGCGCGGCCATCGTCCCTTTTCCACATCGAGTCGCCGTCGAGTCAACACATACTCAAGAAGTCTGTTAATTGATTAATAAGAAATTTGAAAACAAACTATATACAAGTAAAATATACGAATTAATACCGTTGACATTTGTTTTATTGGCGGCATCCCCACATAAATAAATAAATAAATAAATAAATAAATAAATAAATAAATAAATAAATAAATAAATAAATAAATAAATAAATAAATAAATAAATAAATAAATAAATAAATAAATAAATAAATAAATAAATAAATAAATAAATAAATAAATAAATAAATAAATAAATAAATAAATAAATAAATAAATAAATAAATAAATAAATAAATAAATAAATAAATAAATAAATAAATAAATAAATAAATAAATAAATAAATAAATAAATAAATAAATATATAAATAAATAAATAAATAAATAAATAAATAAATAAATAAATAAATAAATAAATAAATAAATAAACAAATAAATAAATAAATAAATAAATAAATAAATAAATAAATAAACAAATAAATAAATAAATAAATAAATAACCTTAAAAATTTTTTATCAAACAAAACTAAGTAGCTTGCAGTAACTTTTTCAAACAAAAACTGAAATTTGGACACTAGACGATAAAATCGTCAGCAGGCTAATCACCGTTTATGTGTTGCATGTAATCAGATTTATGAATTTAATGCTAAGCTTCAGGATAAGTTTTAAAGAAAAAACATTGGGTTGGATGCTGAAATGTTTCTTAACCACTCTGCTCTTTGTTGCCATATAGCAGCAATTCTAAAGACTCGTAAATACTCTACGATCCAAGGACCTCTTTTTAGTTTGAAAAATGAATAGTTTGAAGTCCTTAGATCATGTTGCAATAAAAAATATTAAATTTTTGTCAAGTTTCAACATTACCTTATACAAATCTGTACCGAAAGGTTAAGGCTAAGGCAATGGTTTTACTATTTTTTGGACTTTTACAAGTAGCCGTTATTGTTATTGCAGTGCTTGTACTTGTACTTGTACTGACGAGCAGTCAGACACGGACAGTAATTCAGAAGGACACTTGAATTGATGCTCCCAGCCAAGCTAAGCAAAACTGTGTCCTATCAAACTGTCCTTTTTCGCAAAACATTTTACTCTGCACGAAATCAACCGATGGCGTAAAATTTAAAACGCACTCTCGAGCGTTCGAGCGTTTTGTGTGATGTTATTGCGTTCGCATTCGTATTCACATTTGCATTTGCATTGCATTTCATTTACATTTCACATTTGCTCTAAATCTGTCTGTGCTCTGCGTGCGCACAACAATGCGTTTACCACGCTTAAATAAACACACACACACACAAACGCCCACACACACACGTGCACGCACTCGGTGAGCCAATGCATACTTGCTGCATACATGTGGAAAATGCGAATATTTGCACATGACATTTTGGCACATATTAGAATTTACTTATGCATACACGCACACATGCGCGCACTCAATCCTCGCGTCCGTATGCGACAAAGCGGGGCGTTGGCATCGTTCGCCGCTGTCGTTGTGCGGCTCGACGGCCATTCAGCGAGTGCGCGTGTAGCCGTCTGCGTCTCATTTGCGTGGCACAGGTCGATCGTTTGGTCGACGTACTGGCCGGCTGCAGCGCCACACAACATTTCGGCCGCACTTTAAAGCAATCGTGTGTGATTTGTATTCAAATATTTGGCCGTTGATGAATTTGATGCTGTTGCCGTTGTCGGCTCCAACAAAAGCGCCAGTCGATTATGCAAACTGCATTTGCTGTTTCGGTTATTGTTGGTGCTGTTGTTGCTGAACAGTTTGCCTGATTAACCATTAAATTGTGCGGCCTGCATAATAAGATGAAATACGAGTCCGGATTGCGTCAACGCAATACGTATGCGTGTGTGTGTGCGTGTGTGTATGGGTGCGGGTGCAAGCGTGCATGTATTGATGCCGGCGATTGCATTTATGCATCGGTATGCGCAAATACGTGACAACCGTGAGCCCATCGAATGGCGCAGCGTAAAGCATTTCGGAAAATTAATAGTGAGATTTGCTATGGCTTCAACTTTAATTGGTTGCCATAAATTATCCTAAAATAAGACAAAAATTTCTGCATTTATTGTGGACAATACACAAATGCTACTACAATATATATACCTGTAATACATATTTATTATAAACAAATTAAATTTATAAAATAGCTCAAGTAAACAAATTAGTTAACTTAAGACCACAGATATCATAGCTAGAATTGTTAATAATTTTTTTTAATAATTTATAAATATTTATTTATTTATTTATTTATTTAGAATTGTTTAAAAAACAACATCATTTTTTTAACAAAACCTAATAAATAAATAAAAACATAATTTTTTAACTATTCTAAATAAATAAATAAATTGAAGTTAGCAGCTACGGTTTAAAAATCAGTCATCGTTGAAAAAAACATAATTTTTTTAACAATTCTAAATAAATAAATAAATAAACATTTTTAAATTATGAAAAAATAAAAAATATAAATAAATAAATAAATAAATATTTATACATTATTAAAAAAGTATCCTGTCATGCCTTAGTGTGTTTTTGTTCAATCCTTACCACGTGAACGATTTTTGGTGCAACTTTTTTCAACGATGACTGATTTTTAAACCGTAGCTGCTTAGTTGCATTTATAATTCGATTCAAACATCAACATTTTTTTTTAAACAATTCTAAATAAATAAATAAATATTTATATATTATTAAAAAAATATCCTGTCATGCCTTAGTGGGATTTTGTTCAATCCTTGCCACGTGAACGATTTTTGGTGCAATTTTTTCAACGATGGCTGATTTTTAATCCGTAGCTGCTTACTTGTATTTATAATTCAATTCAAACATCAATATATTTTTTTTAAACAATTCTTAATAAATAAATAAATATTTATATATTATTACAAAAAATTATCCCGTCATGACTTAATGGGTTTTTGTTCAATCCTTGCCACGTGAACGATTTTTGGTGCAATTTTTTCAAGGATGACTGATTTTAAACCGTAGCTGCTTACTTGTGTTTTAAGTCAATTCGAACATCAACATTTTTTTTAAACAGTTCTAAATAAATAAATAAATATTTATATATTAACAACATCGCAACATCGATATAGACACATTTTTGCCGATTTGTTTTCTTTCAGTTGGGCCTTTTGTCTTTTCCGTTGGATCGACCCCTTTGTTGGAAAGTTGGAGAATTGTAGCTTAAATTATTTATTTTAAATAAATAATTTTAAATAATGAACTAGTTGATTTTACTCGCTTGGGCGTCCTAACTAACTTGAGACTTGAACCTGTGTTACTGTGCTGAAAGCTAAAATCGCTACGGTGACAACCAAACGCAGATTTTTTTTTCAGAAATTGATCTGTTGTTCCTCTGTTAAAATTCTGTTACTGTTGTGTTTTTTAAATTCTGTCAAGTCAACTCTGTCACCGCGATTTCTTGCCCAATGCTAACTTCACACACATGTTTTAGAAGATACTTGCGCACCTACTTAAAACGCACTTTATTTCACGTGCAGCAACAACGCACACCAGCTGCCGCTGCTGCCACGCTCAACAGTGACTGCTGCAACAACAAACAGGCACGCACACTCACGCATAAGCCGACTCTAAGTGCAATGCGTGGCGTGGCGATGGAAACGGTGGCACGCGAAGAACAAAAGCGCTTCATTATCCGCTGTGCCATAAAGCCGCTTTGAATTTAACGATCCTTCACACACACACAAGCACATTTCGAGATTTGTGCGAGCACACTCGGTTCACATATTACGCGCTTTAATTTGCATTTATATCGATTTTGTGTGTTGCGCTGCCGCGATGACATAAAAATGCCATAAAAATCGTCAATGCTGCTGGCAGATTTGATGCGGAAGTGCCACTGGTTGCTGTAAATTTTCGCTTCCGATTTTGAATGTATGTGATGTGTTGTTTTTGCTTATGTTGCTGCGGTTGGTAAGGATACTGTTTTTTGTGGCGAAGCATTTTCACAGCTGAACTGCAGCCAGCTGCCTCTGTGTTGTCTGTGCGCCTTTGCGTCTGTCTATTAGTCGGTTTGTCTGCGCTATTTGTTCGTAAGTGCCCAAATATCGACATGCGCACGCACATATGTATATTTCAACACACACACACACGAGAGCGCCAGTTTGTAGCTTTTAAGAGGCAATCAATTTTATTAGGTAAATAAAAAGTGTTGCGTGTAAATTTTAATGCATTTCTGCAGCAAACGACTTTTTATTTGCTCATTTCCTAAGACATGCTGCACTCTTATCCACACACACACACACAAACATACAAGCACACTTTACTCGTACGAGCATTTGTTTGCAGCGATGTGGCTTTTAAAGCTGATTTTAATGAGCACGAAATCTTCTGCTGGCTTAGCTGCAAAATTAAGTGAGCAATTTTTTGTTTTTATGTGCCAGGCGAGTAAAGCACGCGTTGCGGCTATTACGCGTTGACGCCTAAAATCAGTGGAAGTGGAAAGCAGTGGAAGTGAGAGTTTATTTTTTTTAGAGAAAGTTTATAGTTTCCTTCAATAAATAAAAGGAACAATTTTTACATTTCGCATGCATTGTAAGGAACAAAGTATTTCTTGCAGATTATCAAAGCTGAGTCAAGAATTTTAGTGAGCAATTCAGTTATCGGGCTTTATTGCTCTAAATCTTTGCAAACTAAAAATTTATCAAATTGGATTCATCTGCAACTGCTTTACAACCTAACAATATGCTTAGTTGTGGCTTATATTGGTTTTCAATGGCCATTGGCTCACGGCTTGAGTCAATGAGCGCAACAAATATAAAATAATATAAATTCTATATAAGAGTCAGAGCAGATATCAATTCATCATTGAACAATATTGACTCAAAGGCTGCATATTTATTAAATCATTTTAAAGTTAAGTACTCTTCCTTCTCCGCCCTCTTTGCCTATTCCACACACTCCACAATCTCGCATCATTGCGACCCTTTGCAGTTGTTGTTTTCGTTTCTTATATGCATTCATTATTTCTTTTTCACATTTCACCCCTTGTAATGCAACTCTGGCTGCTGCACTCAGGCAAATATGCCAAGCTACAGTTGGCATTTGCCGCGAGCGAAACGAACTGCAACTCGCTCGACGTACAATTGCCAATAAACTTTTCCCCCTCGCCGCACCACTCGTGTGCGCATTCATTTGTATAAAACAAATACACACACATAAACATATGTGCATGTGTGTGTTTACAGATCGTAGCAATAATAAGAATAATTGCAATTTCTATATCAACATCCATGTGGAGAGGAATAGCTCAATGGTTGGTTGGATGCACGAAGCTGGCTGCACGGTCGCCTCACACGTAACGCGGTGCTTGCAGGTAAAATTTAAAATAGTAAAAAAACCCTAGCCAACACTAAGTTTAAAGTGAAAGAGGTTCGCACGTCAAGAACAATGCTACACAGATTGGTTCATAGACTTGCGTATGCCAAATTATTAGAGGCGAAAACTGGGTGTTGGCTCTAATAAAGTGAGGAACAAATAAGGGTTTAGTTTTGAACAAAATAAAAATCTCTTCTCTGAATGTTAAAAAAGCACTAAACGATCAGTTGGGTGGATCTCGCAAAGACATAGCCTGGATTTTATATAGCAACAGCACTTCACAGGCCTCACATTGTCTGCGGTTAGGTGACTGAATCACTGCCGCTAGGCAAATCGAATTCCAATTCTACTACCGCTAGTTTTTTATTATCTAAAACTGTGGACAAGGACCAGTAAGAAGCGATGCTGGAAATAAGAATGAGAAAATAAAACTTGCAGCTGAGCGCAGTCGCTTACTTAACCCTTTCGATATTACTTTTTGGTCTTTAAATCATGATACATTTGCCTAAGAAGTGTGCGCACGACATTTGAAGTCGCCACGCCTCTTTGTTAGAGTTCTAGAACTAATTTACTTTTAAACAATTTTAGCTTAAAACGGGTTAAATAAATTTTGTATCAATATTTTTTAATTACACAAAAATTACGTAATATTTATGGAAAAATACAAAATTATCACTTTTTGATTTTATTTAACCATTATTAAGGAAACAGGGTTTAGATCAAACGTGCCCAATTCCCAGACTTCAATTAGAACACAAACTTTCCCTGATATTGCTACAAATTATTGGAAATTATTTTGGGGATAACAGTAATATTTTTGTAATTTGCATTGAATTTACTTCTAAAAATATGAATTTGTTGGTGGCTACTTAAATTAAACCCATAAATCAATCGTAGCTTTTGCTATAAAAAGACAAATAGGTGAAGTGGCTCTCAGGCAACTTTGGGGTCGAAAGGATTAAGGCACAAATCCAGCGTTAGTTGCGCTCATATAAAATTATGAACGGCACAAGGCGCGATTAGAGAAAGCAAAAATTCCATGCCCCACTTTGAACTGCAAGTAGCGGCGAACAGAGAACGCAACGTGCAACACGTTCCAGAATGGCGAACACATAATGCCAGATGAGAATTGCAATTGCAATGCGGCCGCTAACCGATGGCATTAAAGCGCCTCATGCACGCGTACGTCTTGCTGTATGTGACCAACACAAATGCCGTTAATATGCAACGCTAACACACTCACACTCTCACAATCTGCATTGCAATTGTGTGTGTGCTTTTGTGTTTGCAAGTGCAGCGTTGGTGCGTGTGGCATAATCGCCATTGCCCCATAAAAGCGAGACACCAACACGCTCGTATATTGCACGCTTAGAGGCAATAAAACCAGAAATCATCCCGTTGGGAAATTATGAAAAAAGTATTCGTTTCTGGCCGCCATCGTGCCAGCTCCGGTGCGCATTATTGTTCGTGACGCCTTTCTTCTGCTTATTACGCTTTCACGCCGCGCTCGTTTTGTTGTTGCCACTTGGCTGTTCTTCGATTCGATTTGGTTGTTCTTTCGATTCGGCCGTGCAGCAATTATGGCGTTATGCGTTTTGCTTTTATTGTATGCAGGCGCACAGATAGGAGAGCGGGGCGTATGTCGGTGCATTTCTTGTTGCAAGTCAGAGATATTATTTAGTAAAAATTTAAGCTGAATATAATGACTGGTGCCAGGAGGATACCGTCAGAGACAGAGATAGAGAGAAAAGAATTTGTTTACTTATGCTTCCAAAAGCATTAGTTATCTTTCTTACATATATGGATTTCTTTGAGTATAATTTGTGCGAAATGGACCAAGAGTAAGAAACAGTAATATTTTTTTATCATCAAAAGCAGTAATTGCGAATAATTTTTATAAATATGTAATTAAAATTTTTTCAGTGAAAATCAGCTGCACACTGAACACACCCGTATCTCCTAAGTGTAGGTATGTAACACATAATTTTTTATGTTTATCCACATATTAAGTGTAGATATGTACGGCATTGAATGTGTACAACTGTTCGTATTTGGCGCACATGGTTACTGGGTTATTTCGCTTTAAATTGCAGCTGCGAACTGTACATTTAATTTTACGCTTTTGCCAATTGTACTTTCACTTTGAATTGAGTCGCCAAGTCGCTCATTATGTTCGACTATTTGTTTCGATTACTGTGGTTATGAGTATTGCTGTACATTTTCACATTCAATATCTAATTCGCACTGTTGTTGCAGCTTGATTGCAGCTAAAGACTTGAGTGCTTTACGCCAGTTAAGAAGTATTCGTTCTCTTCTGTAGAATGCTGTCTGCACCAATTCTACTCTGGACAATACGACTACTTATTTCTGTGCATCTAAGCCCTTCAAGGCTTTCATTTAGCCATACTTTTCTTACTTTTGTGGCAACATTTCGCTGTTGCTTACTTCTCCAAGAATTACTTTGTAGCCACAAGTTGAATTACCAAAACTGATTGCTTGGCTCTTTTGAAAAGGTGCTTGGTTTTATTCCTCCTCAGCCAAACGCCCCCCGCGCAGTCCACGCCCACTCAGTGCATTGCAATTCACTGCTTTCGTTCAAGTCAATAGCAGCTTGAGCCAAATTCCGTCATGATAAAATCGCACATGCCGAGAAAATATGTTGCAATAAACGAAATTAATTCCTCCTTAGCCATGCGGCGCAAATAGAGCGAATTATCTGCCATTGATGCTAAGTAAACTGTTAAAAATTCGTCTGCCAGATGCAGATGACTCAATGGAAAATTGAACGCTGTCAGCGTCAATCATGACATTGCTTGATGTATGTGAAAAATACAACAAATTTCAAATATGTAACAAATAATAATGTTTGCACATTTTCATCAATTCACCAATCAGCCGCGTCGCCGATCGGCTCCCGTCAATCAGTTTCATTAATTTTTGCATTGCATTGAATTTACGCAAAGTTTGCTGGCGCAGCAGCGGCTATCATGCAATTAGTTTTGTTGTTTTTACAACAAGAAAAAATGGCTAGCCGACATTTTTGCAGTTGGGGCGGCGCATCGCACTGATTGGCCCTATCACAATACGCACTTAATGGGCTCGCGACTGCTCCTATTGCCGCTACAACAACAATAATGACAGCGGCAACAACTGATAGCTGTCACTGCGTTTCACGTTTTGTGCGCTTTTTTAAGCTATGTTTTCTTTTGTTGTTGTTGTTTGGCTAAAATGAAAATGTGATGAGTGCTTGAGCGCAACGGCCAACGGGGCGTATGACGCAAGTCAAATAATCGCGCCAAGTGGGCTGCTCGCTACATGTGTATGTGTGCTTGAGTGTGTGTGTGCGCTGCGCTGTATTTTCTATTTGGTGAATTGATTGACTTTACAATTGCATAGTTTATTTTTCGCATGCGTTTTTTGCTGCTTTCGCCATTGCACTGATGCGAGCGAACGGAGCGATGCGGCGCAGCGGTTGGCCGTGCGGGTCGCCACCGGGCGCCCAGTCAATAATACTTACATACATGCAGATAGTGGTGTGCGATCGTGTTCAGCTGTCGAGGATGTCGCATGTAGTGCAGCGGAAATGTCAAATGAATTGAAATGCAAGTGCCAAGCCGCGCCGGGTGTGCGGCAGTCAGCAAGTTGTAAGCTTTTATTATATTTCTTTTTCTTTTTTTTGTCTCTGTGTAATGCGAGTCAAATGAAATCAAATGCTAAAAGCATGTTGTGTCACAATAATGAGTGCATTCTCGAAAGGCGCTCACCGCGCCCGGCGAGTGCAGCAGAAGCAGCGACCGGATTGCTTTCGGCTTTCGTTGTCCTTTGAGGGTCATATTCAATTTTGAGCTGAACTGTCACTGGGGGGAAAATGCAATTTAGCCTTCGCCATGTCGCTGCACTTGTAATGCAACTTGTTGTTGCTCTCGGTTTGTGCAGTTTCTTGGCCCCGTTTTGTGCAGTTTGCACATTTTATACTCTTCACCGCAAGTGCCGCGTGCACACTGCGGCGATTGACAAAAATTCATTGTAGCATTTTGCAGACACATTCTCAAATTGCCACGGACTGCCCTAACGCGGCCCAATTCCCAGCTGCTATCGGCTGCCGTTCGTCTTCTCTGTCTGTCTACCATATCTGACACCGCTGACTGGCGTCCGAGTGGTGTTTTGCTGCCCCTGTCCCTTCGACATGTCAGTAGAAGTTAGACTCAACACGAGTCTTTTCCCCAGTTTGCGCGTCGCTTTTCATCTCGCCGCGAAAAAATGCAGCTGGCATTGCACCTGTTCGCTGAGCTTTGGCAGCTGCCGCTCATGCTAAGCGGCCCGTCGGCTGGCTTAGTCCGCATTGCACAAATGCCGCAATCGATGCTTTAGAAAAAGTGTTGGAGTTTTTGCCGTAGGGAGTAGCAGTGCGGTTTAAGCGTTGACATTCTGACATTTTCATCACGTTGCTCAAATATTGATGCAGCAAGGCTCGTCGCTGCTGCATCAAGCTGGGCAATTGGCAATTTATGAGAATATTTAAATTTTTTCGCTGTCAAGCGGCAACATAGTGCTTGGAACAAAAGAAGAATTGCGATACAGAACTAATGGTGTCACTATGAAAATAATAAAAATATATAGTAACAATACAGTTTTGTTGCTTTATGCATTAATGGAAGGATCTGCAGTTGTATTGCGACTCAAATGAATAAATTGGCTCTTTGAAAATGTCAGTTGTAATTATTCTTAGGTATAGAAAATCGACTCTCTGCTTTTGAAGTCAAGAATTTGGACTCAAAAATTTTTCCAAGCAAATACAAAATTCACTCTCTGCTTTTGAAGTCAAGAATATGGACCCAAAAAAATAATAAAAATATATAGTAACACGACAGACATGCTGCTTTGTGGATTAGTGGAAGGATCTTTAGTTATATTGCGACTCAAATGAATAAATTTGCTCTTTGAAAATGTCAGTTGTAATTATTCTTATGTACCCATAATCGACTCTCTGCTTTTGAAGTCAAGAATTTGGACGTAAAAATTGTTCCAAGCAAATACAAAATCGACTCTCTGCTTTTGAAGTCAAGAATTTGGACTCAACAATTGTTCCAAGCAAATATAAAATGGACTCTCTGCTTTTGAAGTCAAGAATTTGGACCAAAAAAATAATAAAAATATATAGTAACACGACAGACATGCTGCTTTATGGATTAGTGGAAGGATCTGTAATTATATTGCGACTCAAATGAATAAATTGGCTCTTTGTAAATGTCAGTTGTAATTATTCTTATGTCGACTTAATCGACTCTCTGCTTTTGAAGTCAAGAATTTGGACCCAACTATTGCTCCAAGCACACAGAAGGAGGCCTGCGGATATGTTTCCATCTCCAGTTCCATCTCTTGTTTGTAACATATATCTCAACATCACAGTAGTACTACTACTACTAATTGATCAAAAATAGTAGGAAATTTCAAATCGCTGAAATCAATGGGACTCATTTGCACGCATCACATGATGTGCGCGCATGAATGCTTTGTCCCTCTCGCTCTTTCAAACGCACGAGTCGAACTGCTGTCGGCGCTGTTGTTTTGCGTAATGCAGCTAATAAACTATGTTTAATCGGAAATTCCCCAAATTACCCCCATTAAGTGATGCTTAGCTAACCCATCGCTTGGTTAATATAGAAAATATTTGCTCTCGTCTCTCACTTCGTTGCGCTTAGTTCGCTGCAAGACATGTAAGCAAAGACACCAAAAAATCCAACATCAAAGCGTTCTACACATTTTCCCCAATTTATTCAGACATATAAGCGTAATAGGAGGCAAGAGGAGGAGGGGGGAGAGGCAATCGCACTGTTCCAGCGGCGCACCCAACGTTTTTCGTACACTTGAATGAATGAAGCAGTCATATTAATAGCCCACGCTTTGTTGTTGTCATGTTTTAAGTTTTGCCATTCTTGTTGTTGTTCTTCTGTTGTTTTTCAGCATGCATTCCATTTATCACTTTGTACATTGGCAGTGAACCCACGCGCGTGTGCGTAGTCGAGTTAATATTGGCTTTCGGCTTGAATGCGCTCTCGCTTTTCTAAGGAAAGACGCTGCGGCGCACTGCTACAGCTGTCAGTTGACATGCTGGTTGTAGTCAGTAGTTTTAGGAGATACAACTATCTGTGTTGTTGTAGTTGTGCGGTTTTTAACTGCCTGCTGGAGCGACAGCAAATGTGAGAAAGAAAAGTTGCGGGCTGAGTTCGAGTGGGAAGGATTGAAGCAAGCAAAGCCTTAGTTGTTAAAAAATAAGAAACAACAAAAAGGCCACCAGAACCAGAGCAGCATTAATATGAAACAACTTATGACTCCCCGGAGAACCACTACGGGGGGTCGCTCAAGGATGAGTAGCGTTCAGCGGTGTTCACTTGAGCTGAGCTGAGCTGTGGCTCTGACTGTGGCAGCGAATGGCGAGGCATTGGTTTCAAGGACTCGCAAGCGGCATTGGGTGCAGCAGACTGCAAACGACTTGAGCTACCAAAAAAAAAATCAGCCAAGAAGAATCCACAGCAAAAAAGCTGCGACGCAAATAAGCGCCAAGAGTGGCGGCAGTGCGGCAGGGAATCGGTTTCCTGGGACAGCAGCGGCGACAGACTGCGAGTAGCTAAAAACTATTTCTTTGCTCAGCAGGGTGTAAAATTAAATGCCCGTTTGTGTGTGTATGTGTGGGTGTGCATATATTTACGCGTTATTGGTTGCACTAGCGTTTGAGTGGGCGCTGTAGTTGTTGTTGTTTTCGTAAAAGTCAAATAAAAGCAAACATGTTTTTCCGCTCGTTGGTTGTTGGGTCCTTTGCGACGTTTGTAGTTGTTGTTGTTGTTTTTGTGGTGTTTCATTTAGTTTACTGCCCTCAGTTGACTTCTATCTCTTGCAGCTTTCCGGTCTTGGCTTTTCGTTTACAACTTATTCGCTTCCTGCGCCACGTTGTTTTTGGCCGCAGCGGCCAACTTTAAATTTTGTACGCAGGAAGCAGTGCAAATAAATTATACAAATACGCCACTATTCGGCAGCCAGTGCCTCTTTCGCCCCCACATCCCATTTCTTGTTTAAATTGCTGCCACTGGCTCGGGGGCTCTTTGCGCGGCCCCGACGCAGCACGCGTGGTCGACTTGCGGCCGCTGCGGCTTGTTAGCAACATTACTAATTGGCTGTCGCTATCTGTGCGCCGTGTATTCATATTCAGTTCGGCTCGCTATGCTTCAATAGTTTTTCGGTGCCATTTATGGGAATTTGATAAATTGTGATAGCGACGGGCGGCAATGTGGCAACGCTCGGCATGCTAATGAGTGCACGTTGTACGTTGTGGCGTTGTGTCCGTTTTTCGACTAAAATTGTCGGTTTGCTTGGCTGTCGTGTCTATGAGTGTGTGTGTGTGTATTTGGGTTTTTGTGACAGTGCGTCATAAAGTGCGATCTATTTCATTAATCATGACAAGCAACGGCGAACTGTGACCAACAAGCGCTACAAAGCCCTAAATAAGGAATACTACGGCCTGCCATTGGGATGGATCTCTAACACTGTAAAACTGCGATTACTATCGCATGTTGTTGTTACAAGCACATCGGTTGAAATGATTCTGACATAGGTAATGTTTGGCACAGTTTGAATATCGGTGACATTTGTCACAATTGTGACAGTTGTGACAGTTATCATGTATTTGATGCAACATGATATTTGTTACAGGATCAATATTTGCAAAATTTGTATGTGAAAACAGTCACAGAAGCCTTGAATGTGACAACTGTCACAAAAGTCGAATATGTGGCATGTGAGGAATTTCCAGTTTAACGAATTTTAAGCTGGGACTTAACTATTATAAGTTTTTAAGAAAATAATTGCAATGTAACTATAACAATGCAATATAAATTTTATTTGTTGATTATAATTATTATTTGCGACAGTTAATTTTTACGTTGCGTAATAACTGTTATGAGAAAAAATATTTTTTTTCGTTCTCGATAATACCATTTTGGGATTTTTTTTGTTTACGTTGCTTTAGCTTCTATTTATGACTTTTTTTTATTTACGTTACCGATAACTATCATTTTGAAAACAATTTTTGTACGTTGCTTCATAACTTTTATGAACGAATTTTTTTTTTACGTTGCCTTACCACATTTTGAGTATGAATTGATTTTTAATTGTTTAGTTATTGGTGGAATTTAGGTTTCTGCAGTTAATTTGCGTTTGTGAATTTAAAACAAATAAAAATTAATTCATATCCAAAATGTTGTAATTCAACAAAAAAAATTTTTTTTTAATAATTTTTTATTTATTTATTTATAAAATAATAGTTATCAGTAACGTAAATTAAAAATTCATTAATAAAAGTTATGAAGCAATGTAAAAAACAAAAATCCCAAAATAATATCAGGTGTACAACTTTGCTTCCGCCGTTTTTTTCCAAAATTAAAAGCTTTATTGCGAAAAAGTGCTTACAGATGTATTATTCAAAGTATTGTCCGTCGCTAGCGACAACTTTCTCCCATCTTTCCGGCAATTTTCGGATCCCGGCTCGAAAAAAGGAGTCCTCTTTTGACGCTATCCATGAAGCAATCCATTTTTCTAATTCTTCGAAGGATTGAAAATGTTGATCTGCCAGGCCGTGTGCCATCGAACGGAATAGGTGGAAGTCAGAAGGGGCGACATCTGGGGAATACGGCGGGTGGGGCAAGACTTCCCATTTCAGCGTTTCCAGGTACTTTTTGACCACTTTTGCGACGTGAGGCCGAGCATTGTCGTGTTGGAGGATGACTTCGTCATGTCGCTCTTGATATTGTGGCCGCTTTTCTTTTAGCGCGCGACTAAGGCGCATCAGTTGCGTTCGGTAGCGATCTCCTGTGATGGTTTCACCCGGTTTTAAGAGCTCGTAGTAAATCACACCGAGCTGATCCCACCAAATACAAATCATAACCTTGGCGCCGTGAATATTCGGTTTTGCCGTCGACGAAGAAGAATGCCCGGGCTTTCCCCATGGTTTTCTGCGTTTAGGATTATCGTATCGAACCCACTTTTCATCACCGGTTACGATTCGATGTAAAAACCCCTTACGATTTTGTCTTTGAAGCAGTTGCTCACATACAAATAGACGGCGCTCGATGTCCCTCGGTTTCAACTCGTACGGCACCCAGTTTCCTTCTTTCTGAATCATGCCCAGGGCCTTGAGACGTTTTGAAATGGCTTGCTGACTCACTCCCAACGATTCGGCAAGCTCTTCTTGGGTTTGGCACGAATCTTCATCAAGCAATGCTTCTAGTTGTTCATCTTTGAAGGTTTTTTCTCTTCCACCACCATGTTTGTCTTCGACATCGAAATCACCATTTTTAAAACGTTGAAACCACTCCCGACACGTTCTTTCACTCAGAGCAGCATCACCGTAAGTTTCTGAGAGCATTCGATGCGCTTCAGCTGCATTTTTTTGCGAATTGTAACAGAAAAGTAAAACTTCCCGCAAATGGCGAGAATTGGGCACATAAACGGATATTTTGGAGCGTGAATAATACGAAAACAAGAACAACTGTCACTGAAACGGCGATGACAATTCGTTAGGCACTGTCCACACTCACTTTAAAGGCATTACCATCTATGTATTTCAACCAGCCTCAGCCGGTACAGCCACCTATCGGAAAACGGCGGAAGCAAAGTTGTACACCTGATAATTGTCGGCAACGAAAAATATACTTATTACTTATAAGAGTTATTATGCAACTCAAAAATATTTATGACATGATAATAGTTATATACGACGTAAAAACTTTCTTATTGGGAATAATTATTATAAAGCAATAATTATAGAAATTTCTTAAATTAGGGCAATTTTTTTATTTCGTTAAATATGGATAGCAATTATTTTAGGTCTCTGATTTTAAGTTTAAATTTTCGTTGAAACATGTCTTCACTGCTTACTGTAGCGCAGTTTAGTCATCTAAAACAACTCTGATGCATCCAGCGTGAAATGTGATAACACGTGCATAATTCCAATAAAAATACATAACGTACGCACACACACACACACTCACACACACACGAACGAGCTGCTCATTAGTAGTAGTTGCGCTCGGCCATGTGCAGCTGATAACTAAACTCCGACATATCAAAGTGCTCGTCTCGTCTGTCTCGCATGCGCTTCCGTCTGACACTCGATTTCAGATTTTGTCAATTTTTTGGTCTATCAATTGGCAGTGCGCAACCCTTATAAATTATTGAAAAATAATGCGTGCTCACTGCGTCGCATGAAGTTTCAATTTTAATAAGTAATTTCCATGAGCAGCGAACCGATTGGCTGCAGCTAAATTTGATTTTCATTTCGTCGCGAATGCAGAGAGCTGTAAAATTTAATGTGCGCAACAAATTGAAGGCTTTTTATCGCATTGCAGGCCGGCGATAGAGTAATTTTTGTTTTAAAGTGCACTTTGCGCATCATTTGCGTTGTTCAAATATTCATGCAAAAATAGCGATTGCGGAAAAATGCTCATAATGTGTGTGTGTGTGTGTGTGTCTGTTGCCGCATTGCTGCAGCGTCTATTCTCGAACGATTGCTGCGATTGGCGTTAGAAATTGACACTTTTTGATTTTTCGCTATGAATTTTAAAGTGACGCCTCGATTAGTTGGTTGCAAATAATTTGCGCATCCACCCAGCTCGAACTCAGCCTCGCTGCTTGCGCAATCAGCCGCTTCGGTGATTGGTGACAGGCGCTTTTTTTTGCTCATTGCAAGCCACTGTCGGTCGTTAAGCGTTCCCAATCTGCTAAATGCATTTCGCCCCAGCACCGCGTCGCGTTCGCAGCGCATATCTCAATTTTCAAACGGCCAAAATGTGTGTCAGTGTGCTGGGCGCTTAAATGAAAATTCGCTTTTCTCAAAATCAACGCCACATAAAAAGAAAATTTCCATTGCCATCAATTGCTATTGTTCCCATTGTTTGTTGTTTTTATTGTTGGAATCATTACTGCAACTGATGCATATTTGTTGTTGCCATTGTAACACTTTTAGGTTAATTAAACTTCAAACGGGCGCAAAGACGGCGCACTGCCACTTTTGCAGTGCAGCGACAATTGTTCGTGGCTGTGAACTAACGAAAAATATTAAACAACAACAACAGCAACGACAACAACAAAAACAACAATGACAAAACACAAAAAGTGCTGCAAGAAAAGCGCAAATATCCTCACTAGCGACATCCGCTTCCCGTTTAAGCAGAAACATTCCCTTTGTCTGTCGAACACGAGCAGACGAAGCGAAGAAGGTGGGCCAAGGGAGTGGAAGGGCGGAAAGGGTGCAGTGCAAATGACTTTGGAATGTCTGCAAGACAACGTAGTGCAAGCAGCAATAGCAGAAAACAACAAAAACAATAGCAGCTGGGGGGAAAACAATGCGACAAATGCAATGACAAATACAAGACACAGCAACAACAATGACGACGAAGACAACAAGCAAATGCAACAAATGCCCATAATTTACAAATAAACATACAAAAGTAAACGTACGAAAGAGAGAGAGATGCAGTGAAGAAGAAAGGGTACAACAAACATGCCAACAAGCTGCCGGATGTACCGACCGACCGACACGGAGACAGCGCGACAAACGGTTTGGAGTGAGAAATAAGCATCGAAAGTTTGCGCTCGTTTCTGTGCTTTTATTTTAATTTTACTTATAATAATTGGCAGGATTTTGTATGCTTTAAAGCGCTGGCAGATTGCAGTTGCAGGATGCTGCCTTGTCTCAGCATACACACACATACACATACATACGTCTCGCACGTATTTCCGCTTTGGTTAGGTTGAGTGCAATGCGCTTGCAGGACAAGCGAGTTGGAAAGTGTTGGTCGCGGAGTGCGGAGAGAGGTGGCAAAGGGTGTTTGTCTAATTTGTATTGTTGTAATGTTGTTATGCTTTACACGAACGCATACGTACAGATTGCAAGGCGTTGGGACTGCGCAGACCCAGTGGGAAGTTTCGTATGAGTTTCGTGGTATTAGGAAGTGAAGCGCAATAAGGGATTTGGCTCCTTTTAAGACATTGCAATCGAGAAAATAAGTGCTTCATAGTAACTGTGTGATAAACACTGAAGACTAGTGGGTAATTTTTCCTCAAAAAGTGTTAGTGTAAAACTATCGTCCGTAGGTTACTAGCCTCCTAATGTTTTTTTGCTTGCCCACTATGGCTAAAATATCCCC
Organism: Melieria picta; assembly: GCA_964056695.1. Classification (NCBI taxonomy): domain Eukaryota; kingdom Metazoa; phylum Arthropoda; class Insecta; order Diptera; family Ulidiidae; genus Melieria; species Melieria picta. The sequence goes on from OZ057398.1 coordinate 66,125,484, forward strand.
TTTTTTGGTTCCAAAACTTGTATTTTACCGATGACTTTGTTCAGAACCAAAGACGTAATTTTAGCAGAAAAAAAATCAGCGCACTTTGACACCAAAAAAAAATACTTAGAGTCAGCGCAGGTTCCAACACACTTGAATTGAAGCAATAGTCGATATTTTGCAGCTTTGTTCAAACATTTAATCACATTGAAGAGGGTTTCTTTACTACTACTCGCTAAATGTTACTCATACGCCTTGATGTGCGCTACAAAGTTTAGTATTTTTGGTATGTTTTTTTGGTGGATTCGTCTTGAATTCATCTTTCAAGCATTAATTTAATTGAATCAAGTATTAATTTTAAACGCCAAATGTTACTCATACGCCTTGATGTGCGCTACTAAGTTTAGTATTTTTGGTTATGTTTTGCGGCGGATTCGTTTTGAATTCATCTTTCAAGTATTAATTTAATTGCTCTAACATGTCTTACAATTTTCCACTGGGTATAACAATTATATTTCTGTTCATGTTCTCGGCTGGCGCCATTTAAAAGCAAACGTGCGCTGGACTACCGAAGAGCTAATAAGCTTCCTTATGTTACCAGAAATATGTTCGCCCATACACAAGTATGCACTCATATATATACAAAGACACGTATATATGTACATATATATTTGCGGTGTATGGAGAAATTACTGGCTCGTTATAGCTGGCACAAAGTACAACACACAACAACACCAACAGTTGCAACAGCACAATTGCTAATTGCTCGAAACGTACTTGACCGGAATTGGCTTTTACTTGCCGGTGCATGCAACTTATATATCTGTGTGAGTGACTAATTGTGCCTGGATGTTTCTTTATATATTTTACATAGATTTGTATGCATTCATTGCGCGCAAATGTGCAGCCAAAAGTTAATGCACTCGACTAGTCATTTGCTATGTGTTGTTTTCATTAGACATAGTCAACTTGTTGTGTTGTTGTCGTTGTTGTTGTTGCATGTTTGCGATCACATTGCACTCTTGTTAAAATGTAAACTCATATGTTGACTGTTTGCTGTTATTGTTTCCGCTGCGTGTGTGTCCCTGCTGGCACTCGTTGTCTTAATGCCATACACGGCGTATGAGTAACATGATTTGCATGGGCGAACGTGCTGACGCAGCACACTTTGCAATTGTCTGTTGTGCTGCTCTGCCACTTTTTGTAATCACACAGCAGACAATTGTTTTCAATTGCATTTCGCAAAAAAAGGCAAATGAAATAAAATGCAAAATGCTATTGCGAAACTTTAGCAGCCGGCAACGACAGTGCGCACTGCAATCATATCGATAATAAAATAAGAAAAGTTCGCAACAGCCAGCAGACAAGCAAACTTTGCAGTGCGTGTCGTTGCCCGCAAACGATGACAGTGCGCCCATTAGTCGCCGCATTGTGCTGGCATGTGTCGCTGCTCTCTTGTCGCCGTATTCTGCACCCACACCCTATGAATGCCCAGTTGTAGTTTATAATAAAAATATTGTGTTGCTTGTGCAATATCGTGTCGCCGTTGTTAGTGCAGTGTTGCAAGTTATTTATTGCAACAACTTGGGGCAAAGTGTGCGTCGAAACGGCTCTCCGGCATTTCATTTGTGTGATGCTGCAATTTGTTGTATGCGTCCGCTGCTGGAATTTCCTTTGAAGCGTTTCAGTTCAGGCAAGTTTAGGTTGAGCTGGCATTTAATTAGCTAAACTTTGTGCGCTCATTGGGCTATTTGGCGTTGCAGCTGTAAACACAAAACTCCACTTGCAACAACTTCAAGACCTCGTGCGTTGTTTCATGAACTGCTTTGGAAACTTGGCAAAGCATTTGAAATTATTTAATTAGAATTACGCAATTATTGCAATTTGTTTCGACAAATGTTCCGATTATAATTGTTGACTTGTTTACTTCCAAAGTTGGCATTTTTTAGGCCTAAATTGCAAGTTTTTCTATAGAATTACGAATTTTGCAATGCAGTTCAGTCCACTAGCAACGAAGTAAATTAACAATTAAATTGAAATTAAATCAAAATTGAATATGTGCAAATATTTGTACGTTAATGATAATGAACGAGCGAGCGCAGCGACGCGTTTAGTTTTGCGGCGTCAGCTTTTAGCCAAACCGCAACCATTACACGCTCAATCTACTAGAACTCGGTTTACTTGTTGTTGTTAGGGTATAAAGAGTTGAGTTTTAGAGGGTTTCGCATCGATTCGAATGACGCAAAAATAAGCGCGATATCATTACTGAAGTGCGCCCGACCACAATTTTCATGTTTTTGTGTGTCATTGCGAAATTTAATTTAATTCCAATCAGCGGTTTTTCTCCATTTTTGGCTATTAATTCACGCACTTAACCAGCATTCGAAGCACTAAATTAAAATTTAAGCGGTTATTTTGCAACTAACGTGGGGAATGATTAGGAGGAATTGGCTCAAAGCTGGAAGAGGAGAGTGGCATGATTTATATATTTTGTCAATTTGAAGGGGAGTGTTGTAAAGTTTTCAATAAATAACAGCAATTGGAAAGTGTTAAATTAATAGTAAGACGCCAAAGCAGATGAATAATATTACAGGTTAGCTGACTGAGGAATTACCTATTCGAGTTTAATCTCAAAGCACCTCCGACTCTGCTCTGCTCACATTGTATATGTGTATGTATGAACGACTTTATATGAGCCTTAAAACGAGATAAAAGTCAGCAAGCATTTCGTGTTCTATGTGTTGAATTAGTAAGGAACGAAAAGTTGATAGTTTTTCATTGAAAATTTCCACCTCAGAGGTTTGTTATTTCTTGTTGAAAGCGCAGCCACCTAAAGCCAAATTCTGTTTTCTATATTTTGATCCTGAAGTCGAACATCGTTTCAGATTCGCTTTCAGCCAACTGAACCGCTCATATTGTCCTCGAATATACATGTTTTAAAAGCGCACATTTTATTCGGTTCATTAAATTTTCCATTACCCACAAACAGGCGCTTAAACATTTTTAATTTCCATGTTTTTCGCTATAAATTTCAGTTTGTCGTAGTTGACATGCAGATTAATTTAATTAACAAATATTTGGCAGTCGCGCTGCGTGGAATTAGTATCAATTTGATAAATATTTTTGCAAAAGTTTGGTTAATATTTTTTACGACGTGCGCTGCGCCGTGTTGCGCTCGTCTGCGGTGGAATTTATGTCATCGTTGCCTGCCCGCACGCGAACTTGTGGGTCGCCAGCATCAACACAAATATTGAATTTTCGTTGACACGCAAATGTGTCAGTGTAATCGCCAAACTGCACTCGACAAGCGCGTAATTTTTGCATTTTTATTGAAAACGCCAGTTTGGTTGATTTTTTGTTTTTAATTATAAACCAAACAATTTTCAACAAAAAATTTGGCATGCGTTGGCATTTTCTGCTAGTTTGCAATTTTTAATTGGATTTAAATTTCAATAATGTTTACACGTTGAAAGAGTCGCGTTGGCGTTATGCAAAATGAGTTTAATGAAGCCAATTTCCGTTTATTTTCATAAATGTACTCAAATTGTTTCATTGATGTTTAGGAAAAAATCAAACAAATGCTGACATTAGAAAATCGAAATATTTGCATATTTATTAAAAATAAAATAATGTGAAAAATTAACATTCAAATATTAAATTAAGCAAATTTTTTGCAATAATAGTTACATTTTAATATAAATAAAATTTCACATTTGACATAAATTTTCATGCCCAATTTCTAAAAATAATGCAACATTTTCATGCTCAAACTCCACTGTATTGGTCATTAAAAAATTACCCTCTCTCCCTCTTACGCCGAGCGCACAGGGTCAATATGAAAGCAGCTGTCGCTCTGCCACTCATTCAAGTGCAATTATTTTCGTCGCTTTCGCCGTGCGACGGCGATTAAATACTCCAACACATGCGGCCAAGTGTATAATTTTCGCACTTGACTTTAGTTTGGTACGGCGCAACCGGAAATGGCTCACACACACACACACATACAAGCAGTGAATTAAACGCAGTGCATAATTGTTGCGCAGTGTTGCAGCAATTTTGTGCGTTTCGTGTAGCAAAATGGCAACAATGGCAGCTCATGAAGTGCTGCGGCTTAAACTACTACAGCAAAAGAACAACACATGCAACAACAAAATTAATCGCACAGCGAAAGGCCGGATGGTGACTTTGTAGAGTTGACTGCAGGTTGGAGTATCGCCTTTGAAATGTGGGCGTGGCAAATTACTTTATTTTAAAATAAAAAATTCTACCTTTCCCTCTCTCCTTTTCTCCCTCTCTTTTTCTCTCTCTATTTTCTTTTCTTTGAAAATTTTGTTCATTTTTTTCGCCTTTGTTCTCTTATATGTCAGCTCAAGTTTCCTCTTCTAACTTCTGTATTTCCTCAAATTTTATCGATTTACATACCTAGTCATAAAAATCCAAGAATCAAAAATTATCAAAATATAATATATCAAAATATATATATAATATATATTATTAAATATAATGTATAAATTGTATAATATTATTTATATAAAAATTTTAGTTTTCTTAGATATTTTGACTACTATATTAAAATATTGGAAGCAAAAAAAGCAAACATAGTCGTCATGGTAGTCCAACCTTAACATTGAAAACCAATTCCGCCGAAAGTTCATCATCCAGTATTAACATTTCTCTGCCTACATAAAATTCTGCTTTCCATAGTTTGTCTGATCGAGCATTGAGCTCAATTTTGTGGCTTAAGTTTTCCAACATTTCACCATTTCTTTTGTGAATCTACATTAGCTTCCGTTTGTTGAAGGAACTACGACTTAGTTGAGCTCTTTGTGAAACCAAACGTACCAAACATAACCCAGGTAATTATTTTATCTTCAATTCATCTTCAATGCCTACAAATTCTTCTTCTTTTTTTTCTATTTCTTCTACAATATGGTTGCAATTTTTATCGTACCCTTTCTCTAGTTTTATTTACCTCTTCACCTCTTTTGTTTTCTACTCTTCTAGATTTTCCTACTCCCTCTACATTTTTCCTCATAAAGTCTGCAATTATCTGCATTAAATTTTTTACATACATTTAGCTTATCATCTTCTGACTGCACCCACTCGCCCACACGTCCCATCCGTTTGACCATGTGCCTGTGTGTGTTGTATGTATTCGCTGTGTGTGTGTGTGTTGCGTTGCGTTGCAAGTGCAGCCGTTGCACAAATGGCTACACGCTCTTGAAAATAATTGCGCGACACATTTTGTTTATTTGCATTTTTTTTGAACGGGTGGAGCGCCGCGGGCCATAAACTATGGGCACAGTGGGCACATGTCCTGCAAACGGTGCACATTTCCCATTTAAAGCACTCTACTCAAATGGTTGCCACGAATGCAAGCGCCAATTTTTATTTATGCTCGCCCGAAATTACTCTCAATTAACCTCGATGCGCCGCTGCCCGATGGCTTTCATAAATTTTATTTTCGCCGCACTTTCCAGTGTCGCACGGCACCGGCACCGGCAACTTATCGGCGCGCAGCTCACTTGCGTTTCACTTACTCCGGCGAACGTTTGCTTCGCGAATATTTGCTACTTGGCTGTCTGCTTTGTTTGTGTTTTCTTCGCTTGCGAAGCGATTAAAAACGATTATTTATTTATTTTATTTCCGTTATTTCGCTACAATCTCCCCACCATACTTTGCTGGCACTGCATCGGTGTGCAGTGCGGCCGCTGTCCGGCCCTGGGCAAGCGAGCAAGTGTGTGTGTGTGTGTGCGTGTGTGGGTCGCTGAAAAATGCTGCACAGCATTTTTCACGAATGGTGCAACATTTTAATTACGCATTCAGTTGGCGCAGTCAAGAATTATTGCAGCGAAGCATTTCAGGCATTTTTTCGCCGCTCTCTCCTTTTGTTGATGTTATATTTCTTGTGCTCGCTTTGCATTGCTCGATTTTTGTTCAACAATGGCCGCATATATTGCAATGAAAATGCAAAAAAGCTAGCAACACTTACGAGAAACATAAATATGCCAATACACAAGTGAAGTATGATACCTACTCATATACATATAGAAGTACGTAAAGCCAAAGTGCAGAAAATGTATTTTCCTAGTCAGGATAAACACATCGGCGAATCCTTAGTATGCGTTGCGACATCCCATTGCTGGCCTAAGTGCATCACTTCGTCAATGAATTCTGTGTTTTTTGTATGTAAATAGCTGTAGATATGTATATGTACCTAATGTACTTGTAAGTATATACAAGTGTATGTAAGTAAATACTGATCACTGATTTATTATGATACCAAATACTTCATGAAACCCTTAGTGGAGAAACAAAGTACCTATACATATGTACATAGTATGTATGTAAGTACTAACCTTAAATATAAATTTAAAGCGAAAAGTCATATAATTTTTTTATTTTGTGTTATCTGGTTTTTTCCTATTTCCAATATTGCTTAAATGTGTGGGTCTGTGTCAGCTCAAATTCATTTTTGAAGTACTAAACCTGCAACAATCTAAAACTTTTATTTTAGCATAAAATCCCAAGCGACATGACAAAAATAGGAGACGTGGGATGCGAACAAAGTGTGTCATGTGGTTTTAACACCATTTTGCCTTTCAGACGCCTCTGTGTCTGTATCTGATTCTAAATATAGAAAAGTTTTCTTTTTTCGGCTACTCCATCATCAAATGTCCAAACGCAGGGAGTAAAAAGTACTAAAAAGACAAAAATAAAAATAGAATTGTCTGCATTTGTATGGGGTTTTGCTGATATCGATTGTTTTCGATTATAAATACATTTTTTTAAATACATTTGTTGTTGACATAAAATTGCAATAATTTTGTATGTATTTTTCTCATTCAGATCGCAGCACAGTGCTGCTTTGATTTGTAATTTTAATAATATTTAATATTATTATTTAATTATAAATATTTAATTATTACTAGCTGGGCCTTGCGGCTTTCCACGCAAGCTCTCCTGTTTCCCCCGATACGAATTCTTAACCCATTGTTGAGCCCATCAGATTTTGATTTAAAAAAAAACAGGTGTCTATCTTTGATTTCGAGTGTTTTAAAAATTTTGAAGTAAGAAGGCCCTTTAAATCATGTGTTTTCACATTTACTCCAAACAAATTCTTAACCCTTGGTTTACCATGGTAGATTTCGATTTTCAAAAAAATTAAAAGCACTTTTTTATTATTTCCCGATTGAACTGCTTTTGATAAGTTTGAAGTCAGAACGCCCAATACATCTTGTTTCTCCATAAAAAAAATTTTGCCGAAAGAATGAACCGTTTTCGCGAACACTGGCTACACACAAAATGTTAAGTTTTATATATATATAGATTATTTAATTATTATTTAATATTTATTTAATATTTAATTAATATTTAATTATTTTTCTACATAACCTGTGCAATCTGATGCATTGTAATAAACACAGACATCGTTGCAAATGTGAATTCAAAAATATCGAATACTTATTACACACACACACTCACACACACTAAATTCGATATGCTTCTGCAAAATAACAAAAAATTGAAATTTTCGTTTGTGTTCATTTTTCATGCTTCAAACAGCCAATTGAAACCAAAAATGTCTGCAACAATTATGTACTTTTCTCATTCAGATCGCAGCACAGTTCTGCTTTGATTTGTAATTTTAATTTTTTTTAATAATTTAAATAATAATTTAAATTTAAATCGAATAATTTTAATAAATTAATTATTTTTCTAAAAAACACAGACATCGCTGCAAATGTGAATTCAAAACTATCAAAACAAAATCAAATCGAAATGCGTCTGCAAAATAACAAAAAAATGTAAATTACCGTTTGAGTTTAGTTTTTCATGCTTCAAACAGCCAATTGGGACCAAAAATGTATGCAACAAAGCAGTTGAAAAACAGCAAAACGACATGCAGCGTTTATCTGCCACTGCAACGGTATTTGGCCATTCAGCTGTGTTTGCCATTGTTCTGCTTTGATTCCCAATTCCGACAGCGCACTGGAATGCAGCAGAAGATGCAAAATACTTCTACAGTCAGGCAGATGCCATGTGCTGTGTTCTTTTCAAACTTTGTCGAAATCTACGCACTCAGACAAAACTCTCGTGTCACACATGAGTGTGTGTGTGTGTGTGTGTGCAGGTCGCTACGTAAAAGGCAACATTGGCGCGCAGCAAAGTGAATTGAATTTCGTCGTTTTGCTGCTGCTTTGCTGCGTCGACTGGCTCTTCGTTCTCGTCGATTGGCAGCACTAAAAATACACAACGAGCAGACACAATAAACACAAAATCGAAAACTATTTTTTTTCGTTTAACTTTGGCCATCAGTTGCAGCATTTAATTAAAAGAAAATATTGTATGATAAGGCAAACATTGCAATGCGTCCAACTGCTTCGATTGCCGTCTCAACTTTGACTTCCACTCCCCCTTCGCATCGCTGCCGATTGCTTTGGCGCCTTGACTGCGTGCCGAAGAAAATTGGTCGAATTTTTGCTTACTCCTTTTGCTCGAGTATTTTTCTGCAATGCAAGAATTTTTTTATTGTGTTGGTGTTGGGAAGAATAAAGTGAAAAAACACAAACACACTAACATACACACAGAAAGCAGAGCTGAGCACAAAGCGTCAGCCCAGCTCAGTCAGATGACAGCAAAAAGGTTTATTAGTGCCAGTCTGTGTGAATGCGAGTGTGTGGGTGTGTGTGTGAAAATCAGCCCTGAGCTATTGGGTATTGCCACAGCGCCAAAAGCAAAATAAAATGCGGCACGCCGGCACTTAAGTGGCGCTCGAGAATGTGCAAAAAGTGTAAAATTATTAAAATGTCTGCGATGCCTCGTGAAGTGAGCGTATTTTGTTTGCTGTTAGTGCTTTTAGTGGTGTAAAAAGGATGGCATTTTTTAAATATTTTTGTTGTTGTTGTTATAGCGTTACTTGGCAAAGGAAAGAAAGAAATTAAATCAATCATTAAATTGTAAATAAATACGGGCCAAGAAAATACTTCAAAAATCAAAATTAATAATTTTTAAAAAATTAAAATACTGTAAAAGTTTTTCTTGGGAACTAGAGGATTTGTTTGCTGTTAGTGCTTTTAGTGATGTAAAAAGGATGGCATTTCTTTTATAATTTTTTTTTGTTATTATAGCGTTACTTGGCAAACGAAAGAAAGAAATTAAATCAATCATTAAATTGTAAAAAAATATGAATCAAGAAAATACCTCAAAAACGAATGTTTTTGAGCAATTTTTTTTAATTTAAATACTGTCATAGTTTTTCTTGGGAACTAAAAAATTCAGTTTTGTAATTCGAATAAGCAAAAACTGAGAGATTTTAGTTCGTTTTGTTTGTTGTCAATTACCTACCTGAGGGTTGGGCAAAGTAGGCGAGTTACTCTGTGTTTGTTTTTATTGTATAAAGATGGCACCGACAAAAGTCACATTTGTAAAGATTGGTCCATACTGACTGTCGACCAAAGAAATATTGTTCCAACTTGAATTGACTCTTGTTGTGCATTCAATAGTTCGATGATACGGGTTACTGATTCCAGGTACTGAATGACTCAACCTAACCTACAAAAAACACACGTCGAAGCCATGTAACTCATACATTTCAAAGACTTATATGTACATACGTGAGCTTTTACACATTTGTGGCCATTAACTTGCAGTCGTTGTCACTCGGACTTATCAACAACATCAGCGCAATTGACCTTTGCCCGTAAATGCCGACAGCGGTGGCGCGAGGCATCAAAAGTGGCAATGAAGTTGAGTCCACAACATTTTTATGGACACACGTTAGTGGTAAACAAGTAAACAGCGCAAATAACAAGAACAACTTGAAGCAACGGCAACAACTGAAGACGTCTTGAGAGCCTCGAGTGTTTATATTAAAAAAAATGTATTAGAAGAAATGTAAAAAAAAATAAATGCAAAAAGAACAAAACAACAAGTGGAAAAGAAAAATAATACAACAAAGATGACGGTACTTGCTGTTTCTACGATTTCTTAGCAGTAATTTCTTGTCTTTTTAACGATTTGCTTTCTTGTTTTTTTATTCTTGTCTGATGTCTGGAAATTTGCATAAATTCTTGGAATCAACAACACAAATAAGTAGCACTCAAGATTTGTGTATTGTTTTGTGTAGAAAAACAAAGTCAAATAAATGTCACACATGCACGCCATCAGAAACAACAACAACACCTACACCATACAACTACAACACTAACAATGGTGGCAAAAGTGCTAACTTCAAGGTTACAAATGCACTTTTCCGTTGCATTTTTACGATCAACTTGACAGCCAAACAAATTACATACTTGATTACGTTCGCACTCGGCGAAAGGAGAAATGCAATAGCAGCTACAACAACACATCTATGAAATTTGTAAAGTTGTAAAGGCGGCAGCCATAACTTGTGTGGCCGCCTGCTGTGCACGTTTTAACCTACTTCAAAAATTGCCAGCAAGTAAATTGCTCGCCGTTCGAAGCGGCCGCTGCCACCGAACGACGAGCGAAACAACACTCAAGCAGCGGCAATTAGCAAAAATGCAGCACTCGCCCCGCGCGCCGCACACAACTTTTCGACAATTCGCAGCGCACACGAGCACGTTCAATTTTTTAAAATTGAATTGGAAATGCATGTATGTGTGTGTGTATTCAGTTTTAGTTTTTCCTTTCTTTGTGTGTGTGTGTCGAACGAGCACATGGTGCCACAGAAATTGGCATTGCCTGGCCCCATCTATGTGTGTGTGTGTGTGTTTGTGAATGTGTATGGCACACACATCGTGCCGCATATTAACTTTTTAAGTATATTAATTGCCACCATTTGAACTTTTATTTAATTTGCGAGCCGAGCAGAGCAAAGCAATAATCTAGCAAACAGCGCTGCCACACCAAGCCACACCACAGCAGCGGCCGGCTTGGCAGGTTAACTCGTTGGCGGCGAAACGATTAACTGCCAGGCTGCCTGTCTGGCCGCTTAGTGTGTGCAGTGGAACGCGAAGGATAGCGGAAGAGTCATAAGGCTAGCGAGCGACTTTTGCGGCTCTTTCTTGGTAGTTTTTATTGGCCGTTTTCTGGGTGCAGTGGTGCAAGTGCAATGCGGCCGCGGATAAGACCAGCCGCACAGCAGCCGCCCAGCCCCGATTGACGCTCGCTCGGTCCAGTGCGCCGAGTGCAGTGCTTGTGGGTCACATGTGCGGCTAATAAATTGCGCCAAATGAAAAGGCAGCTGTGGCCGTTGCGCTCATTCGTGCCACTGTGTATGGGTGTGTGTGTGTGTTTTTTTTTTTTTTTTTTTTTTCTCTGTCGGAGGTGGAAAATCTTCGAAAGATACTGAGCTCCAGCCCAGCATGCCGGATTTTTACCGGCTAAAAACCAACCCCCCATCGTCGACCTTTATCCCCGCGGGACCGCCTCCCGGCATTACGTCGCGGGGCAGGTTTGGTCTCAGATAGACCTCAATCTGTTAGTCGCGCCTCCGCGCGTCGCTCCCATTCGTATCGCCGTTGTAACGTCATCACTTCCGATGCGAAATGGTCGACTGCTGTCCAATACGTTTCCGTTTCCAACATCTTGTGGATTAGTGTCTGTGGCGTTGGCATCGCCCCGAGCTGGTCCGCCAAGTGGCTTCGTTGTTGTTGATATCGGTGGCAATCGAAAACAACATGTTCCGCGTCTTCGTTTGCGTTACAGCAATAATCACACTGAGGGTCTGCCTCGTACCCGAATCGGTGGAGATAGGCCTTAAAACACCCGTGGCCTGTGAGAATCTGTGTTAGGTGAAAGTTGGTTTCACCGTGCTTTCTTTTCAGCCAGGTCTCGATGTCTGGAATGAGCGTGTGGGTCCAGCGTCCTTTCGTTGAAGAGTCCCATCGTTCTTGCCACTCTCTCGCTTTGTTTGTCTTGATGGTCTCCTGTCTCTCTTTGTTTCCTGCGGTCCGAAGTTCTGCTGCCTCGCGTGCCGCTATGTCGACAGGCATTCTGCCCGCTATTACATTGGCAGCGTCATCTGACAGCGTCCGGAAGGCACTGCAGACCCTGAGTGATGCCAACCGGTGTGCTCTTGCCACATCTTTCAAATATGAAGGTGTCTCGGTTGCTGGTGCCCAAATCGGCGCCGCGTACTGGATAATGGATGTGCTGACGGTTGCTAGCAATCTCCTCGTATGCTGCCTGGGGCCCCCTATGTTTGGCATTAGTCGGGTGAGCGAGGCAACTGCTTTGTTCGCTTTTTCACCCGCATATTTTAGGTGCTCTTTAAAGTTTAGCCGGTTGTCCAGCAAGACCCCTAAGTACTTGATGTACGGCTTAGATGTTATCGTGTGCTCGCCTACACGAATTTCCAAGGTTTCCACCTTCTTCCGACTGCTCATTAGCACCGTTTCCGTTTTGTGGTCTGCGAGTTCCAAGTTGTTGTCCCGTAGCCAACATTTTACGTCCGCGATCGTTTCGCTGCATGTTTTGGCGACCTTATCCAGCCTCTTTGCTGTCACCACGATGGCTATATCGTCCGCGTAGCCGACGATATGTACTCCGTCTTGCTTCGGGATTCTCAGCACGCCGTCATACATGACGTTCCATAATAGTGGCCCTAGCACCGAACCTTGTGGTACACCGCCTGTAACTGCGTATGTTTTCGGGCCCTCGTTCGTGTCGTATAGTAGGGTTCTATCTTCGAAGTAGCTATCCACTATCCGCAGCAGGTATTCCGGAACCCTTAGTCGGCGAAGTGCGTTGAGTATCCGGTTCCAGTTGGCGGAATTGAAGGCGTTCCGAACGTCTAGCGTGACTACCGCACAGTATTGCTTTGTTCCTTCCAGCCATCTCTTGCCCTTCATCGCGTTACGTGCGATTTCGCAGACTTTGCCAATTGCGTCGATCGTCGACCTTCCCTTTCGGAAGCCGTACTGGTACTCGGAGAGACCTGTGTGTGTGTGTGTGTGTGTGCATGTGTGAGTGAGTGCAAGGTTGAAAAGTCAGCTGTTACTTAAGCGCGCAGACATTGAAAAGATTTTAGGTTAATTGGCAACACATAAATTTTCATGTCTCCGCTGGCAGTCGTGGCAACTGGGCTATGCAGTATGACATTCAACAACATAACTGCCACACAAATCCATTGAAAATACTCCGCAATTCACGTCCTCAAATATGCAAATAGCTAACGGCAAAAGTCACACAAACTCGCACATTTCATGCGGCTTTAAACTTGCGCTGACAGACGGCGCATCTTGAAGCATTGCATTGCAGTGGTCGGGATTTGCGCGATTGCAGACAGCAGCACTGGACCCCGTAGGAAATGTTGGCGTGATGAAAATTATTCTCTTTTCAAGTCTTCTGGAAAGTACGAAGATTGATATTGTTTAATTTTCGAGAAGAAAAATATTTATTTCGTCCAGCTTTTGGAACAAGTATTTTTGAAGTGAAAAAAATATGAAATCAGGACATACAGGATTATAAATACAAACGATTGAAAAACAAAAACAAGTATATGTGTACCAAGTATATAACAACAGCTTTTCTAGAACTATTTAGTTTACTTTTGAACAATTTTAGCTAAAACGGTTTAAATATATTTTGTATTAATATTTTTTAATTACAGAAAAACTATTTAATATTTATGGAAAAATACAAAATTATCACTTTTTGATTTGATTTAACCATTATTAAAGAAACAGGGTTTTGATCAAACGCGCCCAATTCGTAGACTACAATTAGAACACAAACTTTCCCTGATATCGCTGCAAATTATTGGAAATTATTTTGGGGATAACAATAACATTTTTGCAATTTGCTTTGAATTCACTTCTAAAAATATTAATTTGTTGGTGGCTACTTAAATCAAACCCATAAATCAATCGTAGCTTTTACTATAAGATGACAAATAGGTGAAGTTTCCCTCAGGCAACTTTGGGATCGAAAGGATTAACAAAGTCAGTGCATAAAGTTTAAATTCAATTAACGTTCATTATTCACCTCAATTTCATGTTCGTTCCGAGTACTTGTCGTCACATTCCACATTCCAAAATGTGGTGACATTCCACATTCCAAATTGTTATGACATTTGCTTATCTTCTCTGAATTTCTACGATTCTACTCCCTGCATTTTGTTTAGTTTCCCTTCAGCCGCTTGGTTCCATCAACCAATTCGCACTGATTCAAATTTCCTGCTGGCCAGCTGTTTGAGCCAACATCTTCACTGCTCTGACAGCGACAACGACAATGACAATTTGGAGATGGAGCAGGGAGCACCCAATTTCACAGAGCACTGCAATTTATTGGCCAACAGCAAATCTTCCATATTCCCGGAAATTTACCAGAACTCAAACAGCAAAAGTCGGAAGCTGAACGGAAAAAATCGCAGAAAATGTCAAACATTTGCTGCAAGCAGCGCTTTGTTGCAATTCTACGTTGCATGCAACCATGGTACCGTGTTCTGCCAACACACACACACACAAATACAACTTATAATAAAATAAAAAAAGGGCAACGCGGCATTGCCATTTTTAGATTTGCGCGCCAAATGTTGATGCAGCCACAGCCACAGTCGCGGCACAGATGAAATTTGGCGAATTTTTGTGGTTAAATTGGAAAATTGCAAATCACGTAGCAAATGTTGAGGGCGCGTTGCGGCGCCGCCACACGAGCACCAGCCGCCACACACGTGCTGATAAAATCACAAAATACAATAAAAATGCGTATTTATTGCTTTTCAGCTGCACCCCGTGCCCCCTCACCCATTTTATCAACGGCCGCCTGTAGTGGCTGTGTCGTTTCGTATGTGAAAGTTTTAATTTAAAAACTTTAAGCCATTGTTATGTGTGCATGTTTTTAGGCGCCTTGGCAGCGCACACTACGTGCCACCAAATTGCCACAGGTAGCTGCAGCGCCGGTTAGTGCATTAGTGTGTGTGTGTGTTTTGTTTACAGCTGAGATGAACTTAAAAGCAAATTTTGAGCTCGTAATTTTTGGCAAATTTTCCTTATGACAGCATACGGGACAACTTGTATTTTACAAAGAGAAGTGAAACACACACACACACACTCGAACGCATTCAATAAGAAGTGTCGGCTGCTAAATGCCGCCCGCCAGTGTAAACAAAGCGGCACGAAAGAGCGAAAGGTGCCGCACGGCGCAGCTGGAGTCGGTTGAAAGCAACTTAAAGTGTGCTTTGTTTATTTAGGCACAAAGAAAACAATGCCGCACGCCCACATCGACGTATGTTAGAAATTTAATATTAAAAAAATAAAAACGGCTGCATGTTTATTGGCAACTTTGGCACTGCTCTGCAAGTGTGTGAATTTTATATGCGTGTTTTTGTTTGCCTTTGCCGAAAATGGTTGCGTTAATGTTTATTTAATGGTGACAAACACTTTCAAAAAACTCCAAAGGGAATTCGAAAATGTGTGGGCGGGATCCACAACTTTGAAGTGAAGTGAGCTTTTTAACATAATTTTACATAAAACTTTATATACAAATCTTGGACCTCGACTGGGAAAACAACAAAAGATCTGCTAAACGAACGTTGATTTCATGGGTTTTGTTGAGAAAACAACAAAAGATCTGCCAAACGAAATAAGTCAAAACAAGCCCAGCAAAGCGAACAGTCAAAAGTCTAAACATAAATAAAACTTTATATAAAACTCTTGGACCTCAAATGGGCATACAAATTTTGATTTCATGGGTTTTGTTGAGAAAACAACAAAAGATCTGCTAAACGAAATAAGTCAAAACATGTCCAGCAAAGCGAACAGCCAAAAGTCCAAACATAAATAAAATTTTATATAAAAATCTTGGACCTCGATTGGGCATAAAAATGTTGATTTCATGGGTTTTGTTGAGAAAACAACAAAAGATCTGCTAAACGAAATAAGGCAAAACAAGCCCAGCAAACCGAACAACCAAAAGTCCAAACATAAATAAAATTTTATATAAAAATCTTGGACCTCAAATGGGCATACAAATTTTGATTTCATGGGTTTTGTTGATAAAACAACAAAAAATCTGCCAAACGAAATAAGTCAAAACGAGCCCAGCAAACCGAACAACCAAAAGTCCAAACATAAATAAAATTTTATATAAAAATCTTGGACCTCGATTGGGCATAAAAATTTTGATTTCATGGGTTTTGTTGAGAAAACAACAAAAGATCTGCTAAACGAAATAAGTCAAAACGAGCCCAGCAAACCGAACAGCCAAAAGTCTAAACATAAATACAACTTTATATAAAAATCTTGGACCTCGACTGGGCATACAAATGTTGATTTCATGGGTTCTGTTGAGAAAACAACAAAAAATTTGCTAAACGAAATAAGTCAAAACAAGCCCAGCAAACCGAACAGCCAAAAGTCTAAACATAAATACAACTTTATATAAAAATCTTGGACCTCGACTGGGCATACAAATGTTGATTTCATGGGTTTTGTTGAAAAAACAACAAAAGATCTGCCAAACGAAGTAAGTCAAAACAAGCCCAGCAAACCGAACAACCAAAAGTCCAAACATAAATAAAATTTTATATAAAAATCTTGGACCTCAAATGGGCATACAAATTTTGATTTCATGGGTTTTGTTGATAAAACAACAAAAAATCTGCCAAACGAAATAAGTCAAAACGAGCCCAGCAAACCGAACAACCAAAAGTCCAAACATAAATAAAATTTTATATAAAAATCTTGGACCTCGATTGGGCATAAAAATGTTGATTTCATGGGTTTTGTTGAGAAAACAACAAAAGATCTGCTAAACGAAATAAGTCAAAACGAGCCCAGCAAACCGAACAGCCAAAAGTCTAAACATAAATAAAATTTTATATAAAAATCTTCGACCTTGATTGGGCATAAAAATGTTGATTTCATGGGTTTTGTTGAGAAAACAACAAAAGATCTGCTAAACGAAATAAGTCAAAACGAGCCCAGCAAACCGAACAGCCAAAAGTCTAAACATAAATAAAATTTTATATAAAAATCTTCGACCTTGATTGGGCATAAAAATGTTGATTTCATGGGTTCTGTTGAGAAAACAACAAAAGATTTGCTAAACGAAATAAGTCAAAACAAGCCCAGCAAAGCGAACAGCCAAAACTCCAAATATAGATCAATGTAAAATATCGAATTTGAAAAATAAAAAATTTGATTGCTTCGACAGCTGTTGACCACTTTAAAACGCATTCTCTGACCTCAAGCAGTATTTTTTTACTTTAATGTAATCGAACAATTTGCCCATAGAGAATTATTGAAGTTGGCTGGGACTCGTCACTGGGCTTAAAAACGAAAATAAACAATAAATTCTAATTTAAAGCCATAAAAAGAACTTCAATTCCATTAAGCTCCCCTGCCGCTCATGCTTTACTTTTCAACACCATTCACACTTAACACCGCAACACTTAATCCCAACTTTCAGCACTTCAATTCAAATGCCCGCCTGCCCGAATTCTTGGCTTTGCCTCGCCATATTTTCCCTTGTCTGCCTCAGCTTTTCATCATTTATTCGGCATTAGGCATTTTATTCGTCGAGCAGTTAATCTTGAATGCCGCACAGCAGTAAATGTTGCCTAAATAATTAATCTCAATTTACATACGCACAGTGTGCGCCGTAGTGCGGCCCATTCTGGCAATTATTTATTTCTTCATTATATGTCAATTTGATTTAAATGATTACTGGCCCGACTTGACACATATGCTGGCGGCCGCTCGACAGGCGCAATGCTTATGTGAGCGCGTATGCAAAAAGCTCGATAAATTAGAAGGCGCTGACAGGCGGCAAAAAGGGCAGCCGCCGCTGAGG
This sequence comes from Melieria picta, assembly GCA_964056695.1. Taxonomy (NCBI): domain Eukaryota; kingdom Metazoa; phylum Arthropoda; class Insecta; order Diptera; family Ulidiidae; genus Melieria; species Melieria picta. The sequence goes on from OZ057398.1 coordinate 66,143,232, forward strand.
GCTCAGCAACGCCGACGCCGCAGACACTTTGCTAAATGTTCTAACAAATTATGTGCCACACGCTCTCAGCACCAATACCGACACATACCCACACGAGTAGTGTTGGTGCAGCGCCAGAAAGCGGCAGAAAATGGCAATCGAGCAAGGCGCAAAAAACCAAATGGCGAGCAAGGTACCAGTGCAAAGGAAGCGCGTCCTGCGGCACTTACTGCGGACCTGACCGTGGCAATAAGTAGAGGTCACAAATCATTGAATGGCATGAAATATGGTGGAAGTCAGCACGAAAAAGAGCACAAAGGAGAACACAACAAAGAGCTTCGCGCAGGACGAATAGGGAAATGTGCAGCGAACGGACGCAATTTAACATTTGAGGTTAAATACAGTGGGCCGAGGATGGTACGGAATGCGGCTCAGGGGGTGAGTGCGCACGCTGCAACTTAATTAAGACCTACACGTCCCATAGTGAGTGAGAAGTTAGTGCTTGCAAAAAAATTTAGTTTCTTTTTGCTCTAGAGAAATCGTCTCTTTCGCCAAGCGGCTGATGTATATTTACATTTTATTAATTTTTACTGAAAGTTGGTACTCACAAGTGTAACTTATTTTTTTAAAAATAGTTTTTATTGACTGCTGCATCAACTGACACGACTGAAAGTCCCTCATCGCATAGCAAAGGGAAGAAATGCCAAAAGTGTGAAGTCAGGACAGTGTTAACATGTGCCGAAAGCGGAGCTGCAGCTGACAACTGCAAAATTTTGCAAATACCATAAAATGTCGAGCTTGTGTGTGTGTGTGTGTGTGTGTGTGTGTGCACAACCTCAACTGTAACTGCAACGTTTGCAAATGATTTGCTTCCTTCTCTTCTAACCACTGCACAGCACAAGTTAAACGAGAAAGAGAGAGGGAGATAGGGCGAGAGAGAGAGGGAGTGACGCACTGTGTTGCATTTCCAGAGCGCAGTGACAGCATGTTTTAAATTATTAGTTGAATCGCCTAAAAGCAGGCAGCAACAATTTGTCATTACAACTGACCAAAGTTAGCAGAAACAACAACAACAGCCAAGCGCCAGTAGCTGCCAGTGAGCGCGACAAAGTGACCCATCACCGCACCACGCAACGCAACGCAACGCAAACCAAAATGAAAAACAGCGCAACGACGCGGCGACCAAATGACCCGTCGTCAGCTCATCAGACCACAGCAGCGCGTCAACTCGCTGCGCTGCTGCAACGCCGCTTGTAGCCGCACATTTTGGTACTTTTAAGCAGCACACACACACACACTCACACACCCAGTGTGAGTGCGGGCAGAATGGCCGCATGCTCGTTTGCCACTCCACTTTCGGTTTGGCGCTGCCGCCAGCGCCGCCCGCCCATCTCTCCGGCGTTACACGCGTGCTGAGTGACCGCTCATGTTGTGTTACTAATTAATGCACACTTTTTTGTTTTGGTTGCAGGCGCGCGCACTCGGTCTGCCTCACTCCAGGCTCCGCCGCCATCGCCAACACAGCGAACATGCAACATGCCGAAATTTTTGGCATAGTTTTGTAGCAGCTTTTGTTGCTGCAATGGCGCTGATTGCTCGAATGTGTGGCTGTGTGTGTGTGTGTGTGTCAGCTGGGTGTGGCTCTGTGTTTTGCCATGCTGTGCGCTATTTTCAAAATTAGATCGTACAACGTTGTTGGTGTCAGCGCTGCTGTTGCTGGCGCTGGCTGCGGTGTTCCGGTGTTGGTTTTTACTAAATTAAAAATTTCATTGCATATGCTTGGGCGCGGCGGGTAGAACATTAATTTTTCGTCTTAAATTTGGTGTGCGCAATTTGCCATTTGCCACCACTGTGTCGGGCGGTATTTGATTTTAGTGCTTTTTTGTGTTGTTGTTGTAATTGCACATTTTGGCTGCATGATTTTATGAAGTTTCTACATACTGCACAGTAAGGTGGGTCGCGAAAAAAATTGGTGTTGTCACCACCTAAAAATAAAATTCAGAGTGTTTAATGACTATTTGGAAAATATTGCGATTCTGAGGTAAGCCAATTGTGAGCGGTTTTGCTTCAAAAATAAATATTAAAACTTCCAGAACTCAATAAATTAACAAAAAAAATGTTTACAAAATATGTGCAATCCAAGAACTCCTGAAGGTTTATCTAACCAAAAAAAATTATTCGAAAATGTCCAACAACAAAAAAGTTACACCCAAAAAACATGATAATTAGAGGTATTTTTGAAGCAAAACCGCTCACAATTGGCTTACCTCAGAATCGCAATATTTTCCAAATAGTCATTAAACACTCTGAATTTTATTTTTAGGTGGTGACTGAAACGTGATTTTTTTTTTGTATGGAGTGCGACCCATCTTACTGCACAGTGATTCGTTCCATAGACAAAATTCAAAAAATTTATAGTCTCAGAATTTAACAATTTTGATGTCATTTGAAAGAAAAAACTCTAACTAAGAAAACCCTAAAAAATCTATGCAAAAAAACAATACGTGTTTGTGCAAAAGCGGCTCAAAGTTAAAACTTGTTTCTCAAAAAAATTGAAACTCATATTTTCTGTTTTTTAGTCTATTGAGTAAAAAAATTTTTCAAAATACACCAATACCTCACTTTGCGTCGTGGTTACGTTCCAAAAAAACACGACGCAAATTGAAACGACGCAAAGTGAATTATGATTTTCTATAGCAAACCATGTAAAGATCGAAGATAGGTTCCAGGGTTACGAAAATACAACTTTTTAATAAGAAAATTGAACAAAGTAAACATTTAAAAAACAAAAATAATATAAAATTTTATTACACACATACAAAAAACAAAAAAAAAAAAACAAATTTAATTAAAACACAATAAAATATTCAATTAATTTACAAAAACAAAATAAAAATTAATCACTGTCTGATGAGTCCATAGTGGCCGTTGTCGTAAGTCGGCTTTCTTTCACAAAAAAGTGATCCAATGTTTGCGTTGATTTTCAGTTAGAAAGGGAATCCCCGAGTTTTGATGGCATGGCGCAATTAGAAACAAAAGTCGTGCCGTCTTTTAGAAAAAAAAGAAAATTTCAAAAAAAAAATTAAAGACTCGAACCCAAAACAACGCAACTTCGAAAATCTAACGACGCACAGTGAAAATTAGTACTAATTCAGCAGCGACGCAACTTCGAAAAAACGCAAAACGAAACGACGCAAAGCGAGGTATTGGTGTGCATGGTTACTAAGAAGTTGCTTAAACTTTCAATATAGAATAAGAAATGATGTGGCCATTTTCGCTTTTAATGTTTTCTCAAAATTTGCAAAGCGTAGGCTTTTACTTCACTTTTAATTCAAAATATTTTTCTAAATTAAAAATCTGAAAATTGGTAAAACTTAGAGGAAAATATCTAAAAAGTATGTGAAAGTATGTTCCTGGATTTTTTTTATTTTAAGAAGCATTCTTTCTTTGTCACATAATGTAATTACATCCTCCGATATCTTCCGATCTCAGAAAATAATTCAATTTGAAAAGTAATTTGAATAACTGAATAGCCCCCACAAAACGGTGCAGAATAAGTTTGCGTACAAAACTCCGTCCGTACAAAACTCAAAATTCCGTTGCCAATGTTGCCAAATTGTTGCCATATTGTTGCCAAAGTTGTGTTGCCAAATTGTTGCCATATTGTTGCCAAAGTTGTGTTGCCAAATTGTTGCCATATTGTTACCAATGGCAACAATTGTGTTGTGTGTTTGAATGTGTTTGCCAAAATAATAATTGTGTTGCCAAATTGTTGCCAAATTGTTGCCATATTGTTAATCTGCTGCCTGAAAGTATGCAGCAATACCACACGTATTTTTCGACAAAATTTATTTTATTTATGCCTAAAAGTATGCAAGTCAGCATGAAAAATGATAAAATCTGCAAAAATGCAAAACATACATCTATTATTATCGTTTTTATTGCAAAACTAAAGGCTCCTAAGAAAATTTCTGTTACTCTTTGGAATTATCAATGTTGATGTTACCGATTAAATGTAAAATCTGAAAAATCTAGCCAACATACTCGTTGTTATAGCTCTCCAAAAATGACGAAAAATGCAAATTTAAGTTTGAGGCATTGCCAAACTACAAAAGTTTAAGAAAAACAAAATGGAGATTTCAATTCAGCAGACCATGCTTAAGGGGTTATATACCTTTTTGAGCGGAAAAATTGAGGAAACTGTGGATTTTTTTTAAGGTATGCAGCAATCATTTTATTACACTAAAGTTATTATTTATTGATTGAACATGTTTTTATGAAAAAAACAAGCGTTTGTTCTTAAAAAAATATAAATAATTAACGGAGTTATGGCAATTCTCTCGAAACCCTTTTTTTTTAAAGCGGCTGGCGGTGACCACGATAGAAATCCAGCAGGTCAACTGAAATCAAAAAACCGAAAAAACTTCATTAGTATAGTGTTATTTCTAGTTCGTGAATGATTATTTTATAGAATATTTGGTTTTTTCTGCATACAGTAACGATTTTTTAAAAAGTTAATTTTTAGAGCTCTAAAAATTGTATTTAAAAATTCTGATCTGCAAAATCAAAATTGGTGCATTAAAATCGAATCGTTCACGAACTGAGCACAATATTTACAGACAATTTAAAAAAATTAAAGAAGATCGGTCAAATAGTTCTTGTGCAATCGCGGTCACAGCAAAGGCACTTTTGGAAAAACACGATTTCAAGATAATCGCATTTAAAGTTTGAAGTTGAGTGTATGTAATGTATGTATGTGTGACGAACCGTACCTCAAAACCCTGTTTTCCTATCGAATTATTGTTCGGATCTCTATGAAAATTTGGGAAAATGTTCTCTAGGAGTTGTACTTTAGGATTCAGCAATAAAAAATTTTCCGATTTTTTGAAGAAATAAAGGTATATAACCCCTTAACTGGTATACCAAATTTTATGAAGAACAGACCACTCCTTCTAATTGTGTCCCGCGGTTGTATGGAGTCGAATCACTGTGTACTGGGGCAATGTTGTTGTTGTTGTGCTCCTCCTTTCGCCAATAGAGTCTGCGATCAGACTCGCCTATTAGCAACAATCATTTGTGGCACGTACGTTAAAAAATTATTACAAACGATCCTTATTGGGTTGCTCTGGGGTTGAGTAGACCTCAGCACTGCTTCCAGTTTAGTTTTAAGCAAATTTTTGCTGGTACAAATTTTTGGCGTTTCAAACTGAAATGTACATTCGTACAACATTTTATTTGTATGAAATATCTGCAGCTCAAAAATCTTCCTTTTTGCATTCCTCAGCCTCGAAGACAGATTACAACGCGAATGCCATTTTCTTTTATATTTTTTTCCAACTATTTCGCTTCAATTCTGTCTGCTTCGTAGACGTGCGATTTCCGCTCAATGACCCAATTGCCTCACTTCGACAGCTCACTGGGAAAAGCTAAATACTTGAATTATCGTTTGTGCCGTTTTATTTATTGTTCATTGTGAAGACGTCGGAGCACTTTGCTGCGCTGGCAGCTCGGAGGCTGCGCGGAAAAATGGCTGAGGCGAATTTCTATTGCAACTGCAAAGAAGTTTCCCGTGCAAACTTTTCTCATTACAAGATTGTTAAAAACTTTCCCCACCATGAAGGCTAACACAAGGCAACCATAACAACTAAAATAACAAGAACACCAATGACAACAACAACATCCATACAAAACACAAACACAAAAGCACAGCAAAACAATGGCGCAAAGAACAAAGAACAATGCGCCGCGATTGCTGCTGTTTGCTTGCTGTTGCCGGCTGTCTTTTGTGTGTCTTTGATTTGTTTGAGCGCAAGTACTGGGCTGCACATACACCAACAACACAGAAAAAAAAATATAATTTAACAAAATACTGTACAAATTTCCGCCCAGCAATTAGCGTGCAGCAGCTGCGGCCAGTAAACGTTCAAAATTGTTGCATGCAAAAATGAATACACGAATGCTTTGCTTTTTACTTTTTCATTCAAAAATTTCAGGCAAATATTTGGCAAAGTTTGATTTAATTAAACTAATCGACATTCGGTCTGCGCGCGCTTGTCGAACTGCAGACGGACGGCACCGAATGGCGAATGAATTGGCTGATGCGCGTGTTTCGATACAAGTTTGCGCTTATTTATTTGTCTGTTAATTGAATTAATCAATTAAATTAATGTACGAGTAATGCGTAGCAACTGGCGAAGCATAGTTTTAGGCGCAACGGCGCATTAGCCAAGTGTACATTTGCTGTGCAAAGCGTTGAAAGGGTCGGTCGAATTCTTGATTGTTTGCTTAAAATGCAAATCACTCGCAGGTGGAGCGAATATGAGAGCCTTTGGGAAAATTGTACAAAGAGCAGTGAACACTTTGAGTGCTCGACAAATTTTAATTTGGAAATTACTTTGGCCAAAGGCTATGAAAAGATCTTTACAGTAATTTGCATTGAAAAGACATCAGCTGGAAATGGTTCAAATAAAAGTTTGATAAGCGATTTAAAAAATTTAAATATTCAATTCTGTTGCATTTACAATTTTGAATGAAGGGCACCGATGTCCTGGTTCGAATTTAGTTCGTTGCTGTTGTAATAACTAGTTTAAGGTTACCAACAACACGTTAATGGATTGTTTTTATTTTTATTTTATTTTTATTTTATTTCATTTTTTATTTTATTTTATTTTGATTTATTTCATTTTATTTTATTTTGATTTATTTTATTTTATTATCAGTAAAATAGTGTAAAAATTAAATACTTATAAGTCTTTTCAGCAAATTCTTAAAAACAATTTTAGATATATGTACATATGTATGTACCAGGCTGACCTCTCATCCAAACATAGTTTAAATGTTTACATTGTCTGATTCAGTTTTAACCATTATTTGACATCAAATCATTGACTTATCCACATTGCGTTTCGAGCTTCAATTTTTATGTTGCTCGTCGTATGTTTAAAGTAGAAATTTTCAATGTATGAATGCATAAAAAATTTATTAATTTAGCGTTACAAAAGGAAACCACAATTAGGCAGCTCACCTGCGCCGTGGCGTGAGGCATTTAAGCTGCACGGAAATTCAATCTGGACTAAATGCCACAAAGTGAAAACCATTTAATTGCGAAAAACATATAAATTTATGTCACTGACATTTTAAGTAGTGGCCGAACGCACACACACACACACACACGTACACTACGCACAGATGTGTCAGCCAACCGCAACATGAGCGCAGCAGCCGCGTGGCCAGTGGGCGGCACAGAAGGCTTAAGCTACTTTAATGAGCGCTTGAAATTATGCCGCTCACCCACACACACACACACACATTCGTATTGAACATTTATACAAAAGAGATTAAGCAAATTAACGTATTACGAATCGTTTTTGTGTGCGTACGTTATGAAATGTGGCAACGACCTTTTGACATTTAAACACGCTTACAGTCAAATTTGAACTGCATATTAAAAAAGCAACAACAACGCTTAAGAAGAATTAATTTCGCTTTACGAAAGTGTATTCGAAAATAAAAATCAGCCTGCGGCATAATTAAAAAGCGATTTCAAATTTAGTTTTGGCGCATTTGTGAAGTGTTGCAGGCACTAAAGCGCACAAAACTCAAAAATTGCAACAGAAAGCAGCAGCACGCAATTGCTGGCTATTGATTGTTCTCTTTGTAGTTACACACACACATACACACAGAAACTGCAAACATTGGCGCTTCGTTTGTGTAAATAAGTGGAATTGAGTGGCGCCGGGCAACGACAATGAATTGAGGAGAAAAGCGGAATTTCAAATCTCGCTTAGGCGCATCGGTTTTCAATTGCTCGGATGCGGCATACATATGTATGTATGGCTTTGTGTCTGTACGAAAGCAGGGGCATGTTGCGCCCAATTGTAGGCAAGGTTTTCGTTTATTGACGCAAGTGCAGCAAAATGCATTACATACTTTCGGCACATTGTGCAAATCTCCAAAATAGAGTGAACCATTTGAGTGAGCTTTGGAAATGTGTGAGTACTAATTAAAAAATCAAACTAATAACACAGAAGCATGAAAACAACATTTAATAGGTACCAACATTTCTGGTTGCAGTCTAACCATATTTTGGAATATTAATAAGATTGGCCATAAATCCTGCCAATATTCTAAATAAAGTCCACACAAAAACCCCAGAAAAAATTCATTTTGCGCAATTCAATTTTAGCATTTTCCTATCTCTACAAAATTGCCACACATACGCCATTTTGTTGCTATTGTCTAGGTTTGCTGACCTCAAAATCTGTTCGTTCTGTGTTCACTGCCAGACTGATGCGACATTTATGTGTGTAATCCGCCAATGCCAAACAAAACAAAAATTCCCCCCAAAAAATTACAAAACAAAATATTTCACGCGGATTCCATTAAAATTTTCAGTGGATTTTAATCGGATTTTTGTGCTACTCACGCTTGCGCATCTGTTTTTGTTGTTGTTGTTGGAATTTTGTCTGGCAGTTGGTGAAATATTTGTGCGGTAAATCCTTCCATGCGACGCGCCATTAGTGCAAATTTCATTTATCGTTGTCGCTGCTGTTCGCGCGTATTTTTTTGTGGTCGCTTTTTTTGCCGGCTTGTCACCATAGTTGCTGCTCACTTGGTTGTTGTAATTTCTTGGCGGCGGTTTTGTAGTTGGATTTGCCTTATGTGAGAGTCGTTGCCGAGGTCAATAAGTTAGACACGTTTTTGTTGTTGCCATTTTTTCTGCACGAACGAGGGTGACATTTCGTTGCTGCCAGGTTTACTATGCACGTTTAGTGCTTATTTGGCATTGTTTTTTTTTGTGTTTTTATTAAACTTAATAACATCTAATCTAGTTGTAATCACCACAATTTTCAGATTTTTGGAAATATTGCAATATTTTTAAGATACGCTTTTTTAATAATTATATCACTAAGAAAACATCACAACAATATTAGTGATTATAATTTTGTTGTTGTATATACACAAAAGACCATGTTTACTGCTACTCAATACCACGTTTCGAATACTCCTCAAAGTCCTCTAAACACATAAACCCAAACACCCAGCTGAGGTAGTCCGCGGCGCCGCGCCGTCGTCCGCTCACAATTTACCCATCGGATAGAAGCCGTTCCACACCTTCAGTTTCTCCATCTCTGGCAACTCGATGTACTCGATTTTCTCACCAATATTCAGGCACTTGATCTCCGAGTCGCGCGACAGCGGCTCGAAGCGCACACCCTGCAGCGACTCGCAGTCGGGGTCGCCGTTGGCGGCGAAACTCGTCCAGATGTCGATCATGGCGCGCGTCGTGCGGTACTCGGGCGAGTCCTTGACGGGTCGGTGCGAGAACAGCGCCAGGAAGAGGTAGCAGAGGTCGTCGCCGTGGCAGACGCCGCGCATGTCGCTGCCGCACAGCAGTTTGCGAATGGCGTTGCCGTCTTTGGAATCAAAGTCGAAGCGATAGACGTAGGTGGGAGCGGAGCTGTACTGCAGCCGGGAGAGCAGTGTGCGGTAGATGGGATGCCAGAATTCGCGATACGACTCCAGCTGTGATGGAGAGAAGTTCAGTTAGTGAACACGAAATAACCTAAAAAGTTTTTATGTTGCTCACATCCAAGAATTTCATGGCCGTTGCCACCGAACACTCCTCGTCACCGAAGTAAAGCTGCCTGAGCTTCAGCCCGTATTCCTCTCGGAGCGGACTGTCATTGCTCAGGTCCAAGTCCAGGGGCAATAGATTTTTGCAATTCTTTACCTCACCCAATGTTGCCGGACGTTTCTTCACCTCTGAAAATATTCAGCAAAAATCAAACCACACTCGTCCCATGTATCTCGGCAATTACTCACCTGGGAAAAAGAGTAAACCCTCAAAGCTGGTGCCGCCAATCATTAGCGGTATACGATTGCTCCAGGTCTTCTGCATAACCAGGTACGGATCCTCCGACAGCACGCACTGCTCCGTCACATACGGCTCGACCACCGGTCCAAAGGCAAACAAAACGCGATGATGTTTCTCCTCCTTGTTGAGCACGAGCGCGTTGCCGCGCACCAAATCCGGCCCCTTCACGTCCAGCAGGAATTTGTACACTTCGACGCCCGTGTCCGCGCCCGCATAGCCCAGCTGCTTGGCCAAGCGATAGGCGAAGCGATTTTTGGGCGTGGTGGCCCACGGGCACAGCGCGCTGCCCGACATGACGATGCCTTTGTGTATGAGACCCTTGGACTGTTCGCTGATCATGCAGATGTGCGTGGAGGAGCCGCCGGCGCTCTCGCCGAACAGCGTCACGTTGTTGGGATCGCCGCCGAAGCAGGCGATGTTCTCCTGCACCCAGCGCAGACTGAGTATCTGGTCCTTGAGGCCCGCGTTGCCGGGCACATTCGCCTCGGGCTCGTCGATGCAGAGGAAGCCGAAGGGCCCCAGGCGGTAGGCAATGGTGACCAGCACAACGTCCTTTGACATGAAAAAGTCGGGGCTGTACATGTCGCGAGTGGCCTCGCCCATCTGAAAGCCACCGCCGTAGATCCACACCATGACGGGACGTGGCTTCTCAGGATTTGTCTGTGAGTGTAAAAACAGTGGCGCTTAGAAACTTTGAGTCTCTTTTTGGCAGTTTCACTATATTAAAGTAACTATTACTTACGTCCTTTGTGAACACATTCAGATAGAGGCAATCCTCGGAGCCTTTGTACTTGCGAATGAGTATATTCGGCTGTAGTGGCTTCTCGGCGGCGCTTGTGCACTCCAGCACCGTGTCCCAGGGGTCGGCCGGCACCGGCGCGCGAAAGCGCAGCTCACCGAGCGGTGGCTTGGCGTACGGAATGCGCTCGAAGCTGTAGTATTCATCGCCCCAGGTGGTCAGTCGTTTCACGCCCTTCACGGCCCCCTTGGGTGTCTTCACGATCTCGCTGATGCCGGTGGTGTGCTTACTTTGCTCGTATTTGAATCCGATGGCCCTGAAATTGAGCGATGCCAAATTAGTCGATCGAATTTCAATTCGAACAAAGGTTTGTGTCACAAAACGTTCGAGTACAACAACAATGTTCGACTATAAACGGTCAATTTTCAAAGCAGCCCAACACAATAGACAATGTTTTCGGCGATTAGCGCGCAATTTGTAAGCACCTCAGTGGCAGCCGCGGCGTGCGCGTCTTTTGTTGACTTCCATTTGTTTTGACTGGCAGCCAGTCATGGCATCGCACCGGCAATTGTGACGCGACTTGCGGCCGAGTGAGTAATGCGCATGCGCGCGCATTTACAACTCACTCGCAATTGAAAGTAAGTCTTGGCGCCGACAACAAAAGGCGCGCAGCAGCAGCGGCTGCCGTGTGGCTGCTGACAAAGGCCAATTTTTAAATTGTCGCCGAATGCGCGTTTTATTTCTATTTTATTGTGTTTTTTTTAATAGTTTTTTGTAATTTATTTGCCAGTTTGCTGTGCTCGCTGCACTCAAAGGCGTTGTTGCAATATTTTCGCACAAATGCGGAATAACTGATTTTTGGTTTGTGGAGCGCGAGACGCTGGAATATTTATGGCCACATTAAGCTGATATAAATGTGTAATGACTTTACCTACATTGAGTTGCGACAAAGGACAACAAAAACATTTATGATTTTATGCAATCTTAGATATAACCCATTTAAATATTTTCACTGCCTTAATTAATATGAGACAAATATTCCTGCAGGCTTCCTCGTTAACCACAGAAACGGTTTTAAGAACACGGAACTCCTTTCATTAAACTGGGATCTAATATATGAACATTCAAAGTTGTGAAAGGTGAGCGCAAATCTCTGGACCGGGTCACAACTTATCTCAGTGCCTGATCACAGAGATATTTCATGTACTTGGAGGCTGGCAACAAGGGAACATTCCAATCTGCCGAAATTGCTTGGTCTGCTTTAAAAAACAGTCTAAAAAGTACTACAAGTCTGCTTAGTGCCGTAACTTCGGCCATTGTTGGAACCGATTTTCGAGAGTAATAAAAACAGAGTAATAAAGTCTCATGGGACTTCCCTTGCTTACGAATGGCTTAAAGTTGAGTGAGTTAAAAAGTGTTAAAAATCAGTTCAGTTTAAAATGTGTTTCGCCAAAGTTCAAACTGCAATTTAAGCTCGGCATTATAGCAAAAGTTCAAGTTATTTGCGTTCATTCTAAGCGCGCTTTTAGTAATGTTTATTTGTATTTTAATTTTTTTTTAATAAATATTATTCACTACATGTAAAACTTTTAGCTTCTCTAGTTCCAATTTTGCCGCACTTAGACAGATTCGTTACATTTGTTTAATTCATGTCAAGCCAATTATTTGGTTCAATTTTTTTCTGTATTTGGTGCTGTTGAACTTTTTAAAGTGATAGCGGCGCCGTGAGTCATGGACCAGACGTGTAATTTGAGTCTTTTGATTAAACAAATGAAGCAGAACAATTGAAGCTGAACTCGGGTTATTATTTCAATCATTTATTGCAATAACAGATATAAATTGCCAGCCAGAAGTGTTTCCAATATCTTATCGATGAATGACTTTTTTTAATAATTTTGTATTTTATTTTTTAATATTTAAGGGAAAGGGCTGGGTTGTGAACCATTACTGTTTTTTCTTTCCCTAATTGACATATCGCCAATCTTTCAACTGTCAAGATTGTCTTTTGATATGACTCTGCTTTTGTGGTTACACCGAAGTGTAAACACGTATTGCTTGTGGCAGCTACAGACATCGTGTTTGAAAATCGATTGCGAAAACTTGTTTGCTTTTTTTTAAAGTGCTATCCAAGTGACTGAATTTATTCCAAAAATGTAAGTGTAATACATATTTATTTAGGGTTTTGATTCTATTTTACGATCCAATATTTGCTTATGTTGAAATATGATTGGAAGTGTCGTTATTTTTAAAGTTTCCAAAATGGCATCGTGGTTGGGCTGTGAACCACTGTGGGGGCTGGGTTATGAACCACCTATTTTTCGTAGTTCATTTGTACGGTCAAATATCGCCGGATTTATTAAATTAAAGTATTTTTATGTAATTTTTTTTTTTGCCCAATGTGAGAACGCGTTCGTATTTCACATGCAAACATTGCGATACCGATTAGGATAAAAATTAAAAAAATTGAGCACTTGCATTCATTGCGATTTTTTGGCCTAAGTGGCGTCATTATAACTTTTTTCACCTCTTGAGACCTCCTGATTAAAGAAATTCTCAACTTATTTAAAAATTATGGGTGTTTTCTTCGTATTTTCCGACTTTAAGTGGGATTTGCCAGATGGTTCACAACCCAGCCACTTTTTTGGAAAAGCGAAAAATCACGTTCTTAGAAAATTGGACGTAGAGAGTTAAATTTTAATAAAAACAGTTATCTGTCTTCATAACAAAGTTGCGTTTTATGTTCACCTTTCCAACGGTATCTTCGATTTTTCGATATCTTTATTCTGTGAAAAGTTAGAGCCAAAAAACAAAACCCGGTTCACAACCCAGCCCTCTCCCTTATATATTTTTAATGATTTTTTTTTAATATTTCCCAAGTCTGCTATCGCATCAGAAACACTTCAAATCTTCTTGAGTACATGAACCGAAAGAATCGATTGCTCACCCAGTTGGAAATGGAAAGACGGTGCAATACAGAATACATACATATTTCCCTAACGAACTACTTTCTGAGAGAAATGTTAACCTGTAAGCATCTTAAAATTCATATGAACGATGTCACACATGTTTACACTCTCACTTATACTGTTGTAAATAGAAAGGAATGCAAAGAACGTGTTCCAAATACTATTTAGCATAATAAAGTAATGGGACTTTATAGGCTTTAAAATGAAGTACTCACAACTTTGCTTTATCGCATAAGCTTCTTTTTTCAGCATTCGAAATAAGACAAACCTTGGAATCGCCTTACCAAATTTCAAGTAAAATGCTGCTTTGGCAAAAATTATCTAACTCACATACGATACATAGTGTGTATACTCATAAAATATATTTTTTATTAATCAAAATTAACAGCTAAAATTAAATAGTTGGCAGCTTAGAACAGTTGTATTGCTTTTGCTATTAAACATGAAAGTTTCAATTAATTTTTGCAATAATTCAGTTTTATCTTTATTTAAGGGAAATCGAGTATTTATAGTAATTTGCATTTTGTGTATTTTATAAATAATTAAAAATGCTTTATTGACAATAAATTAAATAACAGCGACTAACAACTAACGCGCAGTTAATGTGCGATTATAGTAAACTTGACTTTAATAGATATTTGTGAGAATTTAATTGCTTAGATGTCAAAGTTTTACATTGATGGTTGCAGTCATAGGCGTAACCAGGTATGGGAAGAGGAGGGCATTGGCCCCTCCCCTATAATTCGAAATTCTATATTCTATACGAATTCTATATTTTTAATTTTGAAATGTAGTTCTAGTATTAGTCTTGGGCCCCTTGCAGCATGTATAGGGGTAACCCCTGCGTTTTGGTTTTTAAAAAAAAAGAATAAAAAAGTAAACGCCAGTTGAGACGTTATCATATATCATCATTAGCAGCTTTGGTTGTTGCTCGTTGAGGTAGAAAAAAGTGACGTTAGGCTATTTTAAAACCAGATATCGCTACAAAAGATATGAGTTTTGCTAAATCATCGATGCGATAGCAAGTCAAATAAAATATCGCTACCCAAGCGCTGTCGGCAAGCGGTAGCAACACAATCAAATATTTGATAATTTGATAATTTTAAGAAGAATTGAAGTAGGAAATTTGTAATATGGTCAACCAAAATCAGGATTGAAGATGATAAAGCCAAGTGACCACAAGGCAAGGGGATACAAGTTAGAGAGATGAGACGAAGGAATGCTGATCATTATTGTGGATTATGTCTCTGTTTCGGCTTTTTTTCAAAGGCATTCGCAGATTTGGCTATAAGAAAAATAAGAACGTTGCAAGGAGGCAAATTTTGAATTGAAATGGTTCGCTCTTCATTGCTATGCACTAAATATTACAAGTGTTAGTTAAATAGCAAATGCCAGCACTTGAGTCTTCACTACAATATTCTGTCAATATTTACTCACATAACATAAAAACTAGCAAACAGGGAAATGCAAATAAGAGTGAATGATGAAGATTGCATCAAATATTTTTTTAAGCTTTGTTTTTCAATTTAAATAAACTCGAACATTTTGCGAATTGTAAGCAATTTGTTCGGCTTTTTTAACCGCAGCAATTAACCACAAACAGCTGTTCAGTAAACCGGTCAACTGAGCGTTTGGAAATGTGTATGCGGCGCTTTGGCAAATGAAAGAAATCAAAAACGCAACCAAATCGTTCGCATGGCAAACAAAGCAAGAAACAACGAAGAGAAGAGATTAGACGAAGAGAAGCAAAAGAAAAGAAAGCGTTAGCTGAGCCAATGACTTGGCGATCCAGCAAAGTTTGTGGCTATTACGAGGTCGTGGGTCGAAGACAGTAATTACAAAGTAGCGGGTACTCAAAAAAACAACAACAGCTGATATTTAGTAAGAAACCAATAACTTCCGTATTAAAGAAAAGAATAATAAAATCTAATAAAAAAAACTCATAATTTGTTCACTGAATGGCAGCAATTGAAAAAATATTACAAAAACAAAGCAAGTAACAACTACGCACCGAAGTGCAAAATTATGCCGGAAGAATGTGCTAATGATTCTTCGGACTTGAAGTATGGTAATTGCGTTCGAAAATGTTGTTAAAAAATACACAAATATTTATAATAAAGTAAAAAAAAAGTAAATGAAAAGTGTGCCTAAAACGCCAAAATTGTTGAATACAGGAATGTGTATTTTAAATATTTACGTTCGCACCTCTTTATCAATAAATACAAAAATGCAAACAGATGAAAAAAGCAAAACTATGTAAAAAAACACACAAACACTTCAATAAATCTTATCAACGACACAAAAGCCAGTCATTCAATTTAATCGCCAGTCACACTAAACGGCGTACGTTCAGTTATGAAAAGCACATGTTGGCGTTGGGCGTTTTGTAGTACAAAGTTTGCCAAAACAAAAAAATTAAAAAATTGAATAAGAAAACTATTTGTACTCACTTAAAGGTCAGCTTGATCATATCTATGTACGTGAGCGAGCTCATTTTGTTGTCTCTGCCTTCAAGCGTGAAGCAAAATTTGCTTAGAAAATATGACAAAAAAAAACACAACAATGAATAACAATAAATGAGCCGCGACAGAGGCCGTTGCACTCTGTTCCCGAAAAGGCCGAATGTGGCAGTTTGCTGCACTGCAATATTTTTGTTTGAGTTTGTTGTTGCAAGCGGCAATCAACACGCTGCACCAGTCACAGTGAGCGCCAACACAATTCACCAGCCACGGCGCACGCAAACGAAAGTGTGCCACCGAAATGTGGCAATGTTGGACTGTGACTGCAAAACGGCGACGCTGCGCTGGAATCAGCAGAAACACGTTTCGATGCGCCGATGCCGATTTTTTGTTCGTAATTTCTTAGATCAACGAAAGTGCAATACTTCGATGCTGGGCGGTAGGGACAGAACGCGAGCGCGAGAGCTGAGAAAGAGAGCGCGAGTACCTAATGGGGAGCAGCGCTCCTCTGCAAGTGTACCGTTATTGCAGCGTGTGCTATCGCCAATTGAAGCCAAAAATCCACTGACCACTCATTCGCTACCGCAAGACACCAACAACCGCCTCGGCTACACCGTTTCGACTGAATCGCCAGAAGAAGCGCCGGGCGGCCAGTGAAAGGTAGCGCGCTATCAGCTGTTTTTGGGGAGCCAACCGGTTGCTGCTTTTGGTGCAGTGTTGTTCAGTTGAGTGTCGACTGTTGCGAGACGTTTTGCAGCACTGCCACGTATTCGGCAGCACTACGCAACACTTTGCTTTCAGCTCACTAAAGTTGTGCTATAGCTTTCAGAGTAATTTGTATAGAGATTTCAGCAAGACAAAGGTTGCATACAAAATGATTTCTCAAACTACTCTCAACGATCGTTGGTTGTTGTGAAGAAAAAGCTTTTCTGAAAGCATTTAATCTTTGATAAGATTTTGTGGTGTGTGTCACAAGCTTCATACAAAAGTTTGAAAGCTTCGCCTCAGCTTCAAAAGCGTAACAGTCAAAACAAAAGCATTGGTTGAATTTTACGGATAACTTGTTGTACGAAATCTGTTCCATATTTATGTGGGAAAATTTTTCATAGGCAATTATTGCAATCTTAGAGTTGCTGTGGGGATGAAGACCATCCAAAATAAATATTGTTTTTTTTTTATATTTTGTATGGGGCTCTTGAACTTTGACCCACTGACAAACAAAAGTAAAATACAGTGTAATCTGGGTGGAGTGAACCCCCGATGCTACGAACACCCCGATAGAGTGAACATCAAAATTTTTACATTGAGTACTCTATAGAGTGAACAATTCTGAATCTCTTTAGAGTGAACACAATTTAAAATAAATTACTTCAGTAACTTCAAGTTACTGCCAACCAGAATTTCGGGCTGTTGAAGAGAACAACTCTTAAAAAAGGCACTGTACAATTGGTTTGTGCGACAGCGCCACAAAAATTTGCCTGTCAGTGGAGATATGTTAAAAGAAAAAGCAAATAAATTACATGCTGATATTAATGAAAAGGAACGCGGTTTTAATGCCAGTTGTGGATGGCTAGCCGGATTTAAATCACGCTGTGGAATTCGTCTGTTAAAAGTGTGCGGCGAGAAATTGTCTTCAGATAGCCCGGCTGAACCGTTTAAACAAAAGCTCAGTAGTACGATTTGTGAGGTACAAATTTATAAAAGCCAAATTTACAACGCGGACGAGAGTCGACTATTTTTGAAGATGCTACCCGAAAGAGCTTGTGACCAGTAACCAGTGCAGAAAAACGGCTCCAGGCAGGAAATTAGAAAAAGCCAGAGTTGCAATTCTTGCATGCGCAAACGCAACTGGACAAACCACGCTCTTTCAAATCTTTCAACATTCCGGTGGACTACCGACATTCAAAAAATGCATGGATGACAGCAGAAATTTTTAATGAATGGTTTTAAAAGTGTTTTGTTCCACAAGGGAATTTAAAAAAAGAAAGACAAAATATCAATTTTTAATAAATTTCTTTATTATCCCCTTCAAAATACTTTCCTCATGCGTCAATAAATGTATGCCAACGTTTGATCCAATTTTCCATACATTTTTTATAGGCCGGCAAAAGTATGGCCTTCAGCTCACGCAGCGAATTCTCTTTTATGACCTCTATGGTCTCAAAACGCGTTTCCCGCAATGGCAATTTGAGTTAAGGAAATAGAAAAAAGTCACACGGGGCCATGTCTGGACTGTATGGTGCTTGGCTGATGACATTGGTCGAAATTCCGACATTGGCCAAAAATTCCGAAATAATCAAGGCTGTTTTTAAATGAAATTCAGCTTTTTTGGCACCAGCCGAGAAGCGACGCGTTTCATGCCCAAAATATCAGTTAAAATGTGTTCGGCTGATCCAAATGAGATGCTCAACAACACAGCAATCTCTCTCATCGATACAACACGATTTGCTTCGCCGATTCGATTTTTTCTTCGGTAACAGACGTTGATGGCGTCCAGGGATGTCATCGTGCTCTAGGCCCTCTCGGCCCCCTTTGAACCTTTTATACCATTCGTATGCTCGTGTTTTCGACATACACGCTTCACCATACGCCTTTTGTTACATTTTCAACGAATCGGCACACGAAAGTTAATTTTTAACACAAAATTTTTGGCACGCGTGTTGTTCCAATTCTTCATCCATTATAAAAATCGCCACACATCAATTTTTCGACTTCTTCGTATAGACGCCAATCGAATACTAATCTTACAATATGCGTCAAAATTTGACAGATTACCAATAAAAGTATTCCCAACGTTGAGAAAATAAATTCCAAATTACCGTTCTTTTTTGATCATAAGGTATACTCGTAAGTACGTAATGGTGAACAGAAAAACTCAATCTGGATATAGTGAACAATCTGGATTCTATGAACTGACCTTGCATTAATTAGTTCACTCCACCCAGATTACACTGTACTTCATTAAGTAAATGTTATAAATTATATATAATTATAATAATTTTAATAGATTTATAAATTATATATAAATTATATTATTATCATGAGCTGAATGACCGAAGCGGGTCTTTTCATGCAGCAATTTGAGCCTCTAGCTAATTTTGTTTGTTTTGTTTTTTTTTGTTTAATTTATTTTTCACAAAATGTGTAGATAATAGAGAGCTGCATAAATCTATTTATACTCGATGCCTTCACGTGCAGTTTCAAAAACGGAACACGTATCCGAAGAGAAGCCGAAAAAAAGGTACTAATTTTTCGGTACCTCTAAATTGTCGAGTAACTGCACGTTGTTACTCGACGCTGAGCGAGCAGCTTCTTGTTGCTACTCGTCGCTAACAGACTTCCTTCTCGTTGTTACGCAAATACTCGCGGAAGGTGTCGAGTATGTCGGAAGGTTTGAAACTGCATGAGGTACCGCAAATACTCGCGGAAGGTATCGAGTATATCGGAAGATTTGAAACTGCATGAGGTACCGCAGATATTTTGTGAAGTTTGAGTTGAATGTGCTTCAAAGGAATGTTGCAAAGCATTGCGCGCATTGCGCGAAGCATAATTATTTGTATTTTATATTTATTTATTTATTTATAACGAATAATATGAACGAATATATGCATGTTATTGTAAATATTAATTTATAAAAAATTTAAGGAAATAATGATGTTTTAGAAAATATTAACTAGAATATAAAGATAATATTATTCTCTTGCTTTTGATTTTTTGGATTTCTGATGAGCATTATACCCATAAAGTGATCAATATATGCAATAATAAAATAAATTTCTTATTATATGACTTCTTTTAATAACTATTCAATAGAGATTTCATTTGATATAATTAAAACAAACATTATTTCCGAAAACTTATATAACATACATACATAGATATATGTATGTATGTATCAAACTATTCGATGGACTAAAATATATATGTATATGTACATACCTACATATTTGAGGGTTATTATTGCCAAAACTAATATTCATTGTGAATTGGATGCAGTAGTTGATTAATTTTATAAGTATGTAAGTTTGGAGTTTTAATTTTTTGTTTGCTTATGGCTGTTTTACTTTTTGTTTTATTTTATGTTTTACTGTGCTTTATTATGTAAGGAATTAGATACAATTTATTTAAGTTTATTTTTTTGTTAAACTATTTAAATATTTGGTTGAATAAAAAACTATGTTATGAATTAAATTCTGCTAGTACCATTATTTCTTTACTTTTACCATCGTAGGGTGACATCATGAGCTTGACTTTGAAGCATCGAAACAGTGTAAAAAAAATAGAAAAGCAACCAAAAACCTCTTAACTAGTACTCTCCTTTACTCCGGGGTTTCTAAACCGATTAAACAAAATTTTCACCAATATACAGAGTGCCTCTCATACATGCAAACACATTCGGTTCAGATATATAATTAAACGAAAACATCTCTATCACCTTTCCCTTCCCACATTAACAACATTCATTGATTTCAACAACATTTCAACAACATTCATGAAATAAAATAACTACTAAATAAATATTTTAATTTTGATTTATATAGATTTAAAAATATTTAATTATAATAAATATTAAAAAATTGATAATATAACTATAATAAATAATATAACTATATTTGAAGATTTTAAATCAATTTACTGCATAAACATCGCAAAAACATTCCAAGTCCAATCACAACGCCATTAGCAGCAGCAATATCTGGTCTGCCGTTGACCTTGAAGCTGCAAAAATACTCGAGCTTCCGTAGGAAGGTACCTCATACTCGCGGAAGTTTTGCTATTATGTTCCTATTTTTACATGTTCCTATTTTTTCATGTTCCGATTTTTCGGCTACCGCTTTTTCGCGGCTTCCTTCTCGTTGTTATCCGAAATTCTGTGCTTCTCTTCTCTTCTCTACGCGTGAGCGAGAGAGCGAGTAAGAGCAGTATACATACTCGACCGCGATCGAGTAAGTGAAGTATACGTATCCGACACCAAACTTGTCATGTGCAGTAAAAAGTTTACCGATGCAGCTCTCTACTAGATATCAACATTTGTTCCATAGCGTTACTGAACCATCGCTTATTATTATCGCTACTTATGAAACGAAGTGCAACATGATTACTGTAATGTACTGATAAATGTGTGCAACACAGCCCGAAATACGTGGGCTATAAATTGTAGTTATTGAACAGTGTTGCCAAATCAGGACATTTCCTTCTAGATTTAGGAGATTCTTGGCCTTTTAGGAGCAATTTTAGAAGGAAGAATTGTTTAGGAGAAAGTTTATGACGTTCATATTTTATGTTAGGGGATTTGCCGGATCCTTAGTGAATTTTTGGGAGATTTTTGGATAACGAAGTATGATGTATTGGGAACACTGCCAACAAAACATATCATATTTTAATAGTCAACTATTTTAATAGTCAAAGCATCCTATTGTGGTAAAAAATTTGTAAGCTTACAATGTAAGCTCGTTCTATCTCGTTCTCACTTATTGCTGTCACAATGAAATTCCGCCAAAAATGGAACTTTTTATTTTCATTTGTTCAATGTTTTGTTTTTGTTAAGTTTTTGTTGTTAAGCTGGAAATGAATAAAAAAAGGCTGCATTCAAAAAAAATTATATGTATATATTTTTATTTTTTATGAGAAGTTTAATTGCTTTAAAATTAGGCAAATTATAAAAAAAATTTAGGAAATTTTTTAACTTTTGGGAGGAAATTTCAGTATTTTGTTAAGATTTAGGAGAAAGTAATTTCAGGTATCTGCCAACACTGTGGATGAATATTTCATTATTCTCAGCAGGATTCCCCGCCCTAAGCCACCAACGAACAATCATTGACCAATTCAACAATATAAAAATACCTGGAAATTACCAACTCTGTAAAAATTTCTAAGATCTGTACACTTCAAACAATTCTAAATACACGAATCACTAATGCGATTGTTTACGAATTGATACTCAGAGCTTCGATGATTCTTTGAATGGCAAACATTCCTATTCTACGAACAATCATTCAACTTTTTAGGGCCGCACACACTCATCACTCACGTCCGGAGTGAAGGGCACTCAACACCGGCACAAACAAATTTCATGCTATCCAATTTGTAAATATTTGCTAACTAACCAAATACAGAAATAGCTGCACTCGCATGCGGCACTCTATGAAATCGCAATTAGGCCATCAGATTAAAAATAAATTCGCGGATAATGGAAAATTCGGAGCAATCACATTGAAGCTAATTGAAAGGAATCAAAATAAAAAAGTTAAAATTAAAGCACGCGATTTATCTAAGCATGTGTGTGTGTGTGTGTGTGTTTGTATGCACATGAGCGCCACTGTGGGCATACGAGTTGTTGTTGCATTACAGGTCCACACCGCTGTGAATGAGTGCCGTGCGGACCTTGAACGTGAACTGCGCGCTGTGCAAGAAATTGACGCCGGCTCGCTGTGACGTCAGCTTAGCTTTTGTTGCTCTTGCTTTGATAATTACTACATATCTACATACATAGTACATGTCATACAAAATTATTTAATGGCATTTTTAGCGCCGCAAAATCGTAATGAACTCTGCATGTTGTTGTTGTGTGCTTAGAGTTGTGAGCACATTGGGTCTGAATGGGTCTGTCAATTGGTGAATTATGAATGTGGAATTGAAGTGCCATAATTGTTGGTGTAAATGAGCGAAAATAGATACATTTAATTGCCATATTAGTGAAAATGTTGAAATACTTTGTCGAAATTCGCTACAAAGCAGAAATAAATCACTTAATTGTGTTTGGTGGTCGAAAATGTCGACAAAAAAACGTGCGTTTCGTTTGAACTAAACCGGAATCGCTAGTTTGCATAGGCAAATTAATACATTTCACATTCGTATAAATTTGTGTGTATTTTCCGTATATATATGTAATTTTATATGGGGCTGGCTGCGTTCGGTTGGGTTTGGTTGTTTGTTTGTTTGTGATTTTTGGTGCAAGCAACGCAAACAAGGCCAAATTTATTGGCTCGATTGTGTTTAGATTGAATTTGGATTTTATGCAAACTGTTCGGACTGCAATTTGCAAGTTCAATAAACGCGATATAGCCAAATGCGATGTGATGCAATGCGGAAGCGGCGGAACATCGGGGACCAGTTGGATACAGACATGCAGCCGAGTTTGAGGTGTCCATAAAAAAAAAACGGAAGTTCGCGTTGCAATTTATTTATTCATTTGGATGAATAGTGAAATTTTCATTAATTTTTTGTGGGTATCAAAGTCCAAGTCGCGACAAGTCTATTTAGTTGTCACTGATGCGGCAAACTGTGGGCGCTCTAAAGCATTTGGAATGATTAATTGACTGGGTTTTTGGCCAAAAACAAAGATTGCAAGGAATTAATTGTTTTTTAAGACTGATAGATAGATAGATAAATCTTATCTATTATTTTTTGTATATTTATTCATGACATGTGTCATCGATACAAGGCGAGTGGAATTGATGAACGTAAAAAATGTTTGATCATGAACTGATTTCTAAGGTTTGATAAAACAGATGAAACTACGTGAAATGGCGACCGTGATGAAACTGTCGATCAGTCAGTCCTATGCAGGTATAATAGGAATAATAACTGAAGATATAGTCATCTAAAGCAGACCCAACTAAGGTTTGCTTCCGCTTAAACTTTTCAGCTTTCAATTGGTGCAGTTTTCTTACTCTCTGAGTTCACAGTTTTGCGCATTTCCCTTCCGCAATTTCGCAAACTGCCAATTAAAAATATGACAATTGATGACTGTTCACACTCTACCCATTTCCCATGCAATGCTTGCAATAAAACGCAGTTGTTTTTGTTTTTCTTGTAGTTGCTCTAATAAATTTATATTTCCTTGTTTGACACACAGCATAGTTGTGTTCTTTATTTTGACAATTTTTCCTTACAAGAATTCATTCACATTGCATCACATTATTTGAAGCTTGAAGTTGGTTCAAAAATACAAACATGCAATTCAATGGATGGAACTTTATATAAATTTCACATGTAAATTTATGCATTGATGTATGCACTGGTCAGTGTGTGTATGTATGCATGTATGTATTTGTGTAGCGAAATATGATTGCTTGTTTATTTTGCGGAGTTTGCTAATTGATTTTATTGAAATGAATGCTTCAATACGTCTAAGAGTGATGAGCAAACAGTTAGTTGCGCTTTAGTTTTGGTCTTTGCTGTTTACTTTGGCTGTTAAAATATCTGTCAATAGGTGGTAATAATAATTCGCAGAGCATTGCGGTGGATGGATGGTAGTCTTTGTGCAGGTAACAGAGTGCAGTGCAGACATTTGTGGACACTTTGAAATGTGCTTCGTTGCAGCGTAAATACGATTTTGAGCATTGCAAGACAAATAAAGTAATAAATAATAAAACAACAATTTAATTATTTAACTGGGAAATCCTAAGAAATGTTTAGATAGAAATACAACTACTTTTTACTGTAAGCAAACATTAATTGAATACAAAAATGTTATGAATTTTGTGCAATTCATTTTAATTTTGTATTTTACAAATTTGATGTGGAAATATTTTGTCTAATTTAAATATATTTTTTGTATCCCCTAGTAGGTAAAGTCATAGTTTTGTGTCATTTCGGTATTAAGAATTTGAAGAAGGAAGTTGAAAATTGCCTAAATGTCTGCACTCTTGACTCCACATTAATTTCCTGTAAATCTTTTGTTGAAAATTGTGCTTCTTTGTTATTAAATGCAACTCTCACACTCAACTCGCTCATCACAAAAAATTCCTTTGTTTTCATTATTCATTATTATTTTCATTATTCATTTCATTTCATTTTATGCCTTTTGTATTTGTCCGCTAATACATAGTAAAGGTACTTCAGTTACAAAGTGCTTTCGACTTTCGAAATTTTCAAACACCTCCATAAATTTCAGCCCTCGTGGCAATTCTCTACAAACTTTAACAATCTTCGCATGAAGCTTTCGCTTCGCCTACTACAATTAACTTGTGTGCTCTATCTATGACAAAATAGACTCCCAACAGCAACAAACTAACTTTAACTAACTTTATAGTTTTGTGCATTTCACAAATCCAATCACAATTTGCATTCTACAAAGTCGTATTTCACACTTAGGCTACAAATTTGTTGGAAAGTTTCATGGCTTCCCCTGTTTGAGCTCATCTCTGCTCAGTTGCCAGCTAGAGTGAACTTGAATTAAATTATCTTTGGTTTTTCTTCTCAACATAATTTTTATTTCAATAAATTTTTTGCATAAGCGTCTCGTCTGGGCAGCACAAATCAACAGGAAAATTCCATAGACAGTACTCACTAGCGTATAAAAAAATATTGTGGCAAGCTTTGTTTGCGTTTTGGTGGGCGCCGTTTCGTGTTTTGAGAATCTCGTACGCTCCGTGAACTTGTCGCGGGCCTTCGACTTCCTTCGCTATTCAAACATGGGCACAAATTCCAGCTTTGCGTTGGGCAGACAAAGGAAGTTCCACGCGGCCGCTTCAACATGCAGTTTGTCTGCTCGACATCACAATTTCCGCTCACTCGCCTCAGATGAGCTCATCACAGCGATAGAAGCTCTCCCACACCATCAGCTTCTTGAGGTCGGGCACGTCGATGACCCGCAGGTCGTCGGCTATGTTAAGGCACTTCAGTTGACACTTCTCCAGCGCAGCCTTCGAGAGCGGCTGCCACAGGTCCGTCTGGTCGGGGTCAAAGTTGGGCTGGCCGTGCGCCGCAAAGTGCGTCCACAGGCCCACCATGCGCTCGATGCACTTGTACTCCTTGGTGTGGTTCTTCAGCTTGCGCGCCACCGAGTTGTAGAAGAGGTAGGACAGGTCGTCGCCGTGGCAGGTGCCGCGCACCTTCTTGCCGCAGCTCAGTATGCGCAAGTGGTTGAAGTGCTTCGAGTCAAAGTCGAAGCGGTAGAGATAGGTGGGTGCGCTGGCGGCGTGCTCCGCGCGCGATAATACTGTGCGGTATATGGGGAACCAGAAGTACTCGTGCGAGACCATCTGCAGCGAAAGCGGAAAACGTTATTTGCAATTGTCGCAGACAAGTGTTGGTGGTTTGTGCACGCACCAGCAGGTACTCGTACAGCGTCTCCAGGCTGGGCTCCTTGTCGTTGTAGTAGGTCTTCCTCAGCTGCTGTCCGTATTCCTTGCACAGCTCGCTCTCGCGATCCATGTTCAGTTCGAGCGGCACCACGTAGCGACAGTCGCCCAGCTCATTCAGCAGCTTTGGATTGGCCTTCGTTTCTGCCAAGCAAAACAAAAGCAGTTCAAACGTTTGCCAATGGTGCTCGGCTGCTTGTAGATCTTACCGGCATACAGCAACAGGCCCTCGTTGGACACGCCCCCAATAATCAGCGGTATGCTGTTGCTCCAGGTATGGCGCATCATCTCGATGGGCTTCTGGGGCACCACGCAGTGCGCCGTCACGTACGGCTCAATGACCGGCCCGAATGAGAAGCCGATGCGCTCGCGCTTCTCGGCATCGGTGCAGAGGTCCTCGTTGGCCTTGACTATGTCGGCGCCCTTGGCCTTGCGCAGGAATGCAAACACGTCCGGCTCGTTGTTGTCGCCCGTGTAGCCGGCCGCGACAGCCAGCCGGTACGGCCAATTGCGCTGCGGCGTCACAGCCCACGGCGATAGCGCATTGCCCGACATGGCGATGGCTTTGTGGAAGAGGCCGCGCGTCTGCTCGGTCAGCATCATGTAGTGCACCGAAGCGCCGCCGGCGCTATCACCGAAAATGGTAATGTTGTCGCAGTCGCCGCCGAAGCGCGAGCAGTTCGCTCTAACCCAGCGCAGCGCCATCACTTGGTCTTTGAGGCCTGCATTGCCGGGCACATCGAAAGCCGGATCTTGCATGCTGAGAAAGCCTGTCGGAGCAACGAGCAGTGTGAGAATGATTTCAGTGCTATGGTGAATGGGTGGAATACGCACCGAAAGGACCCAAGCGATAGTTGATGGAGATGACCAGCACATCCTCGCGCAGCAGATAGTCGGGACTGTAGAGATCGCGCGAGGCCTCGCCGAATTGAAAGCCCCCTCCGTATATCCAGACCATGACCGGCATGGGTTTAGTTGGATTCAGCTGTAGATTAGGGTGAATTTTATATGTAAAATTGGTTTCTTGGGCAATGGAATGCGCTGTCTTACATTCTTCGTGTACACATTCAGGTAGAGACAGTCCTCGGAGCCTTCCGTCATTTGAAAGACAAAGTGCTTCTGCAGCGGCTTCGGTCCCATCGATGTGCAGCTGCGCACCTCGGTCCAGGGCTCGGGCGGCTGGGGCGCCCTGTAGCGCAGCTCGCCCACTGGCGGCTTGGCGTACGGTATCTTCTCGAAGCTAAAGTACGAATCGCCGTAGATCGACTTGCGTTTGACACCCTTAACCGGCCCGTAGATGGTGCTGATGATGGTCTTTTCGCTGGTTCGATAGCGACGCTGCTGCACCTTGAAGTCGACCATTCTATAAAGATTTGAAAAAGTACATTTTGATCATTTTAGGAAAAGAACTAAACAATAATGATTCGACAATATTTGGGCACTGTAAAAACATAAATATTTTCTCGACAACATGCTTCATGACTCATCGTTAACGAGCGATGAGCAATCGATGCTGAGACTACCTTCACTATTTAACGCTTCTCTGATAAACGCTTTGCTGATAAATTTAATGCCTAACCGCTCGATGTTCGCCGAGTACTTTGATAACCCTTGTTAAATTCCAATGTAGGACCCCCTTTGCGTTTATCTGTTGCGGACAGAAATAACAAATAAAACCCCACTAACTGAATTTCGCGCAGACTTGACACAGCTCGGTGGGTTGCCAAGTGGTGGCCAATGGTGTCCCTTATCTAAGCGAGCGTGCCCATAAATCACCGTCGCACAAATCCGCCGCACTCGAGTGTGAGAAATATTGCCCGCGTCGAGCAGGTACAGCGTCGAGTGGTGCCATTTCATTTGCATGCACTGTGTCGACTACACTTTCATCTCGCTCGATTTCTAGGGCTTTCGATTGCCATCGCAGTGTTTGTTGCGTCTCGTCGCATCAACACGTGTTTGAACGTTCGAGTGGCTGGTCCCAGACAGATTTCATAGTCAGGTTTTATAGCGGCGATCAGTGTCAGCCAGTCCCCGCTTATCAGTCTGTCTGTTGATATGCGGCGCGTGGAAATAATCCAACATGCGGTTGCTTGGCTGCCTGAGTCGCCGGCGTTCTGAACCAGCAATTGTTTGCCGTTTCACAGACTGTGCCCACGGCGGACCCTTTGACATTTGTGTTGATAAATTCTGGCTAATGAGTTCACTTCTATTTGGGGGTCATAGTAATTCTCCGCGGCCGGCGATGATAGCCGGACATATGTAATGCAATTGTAAAGCAGTCAGCTGTGACCGATAGCAGATAGAGAGAAATTGATAACGAGAACTTTTTAGAAATCAAAAAACTGCTCTGTTTACGGATCTGTACGCGAATTAGAATTTTGTTTTTCTGGGTTAGACTATGAAATCATCAGTTCAAGGCCAAATCGTATTA
Source organism: Melieria picta (assembly GCA_964056695.1). Lineage (NCBI taxonomy): Eukaryota > Metazoa > Arthropoda > Insecta > Diptera > Ulidiidae > Melieria > Melieria picta. The sequence goes on from OZ057398.1 coordinate 66,171,771, forward strand.
AAACTTTGAGTCCGCTCTTATCACAATTTGCCTCTAGAAATGAATACCAAAATTCGAGCTTGTATGAAGTTGGTATAATTTACTTTGTAGTTGATAGTTCCAGGGTTAGATTAGGTTATGTTGAAGATAGGTTGTGTGCAACAAGCATTTCTGCTGGGCGACCCTATTTGATTCTCTTCATTTTGGGTCCGTTGTCTTTCACTGCCAGTTGGATTCCCTATAGATTCAGACGGATCCAGCTTTAGAAATTAGGTAGATCAATAATCTTTGCATTATCTGTTCCACGAGTTCTTCGAAAAACCTGGTCTCAAGAGTTCGGAGCATTTGTTGCTGTAGTGATGGACATTGGCATAGTAGGTGCTCGAGGGTTAAACTAGTTCTGAAGGGGTTGGAGTGATGGCCTCCTTTATGGAAAGCACACTTGAACATAAAAATGCAATGCCACTCGGATTACACTGATCAACAGCAAAATGGCTTTTCTGGGTTTGACATCAGTTCTAGGGTAATTAGGGAGCGCTGATTTCGAATCCGCAAACCGTTTTTAAAACTTAGTTTCCGTTTTCGCAAAAAAAAAGGCGTGTCACTTTTTCGGATTTTCCCTGACATCAAATAATACAACACAGCCAAATTATTTGGTGTAGTTTCCATTCTCATTGAAATAATAGCAAAAATGTACCATAGTCATTTTCATCATTTCTCATACTTATTCCTTAAAAATTTAAGGGCCTCAAAATATGCTCTTTTCTATGTTCCATTTACAGTCTGGAATACAGGCAACAAAGAAAAAATTTTGAATTGCTCAAAACAAAACAAAATTAAAAACTTTGCATATTTTGAGGCTCTTAGTTTTTTAAGGAAAAAAGCTGAAAAAAGTTGAAAATGGCTATGGAACATTTTTGCTATTGTTTCGATGAGAATGTGATTTACGCCAAAAAATTTGGCTGTATTGTATTTATTGATGTTTCCGCTTTAGTTATACACCTAACTCGTTAATTGATTTACGAAAAAGGTGCATGTTTTTTAACATCAAAGAAAACGCCTTGAAATTCCATATTTTCCGACTTTGAGGTCCAATTACCGCGGAATTGTAAAACTTATAAAAATAAATTACATTGGAGAAGAAGCCATGAGGTGTTGTAAATGCTACAAAGTGAAAATCATGTCAACCGGTTTATTGGTTTAGAAATTACAATCCCAAACGTGAAAAAAGTCAGGGAAAATCCGAAAAAGTGACACGCCCATTTTTTGCGAAAACGGAAACTAAATTTTAAAAACGGTTTGCGGATTCGAAATCAGCGCTCCCTAATTACCCTAGAACTGATGTCAAACCCAGAAAAGCCGACCAAAAGTAGAAATTTATTGGCCTGTGTTATTTATGCTCAGAAGTTTCTATAAAACCAGCTGAGACATTATACTCCAAATTTTCCGAACCAAAACAGTGATGTGTGATGTGAGGGTGGGCAGGAAGGCTATAAGCCTTCCATAGTACTCAGTCCATTTTAACCCATTGTACTATACCCATGAGGGATAGGGAAGGAGAGGAGAGTGATATCTCATATTTCACCCGTTTTGAAATGTGTATGCAACACTGTTTTTTCCAACATATGTTACAGCACACATTTCAAGCGGATAGAAAAAGAGCGGGGGAGGGGATTGACAGTTTTTCTTTCACACTTGGAGGTTTTGCCATTGCCTGCCAACAGCGCACTTGTGCGATTCTTGTAATTCCCATCTGGTTCATGTGGATAGCGATAGAAGTTGATGAGCGTTTCACCAGCCCGAGCTAGGAATCGAACCTAGGGCCTCGATATGAGAAGCCAGCGAGCTACATGCTCTGCATTCAGCAGTTGTCTAAAGGTTTCGAAAGGATAAATGCTATAATCCACCTTTGGAAATTTGAACAAAGTACAGTAAATACTTTTTGTTATATTAGCCGCAAATCCCACTGATGCGGAAATAGCAAATAAATTAATTAAATTGTATTGTTAGCCACACACACACACACACGCACACAAAAAGCAATCAAATTAATGTAAAGAAAAAAATCGTAAAACTCAACAAAAGACTACAAAATATGTAAATGTGTGTGTATGCGTGGGTTAAAAAATTAGCTTGCCAATTTTTAACTAAATGGAATTTTTTGTTGTAATTTTTCTCTCTCACAAATGCCATTGAAACTCCGCCTTAAAAGAACAAAACAGCACAAAAAATGGTTTGATTTTTTAATCAAAGTTTTTTCTTATGGACTGCTTCACTATTGCGACGAAGATGACAGCAACGCTCTGACAAGGTCAATGTGACAATAAATACCGGAAAGTGGGGAAAAGCGGATTCAGTTGCCGAGACCGACGCCACACTGAATGGGAAATGCGAGTAGTCAGCAGAGCAGTTGAGGAACTTCACTCAATCCGACATTCATTCACTAATTTACTTTTGTGTTCGTAGAAAATCGGTATAGTGTTGTTGTTGTTATTGTGGTTGATCATTCACGTGCTGGGACACGCCAACATTTATTGGGCAATAACTGCACAAAGGAGAATAAATGCAAATTTTCGCTCGTAACAGTCAATTATTGCGACCTGAATGGATGTCGAGCATTCAATGGCGATGGGTCTTGGTTTTTGTGTTTTTGTATTTGTTGACTGCTATTAATTTGCTTCAATTGCACGCAAAAAGCAGGCAACGAAATGGCCAAAGAAATTGTCCAATTATTTTGAGGCAGCAAAAAGGAAGAGCGACTGAGGATAATGAAAACAGCAAACGCTGCGGCTTCACTTCACTTCTGACCGTTTGAGAGCAGCTGCGCAGCACATCAGCAACATTGATAATAAAGTTGGCCTTTTTCTACTGAATTTTAACCAGTAGAAAATGCAAAGAAAATGCAAAATTCTTGCTTAGACAATTTTCATAATGGCGGCGCATTTTTGCCTCTTTGCCTGTGGCAAACGTTTTAATGAATTTTCATTTTGCATGTGAATTTCACATTTCTCACTCAAATGCACAGAAATAGCCCTAATGTGAAGGCATAAAAAATCGAGCAAATAAATGAGCCAAGGAGCGGCCACCGTATCGCCTAAGCGGCAGCCGTTAAAAGCTTTCGCTGGGATCCTGCTGGCCATCGGCAGCGCTGAAACGACATCAAATTAAATGTTGTTGAGCATTTTTATGGCTGCGCGATTATTCTGTAGGTTTTGTGGATTTAATGAGGGAAAGTGTGCCGGTGGTGGCCAATAAGTGGAATCAATTAAAAGTTAGCAAAGCAGCCAACATAAACATAAATAAACATTTCGATTTGGCGCTTTGAGTGTAGGACAACACCGGTGGGAATTTCCAGTTGGTGAATAGGTGAGTTTAAATGTGCTCGATTTACTACTCGAATAATGCCAAATCACTGCTTTGGTTTACAAAATAGGGCTTCAATAATATTTAATACGCCTCATTTCAATTGGAAGTCGAGACATAATAAAATTAAGTAATACAAAGCAGTCGATTTTTGTTAAACTTTGACACGGGCCATGCAAGCGACATGAGCGTTTTAGAAAATCAAAAAGTACATAGAGCAAAGCAGCAAACCTATCTATGAATAGATTCAGCACAAATCTTGACATTCCGTAGTCAGAGAAAATCCTTCACAAAACACACTTCATGCCAAAGTAAACGCGCTGATGAGCATCAGCCACCCTGTGTGATGTCGCCGTCAAATGTTTTCCACTGAAAGTTTTACCCATTTGAATTGCTTTGTGTTTATATTTGCTTTCCTGTGCAAAATTCCGTGCGACGAGCAAAACATTTGGTTGATTTTATAATCTGACGCCGAAATGCAATTTTGCCAGCCTGGACTTCAAGCCCCATTAAACGCGCCCAATCAGACAACCTTACGACTTTTTAAGTTCATGATTCGGTTTGCTAATCATGTGTGGACTGCTTAGCTGATTTGCACAACTCGGCCACTTGGCACGTGAAAGTCGCATACTGTCGCTTTGTTTAGAGCAATAAATCGCTGATTGTTGTTACAGTCGCACAGTTTTCTCACTATCAGCAACTTGGCCACGCTACGAGGCTAAACCAATCGCGAAATATGAAAAACTTTAATGAATTTGTGGAAATGCAAGTGAAATGCTCACTTTGTCAACGCGGCGCTGGCCAATTCTATTTCGGCAGTGATGGCTGCACATTGACACATTTGTGCTGTCGTTTCATGCTATTTTCGTTTGCTGAATGGCTTTTGCGGTCAATCTGTGTTGTTGATATTTTACTCAAATCAAATTATAAGCACTGCCCCGGTCGCTTGTCACTTCTACTTTCCGCGCGCCCACAACCAAATTTAGTGCTGTGCGTACGAAAGCGAAAATTACGCACGAAATTTTCATATTTTTATTGTTGTTGTTGTTTCGTATTACTTTGACGTTTATTGACCATTCGCCAAGAATGACGACAAAGTACAGCCGAATATCAACAAATCATTAATGTCACCAAAATATTACCAACAAAACAAACACTCACATGGTGGCTGAAGGCGTAGCGAATGTGTAAAAATAAAACACAAATAAAAGACTTGGCTAAGAAGCGGCCAGGAACTGAAGGCGCAAAATATTGAAAATGTTTCAAGAACATTTCAAACATACACTGTGAAAAAGAAATATTAAAATATTGGAAAATAATAGAAAGTTTGTTTGTGATTTCTCGATAGAAAATGAAATCCTAAAAGATGGAATACCATTTTTTTAATTCAAATTACAAATACAATGAAAATTCATATGTGATACTCGAAGAGTCCTGCGGTCTCAGTCTAGTTGGATAGTTGAAACTTTTTGTGCTTTTACAAGTGGAACTCAGCCTCACAAATGAAACTTTTAAAATGTTCAAATTTTGCAGAGTTTTGCATTTAACCCTTTCGACCCCGAATTTTACCCTGTGCCTCGCCACACCTCTTTGTTAAAGTTGTAGAGCTAGTTTACTTTTGAACAATTTTAGCTTAAAACGGGTTAAATAAATTGTGTATCAATATTTTTTAATTACGGAAAAATGATTTAATATCTATGGAAAAATACAAAATTATCACTTTTTGATTTTATTTAACCATTATTAAAGAAACAGGGTTTTGATCAAACGCGCCCAATTCGTAGACTTCAATTAGAACACAAACTTTCCCTGATATCGCTGCAAATGATTGGAAATTATTTTGGGGATAACAGTAAAATTTTTGTAATTTGCTTTGAATTCACTTCAAAAAATATTAATTTGTTGGTGGCTACTTAAATTAAACCCATAAATCAATCGTAGCTTTTGCTCTAAGATGACAAAGAGGTGAAGTTGCTCTCAGGCAACTTTGGGGTCGAAAGGGTTAAGAAGTGAGAGCTATAGATTAGAAGTTTCTACAAAAATTGACGATTCTTAAGAATCTATACCAATGTTTCACATTTAATCTTTTCTACTTCTTCTTCTTTTTGGAACTGGGAGCTATAGAATAGTCTCAGTGGCTTTCTCACAGTTTTACTTGTTCAAAAGTCGGTGGGAAAAACACAGATTTTTTACAAATAAGCAGCGACCCGTCAAACTGGTCCGTCCCATCCCTGGCATGTTTCTATGAGCCGGTACTCAAAAAAGAATTCATTTTAGCTGACCGGCAATCACATTAAAAGATCTGAATTGCCCACAAAATTGAGACTGGCCAATCTTGCAATCATATTTCATGACAGACATATGAATAAAAATCCTTTTCAAATGATTCAACACTTGGCTGTCATTTCTTCTTTCTAATATCAGAGAACTTATTTCCTTCAGTGTACTCTCGCTTAGCCATAAACAAGACATCTCAGCTGTGACTGTGCGTGGGCAGAAGACGCATGAATGGCTGACAAGTGTGATGAAAAATAGAAATTGGCCTTGTTTGCATGTGTTTCGTAAAAAACATGCAAAACAACAATGACTAAAGACTGAAATGAAACGAAATGTCTGATTTGAATATTTCTAAACATTTATATTTTTTTTAGTAATCGAGTTGTTTACATTAGCGGCTGAATTCACGTAATGACGATTAATGGGAAAATTCACACATACAGAATTATTTCCACCAATTATTTGCTAGCAAATTATGCAGAATTGTTTACAATTTACATGAAAACTACATCAAGTTCCACATATGTACATTGGTATTCCTGAAAAACTGTATCACATAATCCACCTAACCCGAGAGCAAAGACAGTTCTTGGAAGTGGGCCGCAGCCGGGTTGAAGTGCAACACAGTTGACCTTGAATCGTGCGCTGCACAACTGCGTGCAACTTGCAGGCTGCACAAACGGCGAGAGGCTGTGAGCTTAAAGCTTTTGCCATCACCCTAACCATGAATTTTGGGTTGGTCGCTTTCATTGTGTCCTTTAGTGAAGATGTAAAGTCCTTCATTTGACAGCTCTACAAATATGAAGTGTGTATTTTTTGCATTAGACATTTTTTTCTTTTCGAAACGCCGGTTAATTCACAAAAATCCAGCAGCTGAGACACTCGTTTGAAGTTTCAAGAGCCGCTACGTTAAGCCAATAATTCTATCAGCAATGCTCAACCGCAAAAGTTGACCTTTAATTAATATTATTTAGGTTTGTGTGTCTGTCTGACGTTCGCGTTTGTGTTGAGTAATTTTGCAAGTCTGAAGTGAGATCACTGATTGCTCATAAATGCCCACGCGACTAGTTTATTGTGCTTTACGACTGTTTGATCATCGCGCAGAACAATGCGTGAAATATGAATTATTTATTCGATATAAGTACAAACGAAAAATGAATTAAGACTTTGGAGTGGACTTGAAGCGAAAGTGTTTGGCAACTATATGGTGTTCAGCAATTTTTAGCTGAAAATTTATAATTTATAAGAAAAATTGTTCATGAAAAGTATGTTTTCATTAAGGCAGGTTCTCACCTTGTGGATCCGAAAAAGTGCACTTTTTTTTAGGAATTTTTTTTGAGAAAACGGTTAAAGATACAACGCTGAAAAAAAACCGCTTTTTTTCTGGATATGAACACACATTTATTTAGAGAATACAAATTTTCAAATTGAATGAATCAAAAAAGGGGGGAGGCGGCGTCCATCAGTGGCGGCATGTCGGCGAGGAGGTGTCCCGCTACTGGAAGTAATTCCGTCAGAACCCGTGATCTGAAACACAAAAATCGAACACATTCTTAATGTGTACCGTATTATCTATTGAATGAACCAAGATCATGAAAAAAAAATCAAAATTACAAAAGTTATGAGGTTTTGGAAAAAAAATTAAGATTTTCGCATTTTTTGTTCACTTATTATTTTTTTAAATAAACAATTTTCAATATTTTTGGCTGATCGTGGTTCGTTTATTAGAAAAAACTAGTGTCCGACCGAATATTCGGTTTCGGTTTCGGTTTCGTCCCAAATAAGTGGTTTCGGTTTCGGTTTCAGTTTCGGCCAAAAAATGGCCGAATAGCCGAAACCGAAACTTTCTAGAATATTTTTTACATTTTATTGTGTAGCAGATATATAGTGAAAGGAGGAATAATTTAGATGCCACCAATGTAAATAAACTTCTTTTTTTAGCATATAATATTAAATTATTTAATTTTGAATATTAGCGAGTAAGGTACGAAAGGGTGATTTTTTCATGTTAACGTTTTTAAAAAATGATTAAATTGTTTTTTTTTAATAAGTATTTATTTATTTATGCTATCTTTGTTTTTTTGTTCTTTATTTACTTAATGTAAAATTCGTTTGTTGAAAAAAGTGCTTGATATGGTGATTTTTATTTCAACTAGAAAGTTTCGGTTTCGGTTTCGGCCGAATATTAAAAAAAAACCGAATATTCGGTTTCGGTTTCGGCCCAAAAAAGTGGTTTCGGTCGGACACTAGAAAAAACCCTAAGGAACATTTTAAAAAAATTTGGTGACGATTGGTTCATTCCAGCGCCTTCAATCACTTCCGTTAGGTCCGAAAATGTGGTTCTCAGAAAAACGCGTTTAAAGTTTTGGCTTCGCTCGGCCGGTGCTCTACATTGCTCTATGTAACGGTCTGTAACTTTTGTAATTTTTCAGATTTTGATCTGAAATTTCTGGAGCACATTTTTGAAACATATATCTACACGATATACAATTTGGTGACGATTGGTTCATTCCAGCGCCTTCAATCACTTCCGTTAGGTCCGAAAATGTGGTTCTCAGAAAAACGCGTTTAAAGTTTTGGCTTCGCTCGGCCGGTGCTCTACATTGCTCTATGTAACGGTCTGTAACTTTTGTAATTTTTCAGATTTTGATCTGAAATTTCTGGAGCACATTTTTGAAACATATATCTACACGATAAGGCAAAAAAAATCGGTTTTTTTTCCCACAAGGTGAGAACCTGCCTTAATTCATAGATCACGAGAGCGCTGAAAGAGTAGCAACATGTTCTGTTGATTATGAAAGTTTGATAGAAAATTGTTCAATACTTAAATATTCACCTAAGATGCCATCAAGTTGCGTAGTAAGCAGCATAAAGCAACCGACCGGAGGAGGATACCAGGGAGGTTGGTTTAGTACGTAGGCGCTGGTAGCTAACTCTGCCAGTGAATCGTGCAGGCTGTCTTGTACGGACAAGGCAGTTTCTTTCGAAGATTCCAATCTTCCTACGTAAATCAAATAAAAAAAACAAAATATACCGCCACACATGGCGTAGGAAAATACCCAAACATGAATACTGTCAGGTCAATGCGTTTAATTAATAATGTATGCAACTCCCACACGCAATGCGTGGTTATTTGTTGTAAAAATACATACTCGCACATATGTACATGGCATACATATGTAGCGACTGCTTAGAATTGAGCGATAGGACAATTTACTAATGCGCACAAAAAATCATCGAAACGATTCTACACGCATAAATGGTTCGCTCAAGTTATTAGAGAAGTCGTGACCGTATTAGGGGCTGCAATAGTGGAGGATCAGCATAAACAGGACACAGGACATTTTTTCGAAAATTCGAACAAAGCTTCATAGCAAGTGGTTCATACAGGTGTTTGTCCCAGTACACAAAACGGTGATTTTCTAACTTTATTAATCTCTCACAAGCACAGGATTCGAGTTTCGCTCTTAGCAAGATTTCATGGATTACGATGAACAGATTAGGCGGATATGCTAAGATGACCCAACCTGGGAGATGATCTGGTATAACTCAATGATAATATTTTAAGGGAATGATATGATTTTTCTCCTAGGAGCTGTAAATTTTAACATTGTTGATGTCAGTGAACCTGTGTGCATCGAAATGAAGAACTTTTACCGGCTAAAACCGCATGCTGTGATTTATTTTAAAAGTAATACCCTTAAAACGTAGCTGGAGTCTAGAGCTGGAGCTGGAGCTTTTATAAATGGGGTCAAATCTAACCATTGGTTCTACTCCCTGGTATCCTCTACCTTGTCTCCTGGACGTTTTCCGACCATTCTTCCCAGCAAGGACCTTACGACAGTAATCTTCCAAATTATTAAAATGGCCGACCTTGAGTGAGTGGTGGCCTGTGCCTGTCTAACTAACTCAAGGTCAGCCCTACAGGTAGCGACCTCCCTTCTCTTTTTTTTGTATTATTTTAAGTTACTCTGCCCAGATTTGGTCGATTCGTGTAGAAATAGGAAATAGAATTTTGTAATTTTTCGGTATAGTCTGCCGAGTGGTCAACAGTTGATGTTTGTTGAATCGAGGTTCAGAGCCGCCGATTTCAGCTTGTAAATCAAAGCTCTAACTGCAGGGACGCAAGTAGGATTGATTTTTATATTTTATTTTATAACAATTTAAATATTTAGATATTTTTGTATTATTTGAAGAGAAGTTTTGATAAAAGAAAATTTCTAAAAACAACCCCATTGAATAATATTCAAATAAATAATTAGGAATTACTTAGGAAATCTTCAATTTATAATATAACAAATTAAAAATACTTAAAAATCAACAAAGTTAGGTAAATAACCCCATTGAATAATATTCAAATAAATAATTAAGAATTATTAATATTAGGAAATCTTCAAGTTATAATATAACAAATTAAAAATACTTAAAAATCAACAAAGTGGGATAAATGAGATAATATAAAAAAACACAAATGAAGCGTAAAAAATTTCGAAAATACATCAAGTATAGAAAAGTGTAAAAATACAAAATTAAAAACACTCAAACCAAAATAAGTCTATGATATAATTTCAAACATAGAAAGCTCATCATAAACACTTACTTGAGGCCAAGTTTAATTTGATCAATTGCTGGTATGGTGGCCATGTTTGCGGATTAGTTATTGTTGCTGTTATGGTTCTATGCAAATAAATTCAATTCAGTTTTGCACATTCGTTGGGATTTGTCAAATCTATTTCGGTTTCAAGTGTACATATGATTTTACTTTTATTGTTATTGCTGTTGCTGCTTGTTTTTGTTTTATTTGTTTGTGTCTTTTTATTTCGACGATTAACGCTGCAGTTTAAATTGTGATTTATTGTCCAGTGGCCAGCAAACCGGAAAATTCGTCAACGCAATGTGTTACATAAAGCGATTGCAGGCGAAAATTCGCATTGCTTCCTGTTCCTGTTTCAATTTCTGATGAGATCTCAGCTACAAAGCATCCTTGAGGTCGCACGCGTATCGCATTAGCTTTTCAGCTCGTTTATGAATATAAAAACAAATTATCCTGCAAGCAAGCTTTGCAGCGCTTACATGTGTATCCCGTACGCACACACACACAGACAAACACAGGCACGCACAAGTGTATGCGCGCGAAAAAGCACTTTGTGGCTTTTATCAATTTTATCACAAATATTTCTTTTTTCACCCGAACGAATTCCTTTGGGCACTTTTGCTTCTCCTCGCCGTTTTGACTGCTTGACTTTTAAAACTATTTCGCGCTGGGAAATGTTGCGCTTCTGTACAATTGTTTCAATTTATTTAAATTATTTAAACGTTTTGCGCTTTTCCAATGCGTCGCTCAACTAAACTGTGTAAGAGGTAATTTCTAGTGGGTAGCTGTAGTTGTTGTTGTTGCGGTTGCTGTTGCTGTGCTGCCGCTTGGGCCGTCGCTCGACTGGTAGAACGTAAAGCACCCGCCTGGCACGATGGCAACTCGTCAACTGCTGCCGTCGCCGTCGTCGCAGCTGGCCGTTGTCTGCTGCCGAGTGCGCAGCACAGCGTACGTGTGTGTGTGTGTGTGTGTGTGTGTATGTGCGCTTTGTCGTGTGAATGTGAATGTGTGTGGCAAAGTTCTTTTTTGCCAATGCTTTTTTCGCCAGCCGCGCGTTGTTCTTGTGTGGCAGTGCGACGCCAAAAACAACAACAACCACCTCTAGCGGCCGTCTCGAGCTTTTTGCGCAACATTTATGCTTCACTTAAGTAATCGGGGAGCTGCGTAGGTGTGAATTTGGGTAGTTGGAAGTCGGGTATTTTTTGTTTGCATAGAAGATAAACGGCCCCAGCTGCTTGCGGGAACAGCTACAACATGAGTCACGCTTATCAGCTGGCCGATAGTAATACGCGAGACTTGGGCATATAGACAGCTAGATATACTTGAAGTGTGTTGATGTGACGCCATGAATAATCGGCTCATTATTGGGGAGGAGCGAAGTTCATTAACTTGGCCAGCATATGGCGACGGAATAGCTTCATTGGCGATAATGCGTCAGACAGGCGACAGCAGAGCAGTTGGTGTTGTGGATGCTAGGAACTCGGAGCAAAAGGGGTCAAGGTCTTCTACAGGTTTGCGGCTTCCTAAGCGGAAGTTTGAGGTTGTCTAAAAGTTTACTAATCAAGCATTTTTCTGGATTGATTGAAACTATCGGACCAGTTCATCTACCCGTTCCATGACCAGATCGTTGAACGTTCTATCATCAGTTCTAAAGATATTCCTTTTTTGATCAAAAATCAAACAAAAAAATTATACAGAAATGTACCCTTAGGCGCGCAATTGGACTCGAAAGCGCATATCTTAGCAATTGACGTCTGTGAAGCAATTCAAATGTGAGTCATACAGTCATAGCTGTTACAATTCTCAACGAATTCAGCAACAGTTAACAATTGTTAAGGTTATGAAAGTGATGTTGTGTTGCAACATTAGAAAACCCTTGATTGAAGTTTGAGCTGAGAAGTTCTAAATAGTTAAATCAGAGTATTCAAAAATCCATGCCGTGTTCCAGAAATTAGAATTCATATGAAAATTGGATTATGGTAGAAAAATAGCTCAAAGTAATTCGAAAGCCTCTTCACTTTTGGCTCTAATTCAAGAAATTGGTATTCACTATTTGTGGAATTTGTTGTGGGTGGAATGAAACCACTTCTATACAACAGCTATTTTCTATTTTATATTAAAACAGTCTTATTGTATTTTTTACATTTTTTTAATTTTTAAAATTTTTCTCAAATTTTTTCCAGTCCAAACATTCATTTATGTAGATATCAAAACATTAATGTTTTTTGCACACACATGAAATTCGCTACTAATTCCTACACACCGCGAATATAATCAAATCTTTTCCTGCCCCCTGTCCACATGACCCACTTCCCACCGATTGTGTATAGAAAGCGACAACAAAGCAACAACGAAAGCAAAGCACCGAGCAAAACGTAGAGGAAAATCAGCTGCTCCTGTGCGTGAACGACACACAGTCAGTGCAGTGCAGTGCAGTTCAGCTCGGCTCGACTCGGCGTTTGTGTGTGCGTGTGCGTGTGTGCAGCGAGAGGCCATGGCCAGCAAGAAAGCACAGCGGTTTCTGCTTTGCAGCTGCCGAATGCACGTCCGGCACGTTTTTCGGTCAAAAGCTCGCGACAGCACGTGGGTGGCTGTAAAGCTTTTGTGCAGCCGCAGCTGACCACCGAAGCGCTCGACGAGCTGCCAAGATGTCGCTGCTGATGAAGTTCAAGGCGACGCATTCGCGGCATTTGAAGGTAATAACGGTAATTAGCGTTTTTATGCGGCTCCACAGTTGTTTTGGGCGAAATGCACGCAAACAAAAAGCAATCAATTCGACAGCACGAAAGTCGCCAAAGTGCTTAACTGTAGTTGTAGTGGGACGGGATGGGGCGAGATGTGTCGAGCGGTCGGGAATGCAGCAAAATGTCACGCAGTGATTGTTTGTTCTTTCAACAAAAAGCGCCAATTGATATGATTTATTGCCACATAATGCGAGTTGACTGGGGCCGAGTTGATAAATTGTGAGCGTCGAAGTTGCCGCTGAACAATGTTGCACTTGTCGCGCAATGCAGTCGAATCGAGACAACGCACTACTTACACTGGCTGAGAAGATTTATTGCTGAAAAATTCCCAAATACAGATTTTGAAATTTCGAATGTGAACTTCAAAACTTATGAACGTAAGAATTTGTTATCAATCGTAACGAACGACTAAATCACGACTTGCTACAACTTACGTTGGAGTTGGTTTACGTTGGCTGCAGTCACTTTGACTTGAACAGATGTGGCAGTTATGTGTGACTTGGGTCACCTGTAGAGTCGTTTTCCGTCGGTCATTCTCTGAATGAGCCAATCGAAAATTTCATGAAAATTTCCAAAAGATATGGAAGTGTACAAAACGACTTTGAGTTATCACACAAGGAGGGCAGACTTGAAGTAGACAACAAAAACTGTGAATAAATGTTTTCTATTCCTGGATGTGGATTCAAATCTCCCATAATATGTATTTACATTTAACAAACTCTGAGTTGCTATATCCAAAATGAAAAGTCTTAAGATACAAAGATATGGAAACATGAAGGAGGAGCAGAATTCTGCTGGGTAATTTTCTTTTCAACAATCTAGAGGATCCAATCAACAGGACTCTACAGTCACTTAGATTCATTAGAAGCTCTCACTGGTTCTGTTAGCAAGCGACCTGAGTTCAATCGTATATTGAAGTATGACAATGAGCCTGTTTGGGTACCTCAGAGCAGCCTAACTACTCGTATCGTTCATCTGTTACGCGAGTAGTATAAAATCATAGTGAAATACTATGGTATAAAATAGTTTTCGTTCGAAAAAATGTCTAGTCAGTCATATCAGCTCTTTGGTAGCGGAAGTGATCGAGACAGTGCCTTACCTAACTATTTAAAACTTTTAAATTATTTTCTAAATCAACATTTTATACAACATACCTATATGTGTGTGTGATTTTTTGTATGTATGTGTCTTGAAAATGTGAAACGTGCCCATCGACCGTTGTGATAAGCATTTGCGGCTCGCGTTTATTGAATCAGTGTGTGTGTCAGCTGTTTTTTATTCTGTATTATTTAATTTTTTTGGTTTTTTTTTGTAAGAATTTAAGTAGCCGATAAGGTGACTTTAAGTTGGCCAAGTTTACAGCGAACATGGGGCCGAATTTTTTTATGATTGGAGGAGCTCAAAATTTGACACCTCATAATGCCTTGGAACCATAAAACAATTACTATAAGAATACAATTTGTATTCGGCGTATTCCGTGTGTTTCTAAGTGCTTTGAAATTATCTAATTAATAAATTTGCATTGAATATAAAGAATTTCGATTCATCAGCGAATGGTGCAGTGCCCAAGTTATGCAAGTTTTGACTCTCTGTACATTTGCGGGCAACAGTTTTCACACGATTGACCGACCGGACATTGTGTCAATCAGTTGCTTGCTCCCACAAGAATGTTTCGAACAAAGTTGTGCGCAGCTCACTCACTCACCTTCGCAGCCCATAACTAATCTTTTGAGGTTAATTCAAATGGTTTTGACTGCACGCCGGTCGCTGACACGCAACGGCAGCACTGCGATAAATTTTTAAATATTGCTTGCGGCAACACGTGCAGCATTGCAGTCCGTGCATGCAGTCTGCAATTTTTAAAATTCATGAATTCGTGACAATGCACGTCGCGTACTGTCTGCTGACAGCTTCTGTCTTGTTGCCTTCGGTTTGGCGTTGGTCCCGCTCGACTCAAGGCTTCGCTCGGCTGTGGCTTCTGAGGCGCTGACACAATTTCCAGTGCACGCATTGTTGCCTCTGGCATTTGATTGACAGCGCTGGCTGACGCATAATGGGGTCACACGCTGTCAAATGTGTGATACGTATTGATTTTTTTTGTTCTTCCTGTGGTGGTGGTGTTTTGTGGCTTAATTGTGAAGCTGTGTTATGCGCTTCAGGTGCGAGATGTGGCAAAAGTTTTGCACGCTGATGGAGTCGTCTGTGCTGTGATGCGATATTTCCGGTTAGAAATTCCTACGCTCGCCCTCAATACTGCTGCGTGTGTTGGTCGTTATGTGAGTGTCCAAAAGTATGCAACAAAATTGTGCGGAAGAATTTTTGAGTTGGCGGCGTTGCCACAATGCTGAATTTTATGTTATGAAACAAACGATAAGAAAAGTTATGTCGAATGCAAAGGCAATCAGGTAGAGCAATTTTTACCAGAATTCTTTGAAATCATTGGGTTTAGTAAGACGGTTCGGTTTAGTAAGTTTGCGTAATATGGAAAAGTATAAATATTTGTTATCGTGAATCAAGCTACCGAACAAACGACGCACAGTGCGGCCACCATAGGGCAGAGTTTCCAAATGAGAGTCGATATTTTTGAAATACCAAAGATGCAAAGTCGGGCGTTTTTATGCAGTTTTATCATTGACAGCGAATGTGTCACGACTTTTTATTCATAACGTTGAAGAAGTTTTAAAATTTTACTTTCTATTTTTTACTTTATAAATTTAGAAAGCAAGGAAACAAAGAAACGTGTCTTTAAAGACAGCCAACATCGACTGAAGTTATTTTGCTTTAAATAATTACCAGAAATACGAAAGACAATAAACCAAAGCAACCAAAGCATTCACCTTGCTTGTACTGACCATGAAAACTGTTTAGTCGTTTTTTTGCTATGAGTTGTCACTTATGACAATTTAAGCTTTCAAAGAGACGCTTCATATATTGTCTGGTAACTAAAGTTGGCCGTAAAGCGCCGTTTAAGCCAAAGCAACGCAAGAACCTGAATGAGTGAAGCAAAACAGGAAGTAGATGTGTAAAGCTTCCAATCGTTTATGATTGCATCAAATGTCGTCGAGAAGTTAAACAACAAAAGTGACCTTGAGATAAACTTTTAGGCTACAGTTTCCGGTTGCTAGAACGAGTAGTGCAGATGCATAACAGTGTGAATATTTTTGTTCTTGAAGAAATTTAGGTTTAGCCGTAGATCGAGCTTAAAAAAAATTAAGGAATCCTATCCTATGTATAATTTTTGATACATACTAAAATTCATATGGAAAATGAAAAAATTTAGGGAATTGTGTTACAAATGTTTTTTCTTTTTAAAGTAAGTATTTATTAGTGCAATCTGTGCAAATATTTTTGTCTTTGCAATATGGTTTTTCACATAGGTAGTAGAGTAAGGAGGTCCATTTATGTTTGCCCATTCCAGAATAGTAGCATTTAGGACACCTTGCTCGGTTCTTCTTGGATGATTTATCAGTTGTTAATTGTTACGAAGCCCATTCTCATTATTTTCAGAGTTGGAAAAATTGCAATGTAAAAGTTTCGAAAGCAACTCCTTAGATGCGTCGTTTCTTGGAAGTTTCTTTCTGTTCTGGATATAAGGTGAAGCCAGCGAAATTGCAAGCTCATGCAAGAATGGCTTATGTTCTGATTCTTTTTGGTCTGTTTCCATTTAGGATTGATTTCATTGTAAACAGTGTAAAATTCAGCGCCGCAATATCGATTATATTTGAAAACACAGCCATTTACATCTGTAGCAGTCAAAAATTTTGTCAACTGTATTAACTCCTCCTTTCGTTGTGTTAAAAAAGGAATAATTTCTGGCAACATCTTTGAATCGTTGACAATATTAGGCCCGTGATGCATTGTGCTGTATTTTCCATACATAGCACGTATTTGAATCAACAATAAGCCATATATTTCGGGTTTAGAGAGAACGTACTACCGGAATTTGCAGCTGCCATGAAATACTAGTAATTTTTCATCAAAGGTCACGGAATCGTGAGGATTGTAGAATATTAAAAGTAGCTAAACCCATTCATCCCAAGGATTACGAATCGGCCCAAATTTGTGACATTTTTCTTCCTCAACCGACCACTAGTGTATGGTTTGTCGCTCCAAATAGTGCCGTCTTTCGAGTCAACACCAGGGTTACTGCCAATATTCCCATCAGGCTCAGATTAATCACTTTCACTGTCTATTTCAATGTCCCCTTGGAAATGTCTTCATTTTCGAATTCATCCTCTGAACTGTTATCCAAGACGTCTTTTACTAGTTCTTCCAATGTCAAAAATCTTGGACGCAACATTACTTCAACAATCCACAAAATTACACACAAATCGATATATTCCAATATATATAAACCAGGAATTGTTTTTACACGTCTATCAGCAAATAATTTCACATGCCATATGAAGAAACAGAACGCAAATAACATTCACCATGGCATAGAAATGTTCGAAATGCCATATGTATCAAAAGTGATACAAAGGAGAGAATTATAAACTTTTCAATTTTCTCACGGCCTCTTTATTAAAAAAGTGTGAAAGATGGTTTTAAACAAGCGTAATCCCAACACAAACAAAGTCACAAGGAGTGGTTCAATTAATTATATCCTGAAAAAAGTTATAACAAAACAAAAAACCAAATGTATCATTTTTGATACAAAGCTCGATCTACGGTTAGTCAAAGGAATTTTTATCCAGATAATCTGCCTGCCTTAAGATAGGAGAAAATGCAGATACTTAGTTGGTTTGGGGCACAGGCCACTTTTTGTGGATCCGCAAAGGACTGGAACGCCCGGCAATGGCTGTGTCCGGCCTGTGGAAGAACCAACTCAGACTGTGAACTGTATGCTTAGTGCTAATTTTTAATTTCAATTCAACGCCGACCAAACCGCATTCGCATGACAAATGACTCGGGCTTTCAGTTGTTGCGTGTAGCATAATTAAATTTAAAACGCTCAAATTATTCAACTACACACATACACTCATACCTGCGTGTGCGCGTAGCACATGCACTGAGAGTGTAGTGGAATTATTGTTGTTAACCTTTTCGCTGTGTGGTATCCATATGGATACATGATGTTTGTGGACGTCTGCATCCTCTATGGTTGTAAGAATACATTTTTTTGTTGGTCTTTAGGATAGTTTGAAGTTTTAGGAAAAATATGAAATTAATAAACTCAATATTTAAGTTTAAAGAAAAGAAGTATACACGTTTTTTTAATGGTATATCTTGACATAATAAAGGAAGAAGAAGCAGAAAAAATTAGAGAACTTTTTAATTTGACGTTTTCTTTCAATTTAGATACTTTTTTTTTATTTTGGCTGAAGTAAATGAAGAAATATTCAAATTTTCGTTATGTGTAAAAATTTTTATGTTTAAGTAATTAATATATTACAACAACGATGTGGTTGCTCTCATATAAAAACACTCTAAAATACAGGGTCCGAGTATAAAAATTAAAAAATTTCTTATGGAATGTTGTCACATAGAAGCCTGAAACGTAAAATTGAAAATTTTAACTTTCCCCCGTAAAAATCTGTAGTGAAAGGGTTAATGCCGAAAAGGCGAAGCACTACCAGCAAAAACGCGTGTAAGTTCTTTCAATTACAATTAAAGTCGCAGCGTTTTTTTATTATTAATTTACTTATGTGTGGCATGTACACGTCCCAGTGTCTGTGTGTGTGTGTGTCTGTGTGTATTGGGCGGTAATGTCGTCAACTGGCAGTTGTACGTAGCTTTTATTCACTTTACGCTTTTGTGTGCGAAAAAAAGGGAGCGGAAGTGAAAAAATACTCGCAATGGCGTTTATGGCCTTTGCGACGTACTGTGTATACACACACACATATGTATGTATGGCTTTATGTAGTGTCGTGCATAAGTACGACGGCTCTGCGGCCAACTGCTGCGCACAAATTCATACCTGTGCTCGGGAGCGCAAAAGGGAGCGAATTGTCGTCTTTTTTTAGCATTAAAAACATAAACCCGGCCTTATTATGCGAGGAAAAGGGGCTGACCGCAAGCGACGCACAAAGCGCATTCCGCCATGTGCAATTAAATAAATTTTTAGTAAAGGCAGGAACGTGGTTTTTCCCCCGCACAACCAGCACACACAAAAAAATACACTGTGCTACATGAAAATAACAGCCACAAGGCGTAATGAGTTTATTTTTAGTGCCTTACATGCTACCCATTATTTTTTTTTAATTATTTGCTTTTATTGTTTTTTTCTCATGGACCTTTGGTATGCTTTAACATTGACATTCTTGCTAAGTAAATTTTTCAAGTGTACAAAAATATGCAAAATCAATTTAAAAAATGCATAAAAATTGCAACAATATTCGGGACGGATGACTAAATGCTTGCTATGCATTGCAGTAGTTCAACGAAGTGAACGGTGTGTCGGTGCTTTGAGCTGAGTATCACTTGCGGCCACCGGGCCCCGCGCCGGGTCAGTCACTAACCACTTGTCGGGCTGCGGCGTTGCCTTCAGTAGAGCAGTGTCCGGTCCTCGTACATGCTGTCCCACAGTCGCAGCTTCTCCGTTTCGGGCAGCTCGATCACCTCCAGCTCGTCGGATATGTTCAGACACTTGAAGACCTCGTCGTCACGCGTCACCGGCAGCCACTGCGTCTGCTGCAGCACCAGCGCCATCTCGGCGGACATCTCGCTCGCCAGGTCGCCGGCTGTCGCGGTGAGGCAGTGATGTTCGTCCGTCAGCGATATGTTCGGGTCGCCGCACGCGGCAAACTGCACCAGCATGGAAGTGAGGCGGCGTATGGTGCGGTATTCGGCGGTGCGGTGCTTCAGCTTCTTCGCGCCCGCATTGTAGAACATGTAGGAGAGGTCGTCGGCGTGGCAGGTGCCGCGCACTTTGCGGCCGCACGTGATGATGCGCATGAAGTTGAAGTGCTTGGAGTCAAAGTCGAAGCGATAGAGGTAGGTGGGCGCATTCGCGTGCTGCAGGCGCGAGAGCAGAGTGCGGTGAATGCCGTGCCAGAAGTACTTGTAAGAGAAAATCTGCAGGACGAGAGAGCAAGTCCACATATAAGGTTATCTTCCATACTGAGAGAGTGAAGGTTTTGAATGTTGACAAGGCAGCTACCCAATTACTCATGACTTTAAGTTAGACTTTAGGGAGTAAAAAGGACCAATGGTATAAGAACGATATTGGGCTCTGTCAGGCATCTCGAATCTTTATCGAATCGAAACACATGGGACAAGCCATTTACTTACATCACTGTAGTGCAATATGGTCTCCCAGCTGGGTTCTTTTTCGCCGAAGTACACTTGCTTCAGCTTCTGTCCGTACTCTTTGCGTTTTTCGGCGCTCAGATTGGCATCGGTCGGCGTCAGGTACTCGCAGTCGCCCAATTTGTGCAACAGATCCGGGTACTTTCGCACCTCGGTGAACATCAAGAGCCCCTCGAACGAGTTTCCGCCGATAAGCAGCGGTATTCGGTTGCCCCAGCAGTTGCGCATCATCTCCAGCGGTGGCTTCGGTATCACGCAATGCTTCGACTCGTATGGCTCCACCGTGGGCCCAAAGCTGAACATCAGGCGCTGGTGTCGTTCCTCGAGCGTCAGCAGATCTTCGCACACTTTGAGCATGGTGCTCGGCTTGCAGTGCCGCAAGTGTTCCAGCACCAGCCGATCGACATTTTCGCCCTTGTAGCCGGTGGCGTGCGCCAAGCGATAGGCCCAATTGTGTTGCGGTATGTTGGCCCAGGGCGCCACGGCGCTGCCCGACATGACAACGGCCTTGTGGAAGAGATCGCGCGTCTGTTCGGTCAGCATCATGTAGTGGGCCGAGCCGCCGCCGGCGCTCTCACCGAAGATGGTAATGTTGTCGGGATCGCCGCCGAAGAAGTGACAGTTGTGCTTGACCCATTTCAAGGCCAACACCTGGTCCTTGAGGCCAGCGTTGCCGGGCACATCCAGCTCGGGATCGCTTAGGGAGAGAAAACCTAAAGAAATACAAGAAGTGATTGGTGAGTCAAAGTGGTCAGGAATTGATTGTAATTGAGTTTACGTACCCAATGGTCCCAATCTGTACGAGATTGAGATCAACACCACATGCTCCATCATGAAGTAATCGGGACTGTACAGGTCCCTGGAGGCCTCGCCCATCTGAAAGCCGCCACCATAGATCCAGACCAAAACCGGCATCGGCTTCTGTGGGTGCAGCTGTAGAGGTGACAAACACAAAAATACTTTACGATGACAACAACCAAACTATGTGAATGACACTCCACTCACCGTTCTGGTGAACACGTTCAAGTACAGACAGTCCTCGCGGCCCTGCACCTGCTTCAGAATGATGTTCAGCTGGCACGGTTTGGGGTGCTCGCGCGTGCAGCGACGCACGTCCTGCCAGGGCTCAGGTTCCTCGGGCGCGCGGAAGCGCAGCTTCCCCAGCGGCGGTTTGGCAAACGGAATGCCCTCGAAACTGTAGTATGTGGTGCCGTACACCGACTGCCATTTGACGCCCTTCACCTGCCCGTACACGGTGTCGGCTATCACCTTGTCTGCGGTGCGCAAACGCTTCTGACGTGTCTTGAATTTCACATAGCTACAGGAATGCGGGCGAAAAGAAAGAAAGGTGAGAGGTGGCAATTGAATAGCGAATTAATTTCCTCATTCCAGTTGTATTTACCAACAATTAAGTCATAAAATCAAATAAATGAGAGCAAAGACATTCCGAAAATAGAGCATGTCTGCGTGTCTGACCTCTGCTCGAGTGGGGATGTGCGACCGATAAGAGGCCGTCGGCAGCGCTCGCTGCCCCCGACTTATCTAAGCAACTGTGTGGCGATGCAGCAGCATTCTATTTGCAGCCTATTTATTACAGCTGTCTGTGGCGCTCGTAAAGTGTCCGCTTTGTTATCTGATTTACTACATGCGGTGACGGAGCGACGGACACTCTCAAGTCGACGAATTCAGATCCGTCTCTGGTGCCGCCATGAAAGTTCAAATGTCTGTTTTGGCTATTTGTGGCGGCTGTGCGCCTTATCGCAGCGTCCATGTGCGGGGCGTGCCCACGTTTTGGCGCTTAATTGCGTCAAATGAGGCATCGCAGCGTCGCGCTTGGCGTTGAAAGCGAATCCGGCTCACGCACAAAGGGACAGCCGGGCCGCCAACACTGCGACAGCGGACGAACGCGGCGACCGGTTATCGCACCGGCAAATGCGCACTTGAGCGGCGCACTCGGATTACGGATGCTTGCGTCGTTTGCAATCGGCGTCGCGAACGATTTATGCGAGCCGGCCTTAGCGTTGCGGTTTGCCGCTGCAAGAAGAAGCACCGACGAGCAGTTCAATCGCCGCCATTGTTTATTGCACACTTTCTGCGTTTCTGTGTTTACTTTTTGCATTTCAGCGCGACGCGGCCGTTCTGTTGTTGTTTGTAAATAATTATAAATTTACACTTGAATAAGATTCCGTGCCTGTTCGCTTTCATTGGACGGAAGAGGTCAGCTAAAGGCGGCTGTGTGGATTGTGAGGGGACACTGCCGTTGTTGTTGATGCATGCACACACGATTAGCGCTTCGACAGACGCTCTGATAAGACTAATTTTTTTTTTTAATTCTAAACGGTAGTCAGTCAGGTTCCAGTAAGACGCTCAAGTGTGCCTTGCACTGTTTCATTTGTTTTAATATGTTTTAAATATTCTGTCAGTTAATTTGATGCTAGAAAAATACTAATTAAAGGTCGAAATGCGAGAATCAATGCATAAAAAAAAACTAGGAAAACTACACTTCGAAAATCAATTGATTCGATTGATTTAATCGGCAGCCACCGAGAGTTGGGAGTTCTGCATTTTTCTGACTTAGAGTCTAACCAGTACAGTGATAATTTTAAAAACAATTAATTCACTTTCGAAACCAACTCATTAGACTCATTAGTTATTTATATCATAAATAACTCATGAAATGTCTCAAGTCTTGAATCGCCACTGAAGTATTAGTTTATAAACTTCAGAAATTAAAACGTTGATAAACATGTTTTTAATTTCTCAACTGACTAAGGACTGATCCCGCAGTGACCAATCAACCATTTGTTAACTGTAAACAACAATAAATGTTTAATGATTTTTTGTAAACAGATTTGACTTTCCGAATGGTTATCTAACAGCTGACTTGTAACTGTAACTGTTTAACAGAACTGCTTTCACATGGAACCAATTTTTGCGTACATATTTTAACTAAAACATTTAAATTTTAAAATCAAAACAGACCTGATTTTTTTCAGATAGGTTTTTGTTGAAAACATGGAAATGTATACGATTTTGCAATACTGGAACCTTGAATGGCTGTTAACCATTCCATATTAATCAAATTAAACAGATTCGTTGCTTGGTCACTTGCCAATCCAAGAGTTTAACGTTTGATAACACCGTGCGACAAAAATCAAAAAATGTCAAAGCACACAAAAAAATCGGTATACTCGAACAACTAAGGGCCAAATGTAGTAAAACTGCGTTTTTAGTTTTTCTCTCTGACGTCAGTATTTTTTTTAAAGGACTTTGAAATTTCAAGGATATGTTTGTTTCAAAAAATTATTTTAAAAATTTAGCGCATTGTAGAATAACAATATGGGCATCAAATGAAAGAAAAAAATCCTTAAAATCTTAGAAAATTTAATGTTTTGGTGCAAAAGGACGAAGAGGTATTGGAAATGTCCTTTTAAAACTTTATCCTTGAATATCCTTGGAAATTTCCAATAGTATTTTTTGAAAAAAATATATCTTAAGGACTAATATGTACACAACCACATCCTTGAATTAGTTAGAATTAGTATATAATTAGTTATTATTAGTTATATTGATTTTTTTGTGTGTAAAATTTGTTGTTGTCGCACAGTGTAATCAATCACTATAAAATCGGCTCTAGGATGACAGTTGAGTCGGTTACTGTTTGTCTCATTGCAGACGAAGCGAAAAAAGACTGCTTCAAGGGTCAGGTTGTGCTTCAAACAGTCAACATTGGAGACTTGCCTTGGCTCATCAAGTAATTAATGTAACTTGAAGAAAGTTCTCCACATGGTAAATATTAGTGCAGAGCTATTTTAGCTACGTGGACAGAACTCTTGAAGAAACCATTTAATACTTCTCTTGGAAATGACGGATCTACTTAGCTTTTCTAAGAAGTGGAAGCTGTTTAGAGTTGATCCAATAAGTCCTTTGCGAAGGAAATCACAATGATTTGCAATATAATTGTATGCAAAATCTAATTTTTAATTAATTAAACTCTTTTATAACAAAAATCAAACGGGGATCTGCAATTCAAGGGATAATTTGTCTGTTAACCCTTTCGCTATTTTGTTGCCATATGGCAACATGCTACGTCTGCATCCTCAATGGTTGCAAGAATAGGTACATTTTTTTTTTTGGTCTTTAGAATAGTTTGAAGTTTTAGGAAAAATACGAAATTAATAAACTGAATATTTAAGTTTAAAGAAGAGAAATATACACGTTTTTTTAATGGTATATCTTGATATAGTAAAGGAAGAAGAAGCAGAAAAAATTAGAGAACTTTTTAATTTGTCGTTTTCTTTCAATTTAGATACTTTTTCTTTTAATTTTGGCTGAAGTAAATGAAGAAATATTCAAATTTTCGTTATGCGTAAAAAGTTTTATGTTTAAGTAATTATTACAGCCACAACGATGTGGTTGCTCTCATAGAAAAACACTCTAAAATACAGAGTCCGAGTATAAAAATTAAAAAATGTCTTATGGAATGTTGCTAATATAACCACATAGAAGCCTAAGACGTAAAATTTAAAATTTTAACTTTCCCCAGTAAGAACCTGTAGCGAAAGGGTTAATTGTTTGTCAATCTCTCTATCCATCTTAATTTTCATTTTATTTTCATTTTTATCTAAATGCTGGTAACTCTTACATAAAGATCGGGCTATCATATCTATACCCATTCTACATTAAGAAACGTTTTCAAAAAAATTTAATTAAGACAAAAAAACTACATTAAGAAACTTTTACTATATAATAAAAATGCGCAATGTTTAGCAATGTTTCGATTTGCAGACAGACGTGAAAGGTCAACATTAAGAGTTGTGCTATAAAATTGCAGCATTGGCCATTTTACGATTTGCAGTTTGTTTATACTACATTCTGCTGTGCTGTTCGTTTTGCTCTTCCGCGATTCTTCAGCGCTCGACTGCGCACATGGGCGTCGGCGCAATTCTTCTCGCAAATGCCAAAGCAGCGGAACGTCGTCGTCGGTATTG